>VZTI01002128.1:807820-880799 GCA_013397865.1 Struthidea cinerea | reverse complement strand
TGCAGGGTGAAACCCTCTTTTTTTTTTTTTTTTTTTTTTTCTCCTCCTGACATGAAGGCTGCTGTTCCTGGGAAGAACTGGAGCCTGCTTTTTGGCAGAGAGCAATTAATTTCCCACGTCTCTCCTTCAAGAGACTCCTCTCTGCTTTCTGACTACTCAGCGCTCTCTGTGCTGGTGTGCGGGGTTTGGCTGAGCTGGGTGCCTTTCCCACATGTGTCGAGTGCTGCTCTTTTTTTTTTGGGATATTCTGGTTTAGCTGTGACTCTGAGTCTTGTCAGAGATAGAATCTTGTGATCGTGCAGTGAGATTTGCAAATAACTGTCTAATCCCTCCAAATTCTACGCCAGCAGTGCTGCGCTGTGTGTTTCTACTCCCAGCTCCAGGAGAAAGAGCAGGCTCCAGTGAGGAGCCAGGGAAGGCAGCAGGTTGTACCTTCATCTCTTCAAGCCCTCCCTTTAAATGCAGCCTGCCTTTGACAGCTTTGCAGAGCTGGATTCCCCCACAGAGGGCTGAGGGGGTGTGTTGTGCAGGCAGGGGGACGCTAGTGGCAAAACCAGACATGAGGAGACAGGTAACGATGTCCTGCCGCCTGTTCCTTGCTGGAATCCACGGGTCCTGCAGCCTCCCGGGGGGACAGCTTGCTGCACTGCTTGTTGTCACCTGCCCTGTGGTGGTGGCTGGTGATTTTCTGCACGGTGTCAGCAGCTCTGTGGGGTGCTCAGGCTGCAGAGCCTGGCACGGCCGTGCTGCCGATGGACATCGTGCAGGGGTGGGATAAAAGGAAAAGCAAATCTATTCCCGTGTCCCTCTGGTCCATTTGCTTCTCGTTGTCCCTTTTTTCTCGGAGAAATGCTGTGGCTGGAACATCGGGTGATTGGCTTTGGTCTTCACCTGCTCCTTCTGCTCTCCAGGGTGACAAAGAGAAGCTGTTTAACATCCCATACACTCCGTTGAATGCCCGGATGGATGCCCAGCCAAAAAGGCTCTTGTGATGCCTTCCTCCTCTCCATCCCCTTCCTTTTTGACTGGGATAATGACTTTTCAGGGAGCCCTTGAAGTGCCTCTTGCATCTGCCTTTGATTTGAATGCCTCTTGCCTGCTGACCCTTCTTAGGGGAAGCTGGCTTAAGTGTGGTTCTCCTAATTAGTTTTGCTTTAATTTAATCTTTTGAAATAATTTTATCAAAAAGAGGAAACCTTCTCCTCACTCCCTCATTTTATCGGCTTGTTTTCATGCATGGTCTCTGGGTTTATTTCTCTATTTCCCTTGTCTCTACATAGGACATCATTTGCATATTTGATTAAGCTCTGTATGTTATCAGGCAGCCAGTTGAAAGAACAGCAAGTCCCTGATAAGGCACTGTGCATCCATCTCTTCCTTTCGCTGCCCTCCACTCTACCCCCTCACCATCCTGCTGCCGTATCTGTGCCCAAAATCACCTCCTCAGCCTCTCACCTCCTCCCTCTCCCTTTGGCCGGATGACCGATCTCTGCCCCCGCTGCTGATGGGGGGGGGTGCAGCATCACAACTGGACAGCCCCTGTCCTTAGGGAGGGGTGGGCAGAGGAAAGGAACTGGGCACTGCTGGGGATGGGAACCACGGCAGTGAGATCCAGGTTCGGTTTCCTGGTCAATGGCAAGTGGAATATGGGCCAGCCATGTCCTGGGGGGCATCTGGCACAGCTTTGCCGGGTGGTTGAGGGAGGGCATGGTCCTGCTCTGCTCTCACCCTGAGCCCTGTGTGCAATTTTGGGCGCCACAGTAGAAGAAAGGTAACTATAAAGCCACTAGAGTGTCTGAAGGAGGGCAATGAAGATGGGGAAAAGCCCTTTAAGGAGCAGCTGAGGTAATTTGGTTTGTTCAGCCTGGAGAAGAGGAGCCTGAGGAGGCCTCATTGCAGTCTGTGGCTTCCTCCTGAGGGGCAGAGGCTGATTTGTCTGTGACCAGGGACAGGAGCCAAAGGAACCTCTGAGGCTGTGTTAGGGGAGGTTTAGGTTGGAGATCAGGCAAAGGTTCTTCCCTCAGAGGGTGCTGGGACACTGCCCAGGCTCCCCAGGGAATGGGCCCATTCTCAAGGCTCCCAGAGCTCCAGGAGCATTTGGACAACACTCTCAGGGATGCACAGGGTGGGATTTTAGGGTGTCCTGAGCAGGGCCAGCAGTTGGACTGGCTGATCCTTGTGGATCCCTTCCAACTCAGGATATTCTGTGATTTTCTGAAGCTCTTTACAGGGATCCCATTGTGCCCATGGGGAATGTTTTGCACAGAAATTTCTTGTTCCCACTGTTCACTCCTTAAGGTGAGTCTCAGCTGGGCCATTTCTGCAGGTATTTGCTGCAGCCTGGACTGACACCTTTCGCTCTTCTCCCAGGTGCTGGAAATCACTGCTGTGCAGAGACAGCAGAGCAGGGTTGGAGGGGATGAAAACAGAATAGCCACAGAGATGTAATTTTGAAATGAATTTTGTGCAAATACGTATATGAATGCAAAATATCTCTTAAATAAACGCATGCCTTGCAGGTTTTGTTCTCTATTGCACTGTGAAAACAATTTGACTTAAGCAGCTCCCCCAGCCCACCTCTAGGAGCCCTCTAATTTGAAACCAGCTGTGGGATACCCCTGAGGAAATACAGGGGAATGCTTATTTAACAGTAATTTTCTCCTCCCCACAGCTGATGTTTCAGCTGGGGGAGCCTTTGTTTGGTTTGTGACCCATAATTAGGCATTTGTGGAGGCCATCGGAGTCCAACGCCTGGCAAAGGCAGGGCGAGTTCATAGCAAACAAAAGTGGTGTAATTAGTTGTGTTGCTGGAGAAAGGACCGCAACTTGCAGGAGGAATCCTTGGAAAAAGAGCCTTTCCCTCAAATGACAACGAAGTGTAGGAACCAGAGGTTTGATTTACGAGCCAGCTTTTAATTAAAAGGCAAAAAGGAATGTGCCTCCCTTTGTTAGGGTAAGCAGCTTTGGGCTGGGTGTGGTTTGAAGGTCTCTCTCCACTGAACACACCCAATGTCCTGGTGTGTGGCAGAGCCTCTGCTCAGTGCAGAGGTTGTGAACCCCTGTGAAGGAACTTCAATGCCACCAGCACATCCAGGAGTTGTGAATGCTGCTGGTGGGGCTTGAGAAATAAAAGCAGAAATAGAATCCCCCTTGCTCCTTTCCAGCTTGAGCCCTTCCCCTCGTGCTTCTTTCATTTTGGTTTGACGGCTTTTTGGCTTCGTCGTGTCCCATTCTGTGGTGGCAGCCTGGCTGGAGAGCTCTGGAGCTTTGATGGATTGCTGCTTGTTGGACTTGTGTGTGAGGAGCTGTGCTGGTTTCTGTAGGCCCCAGCCCATCTGGTGTCTGCGGGAGGGAAGATGTGTGGTGCCGTGTGGGATTTGGGGATCCGTTCCTGCTTGTTCTGACACTTGTCTTCTTGTTTTGCTTTGGTTTTTTTTTTAACCTCCAAAACCCTGTCAGTGGCCTCTCACCTCTCCTAAATGAAACCACATGGAAGAGCTGCAGGTTCCTGGTCCTTTCTGGAATTAGGAAAGCTTTGATTGCTGGGTCAGTGGTGTAGAAATATGGACTGAATACTAGACCAGGGCAGTGAATCAAAGATGAGATTTGCTGTGCCCAGGGTGGCCAAAAAGCATCTTCCTGGCTGTGATAGCAGCAGCTAAACCTACAGACTTGTCTGTAACTGGTGGTGTCAAATCTAGGTTGGTGTCGATGTTTTTTTTATGATTTGACTCTCATTGCTTGGATTTCTTCATCCTGGCCAATGTCACTGTGACACCAAGGATGGTCTTTCATCCTCTCAACTAAAGGGCATTGAATTATAAAGTTGGAGTGATATTTCAATGCAAAACCCAGAAAAAAATACGTTTGCTAGCTGGGTTGGTGTCCATACTTGACTAGAGACGGCAGGACTGTGTTTGTGGAGATATCCCTTAATCCCATGGAACGTCACCCCTAAGAGCTGTAGGCACCAAACTGGGATCCCCCTCGGAACAGTGAGCCTGGAAGTGTGTGTTGGAATCCAGTGAAACACTCCAAGGCTGTAAAGAGAGATGGTTTTGGGACCCCATGGGCTGCCCAGAGAAGCAAAGTCTGGAGAGAAAAGTTGGGAGTGAGTCCTCTGTGGGTTTCAGCTCTGGTTACACTCCATCGTGCTGAACGTGTTCTGCTGGTGATTCACAGGGCTGGGTCACTTTGGATAACAAAACAGCAATTCCTGGGGGATTTTGGTGGGTTTGGGCAGCTCTGCTGAGGGTTGCTTTTCCAGCTGGTGTGGTGCATTGGGCAAAGGACCCTGGCGCACTGGATCTGTGGCATCCTGGAAGTGCAAACCACTGCTTCTCCTGCCAGCTGTGCTGGCATCCCACCCTGCTGAGATCCTCATGGCCGAGCTCTGGAGTCATCCTTTTGACTTCTCATAATTTTTTTTTTTTGTTTTTTTAACTGAAGCTGGCAATAAATTCCAGTGATGTCAGGGAAAAAGTTTATTGCCGAGACTGGCAGAGACCTCATCATATGAATTTTTCAGGACCCCTCCTGATGAAATCTAATTAAACACCACGACTGGCACTGTGCAAATCTTCCGGTATTTGTCATGTGGTTGATCAGGGCTGGGTTATCAGGGGGAGTTTATGGCTTGTGATATCTGATGGGGTGGATGTGGTTTCACACACCACAGGCGCTTTGATCTCTCCCCCCACTGCTTACGAGTTTCTGTGGGTTTCTCTCGGGTTTCGTGCGCCATCGATTGATCTCCTTGGGGTCTAAGGGAAGATGTTGAGAATAGAGAGAGCCCAAGCGATAAGGACACTTCTCCTGCCCTTCAGACAGCACCTGTGTGCTGGTAAGTGACGGGACCCTGGCATCCTGTTAGGTTGGAGTGTCTCTTAAAATGAGAATAACGCCTTTTGTTGTTTTCTTACAGAAGGGAGGAAAATTTTACAAGAAATAAACAAACCCAACCCAGCTCCGTGCCAAATCAAAACTGATTGCTTCTCCCTCCTCTCTTTTTCAATACAACAAACAAGCTGTGAAAGTTGTATGGTCTATGAAACAACCACTTATGGTTACTTGACCTCCTCCCCTCCCTTTCCCTCCTTTCTCTTTTAATTTTATTTGTGTTTAATTAGTTCTCTTCTTACGGATATTTCTACTGTGAGATGGAAAAGTCAAAATCTTTTGATGCTTTCAAGCCCCTTCTTCCCCTGTGATGATGCAAATTAATTCCCCAAATCCCACCTAAATTCTGAATTTTTAGCTAATTTTTCTATTCACGGAGAGAGAGGAAAAAAAGGAAAAAAGGTTTCCAAATGTGTATGCCTCTGTTTTCCTTGCACGTCTGTCTTAGCCTGCAATATGTGGAGAGGTGGGAGATCTTATGAGACTGCTGCCTTTAGTCTCTTTGTTAAACTTCTTCTGCCAGGTTAGCATTTTTGTCTGCTTGGAAGCTGGAGAATTGAACTCACCTGGGAGCCCCAGTAGTGAAATAAATTATCATAATATAGCAGGAAAAAGAATATATTTTAAGATGGTGAGCAGTGCAGGACTGCCCTGGTGTATTACATCTGTTCATTTAGAGATGTAAAATATGGCTTTGGGGGCACATGGCTGGGATATTCTTATTTTGAGGGGAGGGGGTTGCACGGGCTGAGGGGGTGCAGGTAAATAGAACACATAAATACAGTCCCAAACGCATCCTGGCACTGGTAGTAACTATAATAGCCAGCTAAAGCTGAGCACTGATTGTTAATTCATGATTTTTAAGCCAATCTCTTAGTTCTTAGAGGAATCTGGCTCTTCTTGGGGGCTGGCAGTGCTGTAAAGCAGAGGTGGAGGGCAGGAGATTGAAAGATCTGTTGTAATTAATATTCCAACGCCTCTGCTTTAACAAATTGTCAGCACAACGGGTGGAAGTGCAGGTGCAGGGCTGTTCACCAAGGTGTTTTGTGCCCTTCTGTTGAAAAAAGATTAATCTTTAGCTTGAGCCTGGCAAGGGGGATCTGAGCTCTGCCCCTCCTCAAAAGCTCTGAGCAGTCCCAGGCTGGGACTTGGCAACAGGAGCTGGATAACCCCAAATGCGTTACACTGATTCTGCCATTGTTTATTTACCAATATTGGTGTTCTGTGGGACTTTTTTTCCTCCTGGGGTTTTCACCTTGCTCATTTTGCTGCCTGCTCTGCAGCGCAGCCTCTGTGCTGCTTCCTTCCCTGTTAAGGAAATCTCGGGCTCTTCCCTCTCCAAGCTCTCCCTGACATTGCCATGGAAGTGCTGCCCTTCTCCTCGCTGCTGGGAAAGATGATATCACTGGCACTAAATATACCCCAGCCAGCAGGCCCCTTGGCCGTGCCAGGGCTGCTCTGGCAGGCTCTGAAGTGACTTCTTTTCTATGTTTTGTCGATTCTCTGTGGCAGGTGATTTCTTTAGCTGCTCACAGAGAGCTGAGCTCTTGCTTTTTTTTGTTCTCGCTCTCCTCGTGGAAAGGTGCTGGTGGCCGCTTTGCAGTTCCTTCCTCCAAGACGCACAGGTCAGCCTTGTCACCTGGTTCCCAAATCTACTTCTGCATTTTTATTTCTTAAATAAAAATAAGCTCCAAATTTGGAATTGGAGTCAAACTCCCAGAAAGTTCACTCTCAGGATTTCAGGCTGTGGTGGGATCTGCTCCCAGTTATGTTCCCTGTGTGATCTCTGGATGATCTCAGACTTGTCTGTCTGCTCTCCCTATTTATCCCGCAGTTATTAAAATGGAGAGGGGGGGTGGGAAGATGATGTTTGGGAAGGGACTGAGTTCTTCCTTTACAATATGTGGACTGGGGATGGTGTCTTAGTGAGGTTTTTTCCATATATATTCCCTGGGACAGTCAGTGTGGGCTCCTTCTGGATCACCCTCACATCCGCAGTGTTTTCTGAGCAGTGTGATCCCCATCTCTGCTGTTCTGTCTCCCTTCTTCCCCTAATCACCTTGCCTGAATGTCCTTTTAGCTTGCTTTTTAGGATATTCCAGTTTTCCCTCCTCCATCCCTCTTGTTCCTTACCCATAAGGAGCTTCCTTCAAGCCCCCACAGTTTTGTCACTCCTGGCGTGACCCTTTGGCTTTGTTCACCTTTGACGTCCATTTACAGTTTGATCAGACTAAAACATAATAATCCCGAACTCAGTTCCTGCTTTGCTACTGACTTTTATGGACCTAGCTTTTGGAGAGGAGGGATTTGTCTCATTATGTGGGATATTTCCATACCCAGGCGGTTCTGCGAGCTTCCCCCCCACTCCAGGGAGTGAAATCAGACCTTTCAGGACACACCTCATCTCTTTCTGCAAGCTAATGAAACTGCCCTAAACCAGGGCAGGTGAATTCTGTCCAAAAATGCTCTTTTCTCTCCGTTAGAGCTAAGGGGAGCTGAGGGCAACTTGTTCGGATGTGATCATCCCTTATTTCTCTGTTCCCTGCCTGTAAGTGACTGTAATGGTGTTTCTCTGCTTTCATAAGGGTCTCATCAACAGTTTGTGGTCGTGAGGTGCTCCAACATTATGATAACAGAAAAGCTCAGTGCAGGGTTATTTTATGCAGGATTTTCCTGCTGGAAATTTGATTAACCTGCTCAGATGGGGCCATTTCTTCTGGTCTTGGTGTTTTCTTCATTCTACTGCAGGTGAATTGTCCAAACTCTTCTGTGAATATCAGGGCCAGGCACCTAGAGCTGGCAAAGAATATAGAGGAGGTGGCTTAAAAGTGGGGACACTGGGCTGAAACTCAGGTGGTTTAGGGGAAAAAGGGGCTGGAGCAGACCTGGCACAGCAGCACACCCTAATCCAGGGATTCTTTTTGATGCCGTTACAAACTCTCCCTAAACTGCTAAAAGCTGAGGGAAAAACCTTTAGTCTCGCTTAAAAGGGAGAGAAAGCCTGCAGAATTTATGGCATCTGCAGTGACCACGGGCACTGCCAGCGAATTCAGGGAGTTAGGAGTGGCTGAGGAGGCTGGGATCTCCTTGGGGATCACACATCTGACAGTCACAGTCAGGTGAGTTTTGCTGCACCAGCACCACAGGATGCTTTGGGTGACACGGCACATGTGGGGGTATTTTGGAATGCCCAATGTACCTCCGCGTGGTTTATAGACTCAAGTCGGCAGGATGAGGTGGATTAAAGAAGCGAGGAAGTATTTAGGCAGGCAAAGATGGAATCAAGATACTTTCAGCAGTACTCAGGTGCATGATTCCAGTAGCAGGAGGCCCTGGCACCCAGGAACTTGCACTCAAAGGGGCACAAGTAACTGGAGCAGGCAGACCCCGAAAGGGGAAAGTGTGGAGAGGAGCAAGTTCCGTGGAAGGAGCCGAATGGAGCAGAGCAGGTCTGGGTGGGAAAGGCCAGTTTGGGCTGGGGATGATGTGGAGAGCACGAGGGGTGGTCAGAAAAAACTTGGTGTGACATCATGGCAGAGCAGGAACCCTTGATCTATTCCTGGCTCTGTTGCTGATTGCATCATGACCTCAGGCAAATCACTCCCCTCTTCCCCATCCCTGCTCTGCTCTTCCCTGAGTTCTTCAGGGAATGGGCTGTGACTCTCAAGGAGCCTGTCCTGCCCTTGGCACAGCCACCCTTTGGTTTCATCTTGGTGCTTCCCAGGCTGCTGAACCTGGAGGTCAAAGCTGGATGGTGTTGGGGTTCAGCTGCTTTCAGGTGCAAGAATTCCCTGATGGGAGTGGGGGCTCCTTCCACGTGTGTTTGTGCAAGGGCTTGGGCTGAGCTCTGTCAACACACGGCTTTCCCCAGCCCCCTGTGTATCCCTGATTTCCCTGCCCCCTCCCAACAGGTTGCTCATAAATTAGGTTCTGATGTGGGGATTGAATTTCACTCCAGCTGCTGGAGCTGTGGCACATCTGGGGTCCTCCTGTGGTTAATGGCTTCACAAAAATGAAGCAATAAAGGTTATGACGGCTGTGTTTTAACCCCATGGCCCTCGTTCTGCTCAACAGGAGGGTTTCCCTGGAACAGTTAAAAACCTGCTGTCTGCATTTAAGTATCTCCCAGTGATGTGCCCATCTTTGAGCAGCTTTTCATGAAGTGATTTTAGTTTTGGAATTTAACGAAGCTGAAGCATCTTTTCTTTCAGGTTTTCCTTCACAAAAGATGAACTGACTCTCTTTAAAATGAAAAAAACACCTGTCTCTAAATTATGATTTCACATTTACATACAACAGAGAAGTTGGTGTAAAAAAGGGGAAAAAACTCACCTCACTTGGAGTTTCTGGTGTAAGTCAGTAATGCTCTTTTAAGGGATGGTTTGTCTGTGAAGAGCAGTTCCCAGCTCTGGTCACTGATGAACCCTTCAGGGGATGATGCTTCTGCTCTCTCACAAACTCAAAGCCATGGTCAGGAAAACTGGGATGTGACTTTGGGCACTGAACACTTACTGCATCACAAACGCTGATATTTTAGGATGTGTCAATCTTTAGAAATCAAGGTGTCTTCCCCCACGCCTCCTCTCCTGACTGATACCAGTTCTCTAAAAAAACCCCCATACCTCTGCTGTTTTTTTGAAGGAAAGTGAAGTTTTGGTGCTCCAACCAAACCATGGTTGTCTCTGCTGGGTGTTGGGGATGCTGCTGAAGGTGCCACTTGGATTCCCCAGCTGCAGGATTTGGCTGCCCAGCAGATCAGATCAAATCAATAAACGTATTTATCCTCCCAGCTCTGCTGACAGATGTGAAAGTGGGACTGTCTCTGAGTTGCAGAGAGAGCAAAACCATTCATGCTCTGAGCTAAAGTGGATTTACCTGAGAAAGGGGCAGATATTTAATTTTGAGAGTGGTTCGCATCGCCTCCTAGCCAGGATGTCCTCGTGTCAGTCAGTGGAGTTCAAAGCATCCTTTATGCCACCCCTTGGAGACATCTACCTATTTTCTGTATAAAGAACTCAAATCCTTAAGGAGAGAGTCACGAAATTCCCTTCTTGATATGCTGGAGGGGTGACTCCATGGAGGACATCACAGCAGAAAGTCTGGACTTGCACAAGTTACACGACAGGAATAAACCTCAAGGTCCCTGGGCTTAATCACTTAATCACTGAAGTTGTCCTTAACGAGTTATTCTGCTGCACCCTGAATTTTGTTTTACCCTTGGTCCCAAGATCTTCAGAATGTGCTGGTGGTGCTTGATGTGCCAAATTCTTGTAAAAAGGCAAGTAAGGCATGGCAGCCATGCACTCAGAGGAGATAAACAATCTCTCATCTGCGTATTTAACTCACTATTAATTGCAAAGGACGGCCCTTCACTCATCTGTTGTGAAGCGTATTGCCTTCCCCTCCACAGGTGTCCAAGAGATTTGCTGCTCCAGCACTAATCCTGAGAGGACCCTGGGTCAGTTTTTGAGGAGCAGAGGGTCTGGTGTTGGAGCTAATGAGCTTGTTATGAGACATATCCTGGGATCTCTGGCCGCTCCATCCTCTGCCACCGTGTCCAGCCTGTCTGCAATTAGGAACAAGGTCTGTGACACTGTGATTTATCCTAAATCTGCAACGAGGCAGAAATGTCTGATTTGCCCTGAATGCACAGAAACTCCTGATCTGCAGAGTGTGAACAAATTTTTCTTCTTTATGACTCAAAATCTTTAGAAGTCCAGAAGTCCCCAAGGACTTACCTTTAAAAATTGGATTTTTTTTTTTTTTTTTGGCAGATTTTTTTATCCATTTTTTCAGGGATTTAGAAATCAGAGCGGTGTTAGCCCAGGTAGTTGGAGCTATAACCCTGGGCTGAGTGCTTATGAGAGCTTGTTAGGTGATTGATATTGATAGATTGATGTGGTGGAAGGTAAAATAAGATTATCTGGATAGCTCTGATAGATGGAGACACACAGACCTGGGTCCGTGTTGCCTCCTCACCATGGAATCATGGAGTGGTTTGGGTTGGGAGGGATGTTAAATCATCCTGTTCCACCCTCTGCTAAGGGTAGGGACACCTTCCACTATCCCAGGTGTTCCAAGCCTCATCCAAACTGGCCTTGGACGCTTCCAGGGATGGGGAAGATGACTCTTGACTGGAGCTGGAAGAGCTCAGTCATAATTCAGAGTGCAAATCCAAGATGCCAGAGCATTCCTGCAAGTGATTCCCTCTCCTTTGATCGTGATCATTTAAATCAGGGAATACAGGTATGGAAGTGACCTCAAGAAATCCCCTGTGCCCCAAAGCAAAGCCGCTGTAGCCAAACCGCCCTCTGGGATGTTCCCATTAACTCAGCCATTGCAGAGTCTCAAGCCAGACCCCCGGAGTCCGGTGGCCTCCGCCTGTCTTGGATCATTTCTGACTGTTGGGTTTGCAGGTTTCACCCTTATTTTATTTTAATGAATGTCACAAGCCTTCGAGCTCTGTCCTATATCTGGGGACCGTGCTCTTCTGGGGGATTATCCAGCCATTGTCAGACAATTCATCTGAATTACCCCATTCATTTCAGCCCTATTCACTCCCAGCCATCCATTATCCTCACCTTTCTTTCTTATTTCTGAATATCGCCCAAGCTGCTCCTTTTTCTTGCCCTGGAAACTTTAAATGGATAGATATGTTAATTGGTATCATTACAACAAACGGCCCCAGTCACCCTGCAATTCAGGGAACATTTCGTGTTGCCATTTAAATGATGAGGTTTTTTTTTTTTTCCTTCTTTAATGCCACTGACAGCTACTTGTGTTTAATTCATTTTGATTTTGTTAGGAGGGGGAAGTTATCAGGATTGTATCATTAAAAATGCATGCTTGGGTTATTCATGCATGTTTCATATATCCCTGTGTATGATCCATCATAATTCAACATTAGCCAACGGGGATACCAAGTGGAAAGGGTCTGCTGAGCATACACATAATTCAATTACACCCATGACGTCACATTGATTGGATTCTTAATGACACCTCTGAGCCATGCTGGCAAAAAGGAGGGTTTCCACCGAGGCTGCCCGTGCCTGGGAGCACAAGGTTTGTGTTACTGATCCAGGCTGGCAGAAGTTTGGGCTGGGCAGGAGCTGGGCAGCTGCTTTGGAGCTGAAGGACAGATGTGAAGCAGCTCAGGCAGCACATCATGAACCTTGAGTGCCACAGGAGTTGTGCTGCTCGGGCTGTAATAAAGAAATGAGATGTTCTTCCTGCTGTTTTATTAAAGGGCTTTTGTAGGGACAACGTGCCGTGTTGCAGCAAATCCTCCTGATCTGGGATAGCTCTGCTCACACCTGAGCATTGGTTTGGTTAAAACCCTGTCCTTGTTGATGGGTGATGTGGAGCAGTGGTGGAATTCTCTGCAGCTAAGGAGAGAGAGAGAGATAGGAGGGAAATAGATTGATTTTTGATTGATTGATTGATTTAAAGATGTGGCTGGTGGCACCTTTATCCTCTTCTCTAGTCACAGATCCTGACTTGGGATAAATCAGTAATTACACCTTCCTCCCCCTTCACCTCCACGATGGTCTTTCACGCTGTTAGTGAAATGAATCCCTTCTTTCCAGAGCCTGCTGGCAATATCCATAAAGAGGAAGTGCCATTCCCAGGGCTCCAGGTGGCAGAGGTCAGGGAATGTAGCAAGGTCCACTATTTAGACAGCAAGGACGGGCTCCCTCTGTGACAGGAGAGGTTTGGGCTGGATATCAGGAAAAGTTCCTCCCTTAGAGGATGTTTGGGCACTGAACAGGCTCCTCAGGGAGTGGTCACAGCCCCCAGGCTGCCAGAACTCCAGGAATGTTTGGGCAATGCTCTCGGGGAAGCACAGGCTGGGATTTTTTTGTGTGGTCCTTTTTGGGGCCAGGCACTGGACAGGATGACCCTTGTTGCTCCCTTCCAAATTAGGATATTTTATCTCCAATTCCACCTAAGGCAGCACTGGGATTGCTGATCTCAGTTTGGGTGTCCTGGCACTGCTGCTCCTTGGCATCAGTCAGGTGGAGCAGGGATCGCTGATGCAGAGTTTTCTTTGATGGTCCTAAAAAAAATGAAAAGAGGGAGGCTCAGCATCCCTTGCTGCCTCTCACTTCAATATATTTAAAAATAACTCGTTCTCCGTGAGCGTGTCCCAGCACCTCTCTGCCTCAGCACTTTTGAAGCTCTGGTGCATCCCAACCCAACACTGGATTATCTCCATTTTATTGGTGATGGGTCGCAAGCAGAGAGAACTTTAAAAAAAATCTCTCCTTATGGTCATGGCCAGGAGAAGAAATCACTCCTGCTCCTGACTCCCAGACCTCTGCTTTAAGCACATGAGCATTCCAACTACCAATCCTATTGATTTTCAATTATGGCTCAAATGGAAGTGGTTGTAGCTTTGTGTTTACCCTCGGGAGACTTTGCCTTGTCATTGCTGCTGGGGAGAAAGGGGGGAAAAATCCTGTGCTGATGTGGATGTGTGGTTGTGGGGCTGGAACTCACTCCTGGGCAGAAATGGGAGGGGTCACCACTGCTGGTTAAAACAACAAAATCCCTTTTTATGGGGTTGGATGGGCAATACAGGGGTGTGTGGCATGAAGAAATTGTGGCTATAAATACAGAGCCAGCGTGGCGTGGCTGAAAGCTATTGTCGGCATGAGAGTGGGGTATTTTTAAATTATGTGGGGAGACTTTACTTCAAATGGAGCAATGCTGAACCTTGCTGGCATGTTCGGGATAGGCCAGGCAGGAGGCACATGACAAGTTGGAAGCTGCAAAATTCGCACTCTCCCTTCCCTGATTTGTAGCTTGGTCAGTGTTTTCCGTGGCTGCCGTGAGCAGGTGGACGTGAGGGTGGCCTGGAATAAACACAATTCGTGTTTTGAGGGTACCCTCCTCCTTGGATTTCTCAGCAATTTGCCAAAGGCAGGAAATACGGAGTCCATTGCCTGGCTGGGGATGGAAAGGAGTTAAAGAATTTATAGAGCCAGGTTAAGGTTATGGAATCAGAGAATGATTTAGGTTGGAAGGGACCTTAAAGATCATCCAGTTCCACACCCTGCCATGGGCAGGGACACCTTCCACTATCCCAGGTTGCTCCAAGCCCCATCCAACCTGGCCTTGGACACTTCCAGGGGTCCAGGGGCAGCCACAGCTGCTCTGGGCACCCTGTGCCAGGGCCTCACCACCTGCCTGTGTAAAAAGTTACTCTTCCTCTTTTCTAAAAGCTTCCTTTGGGCCCTGCAAAGGGGCTCTGAGCTCTCCCTGGAGCCTTCTCCTCTCCAGGGGAGCACCCCCAGCTCTCCCAGCCTGGCTCCAGGGCAGAGGGGCTCCAGCCCTGGGAGCAGCTCCGGGGCCTCCTCTGGACCCTCTCTATAACAGGTCCATGCAGAGAACTCCAGAGCTGGATGGATTTCTCCAGGTGAAGTCTCACAAGAGCTGAGTAGATTCCCTAAAAAAAAAAACCCAAACCCCAAGGATTATTATTCTCATCAGCCTGTGCAAGAGCTGGGATGAATTTCCCAGGGTTTGCATTTGCCGGGGCCTTGCCCCACGTGTGTGTCCGTGCACTTGTGCCCCGCTTCCAGAGCGATGCTGTGTTTGTTCCCTTGGTTTCCCTGAGAGCCGGGAGGGTGTTATTTATAGCAGCTGGGCAGCTGGAGCCCGGCTTGGGTTTCCATCACCTGCTCCCCTTCCCTGCCTCCGAGGGTGCAGCAGGGCTGGATTTCAGCCTGGGGTGAGGTGCTGACCCTGACCCATCGCTGCCCTTGGCCACGGGGCTCTGTCCTCTCATCCTCATCTTCCCCTCAGGGCAGAGCCTGCAGGGAATAAAATGCAGCAGGGACCTGAATTGTGTCTTGTAGGGTGCTCTTAGTAAGGACTAAAGGGAATATTCTTCAAGGTGGTTTTGTGCCTCCACACTTTGTGTGTTTGCCTTGAGCCAAACCCACTTATTGTTAATAATATTAAAAACAAGCATCGCTTCTGTGCAGGAGCAGGGCCTCTTTGGGGTGAGCACTGTGCTGCCCATTTGAAGGTCCAGCAGATCTTTTTGGGGTCAGTGTTGCTGCAAGTCAGTGTTGAGCATCCCTGAATGGTAGTAGGAGAGAATCTCAGTTAAATGGAATTGGGATCCTCATGGGGCTGCTCTGAGCTGTGGTTTTATCTCACTTATTCTCCCTGGGGGGGAGCAAGCAGCCCTATCTGCCTCTTTCCCCTCCCTTATCAGCAGCATCTGGCGTTATCACATTTGTTATATCTCCTCCTTACAGCGCTGACGTGAGAGGACATCTCCCAGGGCTGACAACAGGATAAAAAAGTGGGGAATTAGCAAAGCCTGGATGCACGAGTCTCTGAGACAGTTTCCTCCCCAGCCTGAACACCAGCCCTGTGGTGTTCGGGAGGTGACCACACTCCTCCTCCTCCTCCCTCTTCCATGGATATCTGCTCCTCTGGAGAATGCAAACTCCGACCATGTGCTGGCAATAACCAGGAGTCAGTGGCCAGAGTAGAATGGAAAAATAAACTGACTTTTTTCTTTGCCAGGGAAGCTGCTGAGAGCACATTTCTATTTTTTCAGCCTGCGTGTGCCTGTGAGGAGGGGGTAACAGAGGTGGAAGGGCTGCAGCTTGATTATAGGATCCCTTTCCCTGTTTTTTTCAGTCCCAACTGGAAACAGCTCCCCGCAGTGGCTCTGCTTCAAACCCTACTCCTTGGAGCTGACTCTGCATCCCCGTGGGAGGCCCTGACTTCCCAGAAGAGGCAGCTCCGAGCTGGCTGGAGTTCACAACCTTCCCTCCCTGCCCCTTGCAGCTCCTGGAGCTGCACCACTCTCTGGAAAAGCACCGTGAGCTCCCTCCTCCCTCTGCCGCGCTGGGGAAATGCCCTTTGTAATGCTCCGAGCTTTTGTTTTTTGCATGAGCTGTGTTGGGGGTGAACTTGGCGAGGCTGCCAGAACGTCATGAATAAGTTAGGAGGGAAGCTGTGCTTGGGGTGTGCACAGGCAGGGAAAGCAGGCTTGGTGCTCCAACAGCCTCCAGTGTGCCTTGTGGTGGCATTTTATACCCTTGTTAATCCCAGATTTCTTCATGAGTCTTCACCGGTCTCGTGTTTCCCCAGCTATGGGTGGCTTCACACAAGGTTGCAAATTTTGGTGCCTTGTCCTGATATTCTGATGTCTAAGAGATTTCTTGCCTCAAACAAAACGTCCTCAACGCACAGAGTTCATGGACAGAGTTCTGTGTCTCCTCAACGCCTCTGCCATCTCAGCATCCCATTGCCCAAGGCTCCCCCGGAGGCTCTGGTTTTCCCGCTACGGGAGAGAAATGTTTAAAAGGGTAGAGGGGACAGTCTGGTCATTCACTGCCACCAAATGCCTGTGGCCCTGTTTATATTTATTTCTTAAGTGATTTTCCCAGGAGATGCAAAATCTGTGAGGTTGAGGTGAAATGTCCTTCTTTGCTCTTCCTAAATCCATCTTTGCAGAAGAATTGGCCTAACGAGGAGCACCTTTCTCTTCATGGGAACATCTCAGCTCCCCTTCTACTCAAGTGCTGGTGCTTTTTGGTTTCTGAGGGCCAAGAGTTCTCAGTCTCAGGGATGTCTCTGTGTCAGCGTGGACAGCCACGCTTTTCTCTGCTCTCAGCCTCTGATGTATCAGATGGATGTTTTTCATCCCTTTTGCAGTTTATCCCATTCTTCCTGTGTCTTTGAGCCCCTTGTCACCATGATTTCGTTCACGCTGTCCCTGGAGGGTCATTGCCACTCACCTCTCTGCAGTTATTTCTGCACAGTTGGGGCTTTGTAATGAAAAACAAAACTCTTGATCTACTTCACTCCCAGAGCCGCTGGATTAGTTCCTCGTTTCTTCCTTGGCTTCATTTCAAACCACAGCAGCTCAAGGAAGGAGGTAGGTCAATGTCCACTCCGAAATGTGCCCTGCTCCACATTAGGAGCACTTTTCTGACCCCTCACTGCTACATCAGGACTTGTTGAAGGGTCAGGGAGCAGAGCTCTGCCCTGTTTTATAGAGGTGTAGGACTGGAAAGGGCATCTTGGGTCAAATCCATGTCCCTGCCACGGCATCCCATTGCGTGGTTCTGATCGCAAACCTCGCAGGCTCCATCCTCACCTTCCTCTGCTTCTTTTGCTGGCCCAGCCCAAGGGTTCCTCACTGCTGGTGGTGCCGCAGGGATGGAGCTGGTGTGTGGGAGAGGTGGGATGAGTTGCACCTAAACTGAGACCCAGGAAGGTGCCTCCTCCGACAAACCTTGTCCTTGCTGGAGCAAGGTGACATCCTAGGGCTAGGCCAAAGGCACTTTTCTACTCAGTGTAAGGAGAGAAGATCACCCCAAGCAAGGAGAGGGTTTTGCATCTGTCAGCATGAAGTTGGTGCGTCCAGGATCCCCAAAAGCTGCTTTGGGCAAGCTGTCTGTGGGATGCAGCTGCCCCTTTAACAGCAATCCCACCCCAGAATGGGCGTGCAACCACGGCCCCGAAGCCACAAGTGTCATAGAATCAGTGTCCCGGAATCCTTTGGGTTGGAAAAGACCTCCAAGATCATCAAGTCCAAGCTGTGACCACCTTTCCAACTAAAGCAGAGCACTGAGTGCCTCCTCCAGGGATAGGGACTCCAACACCTCCTTGTGCATCCCATTCCAGTGTTTGACAACCCTTTCCACGAAGAAATTCTTCCTGATGTCCAACCTGAGCCTCTCCTGTTTGCTGTGATGGGAAGTGACTCCAACCTTGGAGTGATGCTTAAAAATTGCCTCTCCCGTGGTTTTTTCATAAAGAGCAGCAAAAACTGTGCATCAAGCAAGTCTTTTCTGTAAGTGCTGATGTCGCTGTGAGCGACACTGATGGCGAGGAATGTCATGACTGAGTTCAGAAGGGAAAGCAGTTTTGACTTTTATTAATTAATTAATTCATCTTTTATAACAGGGATTTGCAAAGAGTGTGCTGAATGGCATAAGACAATTGGGTGCTTGGCCATCCACCCCTTGAGGGGATTGGTCAAGCTCTAAGACACTTATTCTAAAATATTAGAAAGCTAGAACCATAACAATCCTGCATAACAAACCCAGGTGCAAGATAAGGAGTTAGTTTACAAAAACCCATAGCAGTGTTTTTCATAGCTTCTGTGAGAACTGCAAAGTTCTCCCAGAACGCTGCAGAAAAGCTGAAAGATTTCTCTACCAAAGCTTTTCAGCATCCACATGCTTCCTCCAGGAATATTTGATAGAGACATGCTCACCTCACACACAGAGAGCAGCCAAATTTGATGAAGGGATTTATTAGCAGACAATATGAAATGCGTTCCTGCTGCTGCCTCCTCCGATTTCGTGGTGCAGGACAGGGTTAGTTTGGCCGTTTTGTTTTGGGTTTTAAGTGCTTCTCTGACGGCTGCTTTACATTCTGCTCTGTGTCCTGGCGGAGCTGAGTCAGCACAGAGCACCCAGCCACTGCTCAGAGGAATTTGCACTGGTTTTGTTTATTATTTTGAGTACAGCCAGTTCTTCTTTGCCTTTAACTGACAAGCAGGAAATATCTCTTGGACTTTTCAGAAAGCTGAGTCCATTGCTTGGAGGAGAGGGGAAGCTCATAGGAAACTGGTGTTTGAGTGATTAGCAAACAGAACATGATTTTGTTGCAAATGTAGCTCTTGATACTTGAGGTGTCAAATACTCTGGGTAATGATCATGCTTTAAATATAGTTTATAACTTTCTTCTCGTGCATACACCGCCTACTGTATCTGCAGGGTGGAATTTACACCCAGGGTGGCTGTGTATAGATGATGTCTCTGTATAATTACACCTCCAGAGGAAGAGAGAGATCTGTCCCTGTTTATTTTTAGATATTATCTATATCTGTGTATCCAAAGAGAGAGGGTTTTACACAGATGGAATCTCTTTCAGGTCGCATTTCAATAATAATTACAGCTTAATGATGCTGTGGCTATTTTATTTTATCTTGTATTATTTTAGCTGCTTCTAAGAACTGCTAATTTCCCAGCCACAAAGGTCACGGCGCAGATGAGAATAAACACGTCGTAAACTGGTTGTAGTAAATAAATCCACTCCCCAGAAGCCGTGGTACTGAGCACAGTAAGGGTGCAAGCACTGGGAAAACTGCCTTGCCACTAATTTGCTGGTTGTATTAACGACAGTTATGCAATGAAAGATCAGACTGTGGTGGTTGATTGAAGTGTCTTTGAAGTGGGGTTAAACACTTAGTAAGTGGTGTGTAACTACAGGACCCTGTTGGAGTGCACTGGGTGGTGGTGGCAGAGAGATGGGCCCCGAGGATCAGAGAGAGGGGCTCTGTCCTGGGCCCGGAGGTGACCCTGGGAGTGCATCCAGGTCACCGGGGCTGGACTGAGAGAGGATTGTGTGTTTATGGACAGACTGGGCCTAGGAGAAGTGTTCATTGGAGTTTGTGGCCTTATAGGGCATTGTTTGCCTGTTCCCATAATGGGTAAAATCTGTGCAATGCCCCAGGTGGTTGGGGGACACTGTGGGGAACATCTTTGCTGTGTATAGGATGTGATATCCTGTGGGGTGCTGGGATTTGGGGAATTCTGACTGCGCAATAAACGGCTTTGCCTCTCTCCATCTTATGAGCAAAGTCCTTGCCCGTGCATCAGTACTGCAACAGACCCTTTTTACAAGACATGGCCCACAGTTACTCACTGGTTGCACCTCCACCAGTGCCTTCAGCTTGGGTTTGCAGAGCCTCTATCACCTGTTCCCTTCCTCCTCGCTGTTGTGTTTGGGTGTTATGTGTCTGCTGAGATTTTCCTGAGCTTATTTCCTGCACTTGGGATGGGCTGGAGGAAAAATCAATCTTCTCCCTGTGCCATAAAATGTCATCTCTGATTGCTTTTGGAGACAGGAGGCAAGCCTTGGATAGACTCAGTATCGCCAAAATCTTACCCTAAACCTTGTGACTGAGACAGTTGTTTCAGCTTTATTTGTTCAGACTCCCGTTTGAAGAAAATTTGATGAGCCACAGAGGGCTGGGGCTGAGTGGCTGCTTGGTGTAAGGAAATTATCAGAGAATTATAGGATGGTTTGGGTTGGAAGGGACCTTAAAAATCATCTCATTCCTGGTCATCATCCTCTCCTGCCATGGGCAGGGACACCTTTCACTATCCCAGGGTGCTCCAAGCCCCGTCTAACTTGGCCTTGGACACTTCCAGCAGCAGCCACAGCTTCTCTGGGCATCCTGTTCAGGAAATTCAGGAGCAGACTTTGACCAATACTGCCAGGGATAGAGCTCGTGGAGGGCGATGAGCTGCTGGCTGTGCCAAGGATTAACTGGAGAGGGAAGGTAATCCCAAGGCAGCAGGTGGGACATGCTGAATTTGCAGGACAGAGAGCCCATCTCGGAGTGAGGGATTGAGCTGCCAAGGTGCCAATACCTTCATGCAGAGCAGTTTATTTTGGATGTGTGTCTGGGCTCTGTGAAGCAGTCATGGGGTTTTTTTTTAGCTGAATGGGTAAAATCCTGGTCCTGCTGAAATTGCTGTCAGAGCGAACAGCCCTGGGGATGTCTGCGGGTTGTGGCAGTGGAATGAAGCATCTTTTCGGGAGAGAATGTTTGTGGGAGGAGGGGAACGGATCATTCTCACCTGCTTCCATCCTGCTTTCTGCACCACTGCTCACATCTCAGTTATCTCCACCACGGTGTTGTTTTTTCCCCCCCTTCCAACTCCTCTCCACCAACTGTGCCGGCTCCGGAGGAGATAAAGCGCGGCCTGACACATTTCTGTCTGCAGCTCTCCTCCTGCATGGCTGGGCTTCTCACACCTACCTGCTGGGAAGAGCAGACGTGGGAACAGCTTGCTGGCTGCTTGGCTCGAGCCACACGATCCCGCTCCGAGCCCTCCGAGGTGGGATGTTGATGTGAGACAGGGAATATCCTTTGTGTTGAGGCAGGAAAAGCCTTGACTTAATGTTTCAGGGGCTGCTGGTTGACCTGGCTGCTTGAATGCTGTTTTCGGGTGTTGTTCAGGTGTTCAGTTTGTCCTCCCTCAAACCTCTGTGATGAAACTCTCAGCCATGCTTGAGCCTTCGTTGTCTCTCCCAACCTAAACCATTCCATGACTCTTTGTTTCTCTCTCCTCACCTGGCTGGGGTGATGGGGTGGATTTGGGGTGGTTGGATGTCTCTTTGGGCAACAGCAGCCTCTTCCTGTCTCACCCACCTCTGATCTTATTTCAAGCAATACCTTCACACACCGTCTGAAGGGAATTTTTGCATCCAAAGAACCTCCTGGACATGTCCTGGATATGCTGGGGGCTTCCAGCAGGTGAGAGGTGGTGTTGCCGGAGCTCCTGAGGATCCCATCAGGGCAGCCCTTGGCTCCTGGCCCTTCCCTCCCTCCTTTCTTGTAGTTTGGAAACACCAGAGAGCAGGCAGTGCCGTGTGAGCTCCCCGTGCTTGCGCTGCTGTTTTCCACTGATAATTCATCCTGGGATCAGCGTTCAGGATTAATTCCATTAAAGGAGCCTCATCATTCATTTACGAGGAAGGGAAGGTTATAAAGGGCTGTACACAGGGAACAACTTTTTGTGTGCTAAGGATGGAGTTGTTTCTAGCTTGGGTGCTGTTCTTGGAGTGTCTCCTGGTCTGTGGTGAGGGGGGGGCATCTCCTGGGATGGGGGGGCATCAGAATGGGGGCTTGTGTTGTGATGTAGCAGGGGGAGCCTGACCAAACACTGAGCTGTGCTTTTGGCATGATTTGTGATGTTTCTGGGTCAAATCTAAACCATTTTGTTGGAGCAGTGCAGTGCAGGGATCCCTCCTGAGGGTGCACGGGGGTATCTGTCTCTGGAACCCCCAGTGCAGCCCTTTTAACTTTTGTAATATCCCCAGATTTTATGTTTTCCTCTCCAGGTATGTGATGAAAATGCTTTTTCTGCTTTTCTCACAGCACTGTATCCTGCAGCTCACAGATTTTAACTTTCTGTCCCTGTCCTCACTTGCATCCTGCCCTTCAGACCCTTTGTCTTCTCCAGCCAAAGCTGGTGATGATCATCACAAGAGCTCTCCTCTCTCTTCTTCCACATCCACATTGAGTCTGTAACAGTCCTATAACCAGGAAGAGACTTTTCCAGCTGAGGATCTGGGCTCATACCATTGATCAGCTGGAATATGAATCCTTGGCTTTCCAGACTTAGAGTGGCTAGCAATCTTTCTCCTGGAGTGAGCTGGGAAGGGAAGGAAATGCTCTGCTTTTGCACTCGAGTGAGGTTGGATTTTTTGGGATTTGGGAAATTTGCCTGACAGTGCAAAGGTGATGTAAAAAATGTGATTACTTCACCCCTGATGCCCTTGGGAGCTGGGTAAATGCTCCTGGTAAGTCAAAGTCCACCAAATGTCAACAGGATTGTGTCACCTCATGGGCAGAGCTCCCTGTGAAAATGATTTCTGGGTGATTTTTGCCTCAAAATGTCTTTCCTCCTTTTATTGTGGCTGGTTGAGGTTCTCCAATCACCAACACAGCTCCATGCCATCTCCAGGATAATGAGGATGGAGCACCTTGCCGTGCCCAGCTCAGGGTGGCAGCTGCTGGGGCTCCACATTTCCTAGAAGTGACTTGACAGGGAGCTGTTCCCAGACTCTGTCCTTTTCCTTCCTTATATCTGAGTAAAAACATAATTTTGACAGGCCAGTGATGCAGAAAATAACTTGCTGCTCTCCAACTGTTGCATCCCTTGACCCCAATTAGAATGTGGTGCATGTAGAAGTGTCAGCTTCTTGCTTTCTCTCCGCTCCCCGTCTCCCTGACCAAAATTCCCATTACAAAGATGACACCTGAGCGCTTCACAGGGCGGAAAGCGCCGCTGACCGAAGAGAGAATCAGAGTGGATGTGAAGTCCAGCTCCTCTGGGGGTTTTCTGCCCTTGGTTTCTGGACAAGGAGCAGGAAAGCTGTCAGGAGGGAGCATGGGTGATGTTTTTGATGGTTGGACTGGGTGATCTTAGAGATCTTTTCCAACTGTAATGATTTTATGATTGAATAAGATATTCCAACCTATGGGAAAATTTCCCCTTCACCTCTCTCTACAGGGGTGGGCCCATAGGATTGTTTCATGCGTTGAAATGTAAAGTTTCAAGGCCTAAGCCTTGAAGTTGTGGCTGCTCCATCCCTGGAAGTGTCCAAGGCCAGGCTGGACGGGGCTTGGAGCAACCTGGGATAGCGGAAGGTGTCCCTGCCCATGGCAGGGGGTGGAACTGGATGGTCTTGAAGGTCCCTTCCAACCCAAACCATGCTGTGATTCCATGATAAATCTCTATGCTCCTCGCAGACTTCCAGCTTGGTATCAGAGCTTTTCTTTTCAACAGCTGATGACCTAAGGGTTGTGGAGGATGAATATTAGTGTCCATGGAAAGGGTGTGAGGTAGCCCATGGGATGTTTCAGTGGGACTCAGGGCCATCCAAAATTCCTCATGTTCTTCTACCACCCCATGACCCTGCCCTTCACGTTGAGGACCCATTGGCAGCTCCCTCACGTGCAATGTCCTGTTCTCCTGCAAGCTTGGCATGAACTCCGAGGCCAAGAGAGCAGAAAGCAGGGCTGGATTCGTGCCTGAGCCGTGTCTGACTTTTCCTCCCGCAGCTCCGAACGTTGAGTTGTTGGGATTGGACATCGGGCGTGTTTCAAATCGCGGCTGCCTCGCACTCTGTGAGGCACAACCTCTCCTCAGGTTATCCGTGTGCGTGATTCAAGGGAATGGCAGCAGGGCAGAGTTCCAGGCTGACTCATTCAGTCTTTTCCCACTGCTGCTGTAATTCAAGTGGAAATCTCAGAAGATGGTAAAACCTTCAGGCATGTGAAAGATGCCAGGATTTAAGTGCATATGAATGAATCCAGGGCTCGTTTCTGAACTTGGAAAAACAGGGTAGGCTTGCTGCGATCTCATTGCCTCTGCCTGCTGTCATGGAGTGACAAAACAGGGGGGGGAAATGGCTTTAAACTGGAAGAGAGAAGGTTTAGGTTAGACATCAGGAAAAAAATCATTATTAAGAGGGTGGTGAGGCCCTGGCCTGGTTTCCCAGAGAAGCTGTGGCTGCCCCATCCCAGGAAGTGTCCAAGGCCAGGTCGGATTGGGCCCTGTGCAACCTGGGATAGTGGAAGGTGTCCCTGCCCATGGCAGGGGATGGAAACAGGTGGTCTCTAAGGTCCCTTCCAACCCAAACCAGCCTGTGGTTCAGTGACCTTAATGGTTTGACTTGATCTTAAATGACTTTTCCAACCTAAATGGTTCTGATTCTGTGATTTTATAATGGCAAAGCTCAGGACCAGCACAGGGACACAGCTGAGCACACAGAGAACAATGGTCCCTCCAAGCTCCTGCCCTCCGTGTGGGATTTCCCTCCCTGCTGGGTGCCCTGGGATCTCTTGTTATCACTGAGGATGGTCCTGGCCATGACTTTCCCTCCCTATCAGGCCTTTAGGATTCATCAGCAGGTGCTGTGCTCTCTGGACACCACTACTGGATTCCTTTGTGCTCTGTCTGACGTTCCCTGTGGCCTTATTAGGCAGATATTGAGTTGAAGGTGGAACATCCTCCTGCCGTGGGGTGATGGAGCTCACTGCAAGGGTCAATGCATCCAGACTTCCCTTGATCCTGCTCCTGAAATTGAGTTTCTATTCCGGTTGGTCGTCCTGACCTTCCCCGCAGCATAGGTCACAGGGGGAGGGTCCATCCCCCAAGCCCGGGTGTTGGCTGTCCCTCACAGGTCCTTGTTTGGAGGCAAGGGAAGAGTTCCAGGAACCCCCCAGTGCTGCAGGAAGGAAGATCCTGCTGGCAGGAAATGCCGTGAAGAAAATCCAAGCTGTGATTAGAAAACTGTTACCTCAGTATTTGGATTTGAAATAACTGGAGGTATAACACATGCCAAAAAAAACCCCACCCCAAAACACCTTTCTTTTTGGCCCTGTAACAGTTCTTTTGTCCATTAAACACCAGCAACAGCCACCACTGCAGCTTCCAAAGCTACTGAATGAACAGAGCCCTCTCTTTCCTTCCTTCTTGCTGTGTGAGAAGCAGGGGATGCGGAGGTGGTTTAGAGTCTCAGCTCCGAGGAGGTCTTTAATCTGAAGGAATCATGTAATCTGTGAGTGACAGCGGTAATTGTGACACTGATTGAGCTGTGGTGGCTCCACTCAGAAGACTTTTGTCTCTGCTCTTGGGATGAGTGGCAGGTAAAAGATCTGCTTCCTAATTCGTGCCATGAGAGAAGGAGAAATGATATGGGAGGGAAGAGCTGAGCCCTCTGAACAGATCAATCTCTTCATTCATTTTCTTCTGCACTCTGTATTGGGATGATGAAGACTGTTCCTCTCGGAAGGACCATTCCAGCTGAGGAATGATGATGGCATGAAGAAGGTTCAGGAACTCCCACTTTTTCTGACCGTCTTCCCCACAGATCATAACTTGATACAAGAGGGAGAAGAGCTGTTCTGGCCAACGCTGCTGTCAACAAACCCCTGCCTTGGCTCTCTGGCTGGAGGGTTCAGAATGAGGTGAAAAATTGTCGTAATGTTTATTTTACAGAAGATAAGCTTTAAGCTGAATGTGTGATGGTGTTTTGGCTGACAGCTATCAGGATTTTTTTTTTTTTCCCCTAAAATAAGAAAATAGCTGCCCGATCTCCAGCTTCATTTTAACCTGAAAAATGTTGGTGGTTGACAATGGTTTGAAAAAGGATTTCTGGATGAAGGCCTAATGAATGGCTCAAAAGTTGATTAAAAAGGAGGGGAGATGCTAAGTCAAAGTTTTCTAGCTAGAAATAGTGATTTATTATCCCGCTATCTTTGTAAATGGCAAAATAACTAATTAGATACAATTCATCATCAGAACTTAAAGCTGCCACTGGTGTAAGATGGAAGGTTTTATGAACAATTCACAGTCTCAAATTCTGATTTAAATGTAGCATAGTGTGTATTGAGAGTTAGTCAAACGCACTGAGGCGCGCTGGGAAAGGCTTAATAAGATTCTAAAATTCTGACCCCCTGTAGATTTTTTTTTTTTTTTTTTCTGATGAAGGATTTGAAAAGGGCGTTTTGGAATGATGTTTTATATGGTAGTAGTCTTTTCTCATAAAACATCAGCCATAATAATTATTTTTATGCAGATCCTGAGGCACAGAGAGATTAAATGACTTTCTCAAGGTCAGACAGTGAGTCAGAGGCAGAGCCAGGGAATGAAGGAGAGTTTTGATTCAGAAGCTGTGGCACGTTCTCAAGTAGCCCTCACTCAGATCTCCAGGGCTGGATGCACTCAGTCTTTCCGGGTCTGATCTCCCAGCATCTCCTATCCCAGTCAGGAGGATTTCAACCCTGGAAGTGGATAATCCCCAACCATTTTTGGTTTATCTTTGGAATCAGCATGACCTTCACGTAGCTGTTGATGAGCACGTTGCCCTTGGTGGGTGAACTCCCAGGGGATCGTTGTGATGATGAATGGCTTCTTCAGTTGGCCTCTCAGTACTTAAAGGGGACTTATAAAAAGGGGGAGAGTGATATTTTTCCATGGGCAGATGGTGGTAGGACAGAGGGGAATGGTTTCATACTGGCAGAGGGAAGGTTTGGATTAGATGTTAGGAAGAAATTCCTTATTCAGAGCGTGGTGAGGCCCTGGAACAGGTTTCCCGGAGAAGTTGTGGATGTCCCATCCCTGGAAGCGTCCAAGGCCAGGTTGGACAGGGCTTGGAGCAGCTTGGGACAGTGGAAGGTGTCCCTGCCCATGGCAGGGGTGGCACTGGATGGGCTTTAAGGTCCCTTCCAACCCAAGCCATTCTGGGATTCTTATTTGGCTCTGTTGTCACTCAGTATCCAAGGTGGAAGTTGTGGGAAGAGGGATCAGGCAGAAGCTTTCCTGCATGGCTTTCTACTGATAAAAGACCTGCCCTTAATTTCAAATCCTCACTGGATGATACTCAAAGCCTTCCCTGGGATCACCTGAAGATTGGAAATCGTGCAGCCTCGAAGTGCTGTGACACTGCTGCCTGTAAGAACACGTGTAGTGGTGGATCTTGCATTGCTGCTGGTGCTGGGGAGGGATTTGCATTCTGGCCTTTGCAAATCTCTCTGTTCAGCCAAGTTCAGCTGCACCAGCTCCCAGGGGACACATGAACTGTAGTAGTTGTTCGCTCGCTCAGTGGAGTCGAATAAGTCAACTGCATTCCTCTCTGGACATTGTTTGTGTCTCCAGATATCTCCTCGTGAATTATTAGCTATGCAAAAGACTTATTGCCAAGATACTGGGCTTAGTTTAGTCTCCTGGTCACTGCAGGTTTCTTTCCAAATCTGTTTTGCTCTAAGTGGCTCGAATGCTGCTCCTCCTGACATTTCCCCCAGGCCTCTCCCCTGCAGTCTGGTGGTTCTTGCTGTCAGGAAGTTATCCCTCATACTCAGGCTACTTCTTATCAGTCTGTCACTTTTTCAACTCCTTGGGCTAATAGTTTTCCCAGCACAAGAGCTGTCTCTCTGTGTCCTTTTGCCCTGGTCTCCCCAAGGGAGCCTCTTCTTGCACTAAAAGAGGGTCAGACTTTTGATGACTTTACAGGTCTTTTTCTGCCCTCGTGCTCTGGCTTCTTGGAGTCTCAAAGATTCTGGATCTGACCTGCAATGAACTCTGGCAGAGTGTCTAAAAGAACAGATTTTATAAAACCGAATCACAGAATCACTTAGGTTGTAAAAAACTTCTAAGATCATCAAGTCCAATCATTTCTTCAGCATGCCAAGGCCACCACTGACCATGTCCCCAAGTGCCACATCTACACAGCTTTTAAATCCCTCCAGGGATGGGGACTCCATCCCTGCCCTAGCCAGCCTGTTCCTGGGCTTGACAACCCTTTCCATGAAAAATCTTTTCCTAATATCCAACCTCAACCTTCCCTGGTGCAGCTTGAGGCCATTTCCTCGAGTAAGCAATGAGGATATCGGAGTTCATAAATCCCAGGGGTTTAGACATTCTCATAAATATGAGAATTGTATCCATGAAAGGGTGAAGTGGTCTTTTCTGTCGTGGATGTACATTATTTTGGGGGCATAGGGAAAAGCCTGAGTTATTCCAGCACCAAAATGTTGTTTCTCAGATTTGCAGCAGGGTTTTCTAAGGATGTGAAGAAACAGGGAAAGAGAAGGCAGGGAAAAAAACAACGCAAGAAAGACCATTTTTGATGCTCATCCCAGGAACCAGGAAAAGGCTGAAGGTCCTTTCTCTTCACAGATTCAATTCAGGGCTGGGACACCACTGAAATCTTCCAGACACCCCATCCATTTAAGGCTCATCAAGGCAGCTATTCCATCTTGGCTCCAGATGTGCACAGATGTTGAGCGGAGCTTTGCCCTGCCTTGCCCCATCATTTGGCATCAGCAGCACTCTCCTGCATCCCCAGTCTCATCTCTGGAGGACACCTCAGCAGCCAAGCAGCTGGACTGGAGAGGAGAGCAGCAGCACTCAGTGCTGATTAAGCACTAATGTAATTAATAGCCTCTTACCGTCCTTACATTACCAACAACGTCAATATGTCAGTAACTATTTACAATATAACTTACACAAATGTCATTTTGCTACACTGAGCACTTCATATTTCGCAATTCTCTGCCACAGTAATAAAATCAGTCAGCCAGTCGGAAGGGAAACGCACCCAGGAGATATCATTATTAATGGCACTGGGCCAGGCTTTCCACGAGCTGTGTGGGAGGCAGAGGAGCAGAGAGGAGCTCATTCCTGCACTGAGATGCCCTCAGGTCTCTGCATGGGATCACTTTGAATCCAGCTGAATGAGGGCTCAGTTATCCAGTCAGCAAAGTTGGGAAGGGTTTGTCAATTATCTTCTCGTAGTTAACATCAACCCCGTGTGTTATCCAGGGCTCTGCACAATTTGGTTTTAAAGGTCTCAAATCATTTCACTTGTCTTGAATTGATTGTTTCCTGCAGTAAAAGATCTTTCCCTGTGCTTCCTGCTTAACATCCTGAACCCTGTGCATCCAAAGGCCCTTTTCCTCATGAACGGGATTCTGCCCTGGTACTGAATAACGGTGGCTTTGATGCTCTGGTACTTTGTTTTAAACTCCTAAATTAGTAGCTGGGTTGGATCTTGGCATCCCTAATTGGTCATTTGCAGGGAGAGTTGATCTCTGACATTGTAGTCCGGGTTCATTGTGGCCTTGTGGCATTTAGAGGCCTTAGAAAAAAGGGAGAAAGTGACTTTATCCACAGGCAGAGGGTAAGAGGGCAAGGGGGAACAGTTTTAAACTAAGAGGAGAGGTTGAGATCAGTTGTTAGGAAGAAATTATTCCCTGGGAGGGTGCTGAGGCCCTGGCACAGGTGACCCAGAGAAGCTGTGGCTGCCCCTGGATCCCTGGGAGTGTCCCAGGCCAGGTTGGATGAGGCTTGGAGCAATCTGGGACGGTGGGAAGTGTCCCTGCCCATGGCCAGGTGTGGAATGAAATGATCTTTGAAGTTCCTTCCAACCCAAACCATTCTGGGATTCTATGATTCATGAGGGAGTGAAGATGCCTAATTACTGAAGGTGCCCAATCCTCGTTGCTTTAAGGCAGAATATGCTGAAATATCCTAAAAACCTTCCATGAGGATGCAGCTCCCAGTGACAGCAGTGCAAAAATACCTGCTGATTTCCCTGGGAGCTGCACTGATCCCTAAAGGACTTTTTATATCCTGTTTTCTTCTCTGATGAGAAGAAAGGTTCCAAAGTGCCACCTTTACATGGGCTGTTCTGTTGGCACTGATTTTCCAGAAAGACCCAGCTTTCCAAAACTGGGATCAAATCACTTCCCACTGCTGTCCCTCTGTTTTCCTCTGCAAGATCCCAAACCCCTCTATGCAAGTTTGACACATCAGGATCCAGGAATACTTGTGGAGCTGTGTGAGAACCATTCATGTAGGTCTCTGTGCCAGCAGAGAATGTGACAGCATTTAAAGATATTTTGCTGTGGTTTCAAATCTAACAGCAGCCATGGCAAATTCACATTTGCCTGTTAAAAAGAAAAAAAAAATACATAGGAAAAAGAAAAAAAGTCCCAACATTTGATGGATGAAATAGTTCCTTGCCAGCCTGGAGTATTGAAGGTCTGGGCGGGATAAAAATGCTTGTGCCAATCTGACGCACGGCGAATATTGAAATCAGTGGAATTACGTGAAATGTAAAGATGAATTTGCCCCCTCTATCCCCACTTTTCACTGTCACATTCTGATTCCAAGGCAAAACGTTATGAACCATGTACAGAACAGGGAAACGTGGAGCCTGTGTCAGCGAACACAGGTGCCTGAGCTCCTGCAAGCTCTTGAGCTCTTGCAGAAGAACTGATGAGCAGAAGTGGCTGCAGCGAGAAATCTCAAAGGGTTCAAATCAAGCAGAAGTGTCAGTCAAGGAGCCCGACAATGCCGGGAAATCAGCGCTGAATTCTCCGGGAAGAGAGTGCAGGGAAAATGATGCCATTTGTTTGCAATTCTAATACAATGAATCAACAGATCACTTGCAAAATGCTCCTAATGAAAATGTGCGTAATTGATGCGCACAGCCAGGGGCTGTGAGGAGAGGGGGGATCTGGAGCCAGGCTTTGCTGCTGAAATCTGAAAGTGGTTTGGTCGAGCTCAGATGGATCTGATGTGTCCATGAAGTCAAGTCCTGGGAGAGCCTGGAAGTGAAAGGTCTCAGTTTTTGCCAGGGAAAAGGAGGTTTTGGTGAAAGAAGGAGTTGTTACGGAGTGGTCAAGTGTTTGGTAAAAATGGCAAGCATGGAAGCAAGAGATAAAGTTTGAATGGATTAGAAATCACCTGAAAACTGAGACAGGTCTCCTAACAGACATTATTCCTCAGTTTTCTTTTCCTGCTGAGAAATCCAGCTTTTAGCACTGATTTTTGTTGTTGTTGGGTTTTGGTGGGTTCTTCTTGGGGGGTGGAGGGAGGAATAACCATGGAATTTGGATAGAGATCAATTACTCATTGTCTTCTGCACTGTAAGAACAAGGGACTTTTGCAGGGAATGAGTCACCTCAGGATGAAAAAAATGGCAAGTTTTAATTGTTTTGAGATTATTATTTTTTTCAGTAATACCAAGGAGAAGCAAAACTTGAATCATCCTCCCAGTCAGAACAAAGCAATTCGGCTGCCGTAGGAAAATAGGTGATGTAGGATGACCTGCTGGGGATCCGAATAAAACTTCTGAGCCAGGTGACCCTCAAGGATTACCTGGGGTTTCTGTTCTTTTTGGGAATTGTTCTGTGGACAAGGAACAAGCTAGTTCTGAGGGTTACTGGCAATCTGGCTTCTGCTTCGTCTGGAGTCTCACCTATCCAGGCAGAGATAGAAACAGCTCAAAAACTGCTGCAATATAATGTCAGTCCTCAAGGGGAGGATACAAGGATTTCCCTGTGCATGGAAAGGTGCTCACATCCACAGTGACAGCCAGGCTGGAAGCAGCAGTGCAATAGGACAGAATTCCTGCCGTGCACAAGTTGTGTGTGCAAAATACCAGATTACATCCACAGAAAAAAATGCCAGGGCTGGAATGCTGGACCATGACCCATCTGCTCGTGTTGACTTCAGATCCAGAAGGATCCATTGCTTTCTCCCTTAAAGGACCACTGGGTAGCAGAACAACAAACTCCTTGTAGGACTGGCCCAGACCCATCTGTATTTTTCTTTCCTCCACCGTGCAAATATTTGTATTGTGACATTAAATATGGGCTGGGATGATGGGAATTCTCTGCTTCTTTGGCACTGGGAAGCTCCATCGGGGAAGGGCAGGAAATTGGGTTCCCTGACCCTTCTTCCCTCCCTGGGATGATGCCTAAAAGATCAGGACTAATTTGTGTCAGGGCAGATTTCTGCTAATTATGTATTTTTTTTAAATGTAGATTTTTTTCTCTTTCCTCTTTATTAGATTTTTTTTCCCCTCTGTCTCCTTCTCCCACTGCTTTCTGCTTCTTCCATTTTCTCTTTTCCTTAATGCTTTCCTAAAGCAAAATAAGATGAACTTACGGTAAAACACAGTTTTTGTTGTCTACACTAAAATTTGTGCTATTCCAGGTGCTCTTTTTTCATCTGGACTGAGAGAGGTTAAATAAGAAGTAGAGTTGTCTTTCATCTTCACACAGGTGCTTTAAGTGCTGCCTATTAAGGTTAATTTTAGGGCTTGTCCAACCCACTGTGTATCCAAAAAACGAGCAGAACCCTGAGGAAGAGTGTGAAGAGGGACCAGCTTCATTTTCCCAGCTTCCAGTAGCGTGGGTGTTGTAAGAAATAGTTCTGAGGGAATTCTAAAAAAAAAAGTCTTTGGGATTTGCTTCAATTTTTCATGAGAGGCAGCTGAGGTCTCTCAGCATCTTTTGGAGCATGGAGGTGGCTGCTCTCTCCTGGGAAGATGGAACTGCTCTCTTCCTTTCTTTTCTCCATGCTTTCGGATGGATGATGCTTTTATGAGCCCCGGGAACATAAAAGAGACCTGCTGGCCCAGAGAGGAAGAAAGCAGAGGGGGAAGAGTGACTTTAGGGCTGTTTGGAGGGAAACTGGAAAGGCAGGACTGTGCTTTTAATTAATTGTTTCCATCACTTGTGTTTCGGAGAGCACCTGCAAAACAGGGGCTGAACTGGATTCATTGCTGGCTCTTTTCAAGATAAAAAAGCCCTTGACTATTTCATGGCTTTGTATGAAGGGTAAACACTACGCTGAGCTATGTGACAGCAGGACCTGGCTGTTGTTATCACCTCTTGTCCTCCTTCTACTTTAAATTTACATTTTTATTTAAAGCTATTTTCTCTCCTCCCAGTAGATGGGAAACCTAGAGTTATCTCCAAGGTTATCACCGGCTCTCTTCCCAAGGTCTGTAGCACAGGTAATTGGGGGAAAGTCAAGCAGCAGGCAGAATGCGAAGGAAGCTCCGAGCAGGCAACAAACAGCCTTGGAATTTACGTGGGAGGAGAGTCCAATAACCAAGAGATGGAGCCTTCCTTGCTTTTGTAATAAATAGAGAAAGCTCCCTCTTGAGTCAAATGTTTTTGCTCTTTCAGAAAAAGCAAAACCATACCAGTCCTGGGAGAAAGGGACAGCCGAGGCTGTGGTTAAAGCTCCACACGTGAGGGGGACACAGAGAGAAGGAAGAGCTTGCAGATAGCTCCTCTCCTGTCAGCACTTGAGGGAAATTCATTGCCAATGTTTCTGCTTGGCTCTAGATTTGGAGGGGTAAAGGCTGTCCTATCACAGACGCGCCGTGAGCCGGCAGCTCCCTCTTGTCTAGGAGACACGGCAGGTGAATAATCTCCTTCAAACACTTGCTTTCATTCATGGGGATTGAAGCTTCCTTTTGAAACATCAAATCCGACGATGGAATTATGGGTGGTGTACGTGGGAGAAGTCATCTTTTCTGTCGCTGCTGAATTCCTCAGAACGGGAAGGGGAAAAAAGGAGGCTCCCAGGAGCAGTTCAACTTTTGTGGAGGCTTAATAAAACCATCCCTGCTTCTTGTTGGTTTTCATTTTCTTTTAGCGCTCTGTAATAAAGGGAAAGGATTTCTGGGGGCTGTTTCTGGCTAAGGTTCTGCTGGGGAGGGCTTTGTGCTCTTCGTGCCTTTCCCCCTCTCCTCTGGTGTGCCACGTTGGCTCTTGCCTTCAAACCTCCTTCTTTTTTAGTCATTATTTTTTTTACTAAGGAGAGATTTTTTTTTTTTCTTCTGCAGAGATAAACATGATGACTTTTTCATGAGCATGGAAAAGCTCAGAAGCACTTGCAAAGCCCCAACTCTTGTTTGAGTTGTCCTTTGTGCAAACAAGGGACAGTTCATAACTGTCCGTGGAGGAGGGATTTGATTGAGTCCATCAGCAGCATTTCAGGGAGTTGTGGTAGATTTGGGTTTTATTTTGTCGGCTTTTTTTTAAAGTGGAAGTATATAAGGGGGAATTACTGATTTCACTCTCCCAGAACTGTTACATTAAACTTGTCTTCCACAGGTGTGACTGTTTTCCGATTCACTTGACGACCTCTCATCTTTAAGGGAAATTATTTTCCTCCACCACAGTATAAATTACACGTCAGATCGTTTTTAGGCAGTTTCAGGCTGGTTAGTTCAGCGGCAGCACTGCAAAAAGGAGACAAATTGGGTTTTGTTGGGGGACAACTTCCTTTCTACCCCAAGTTGGCTGTTGTGTAACATAACGGAATTTCCGATGCGGAGTCGAGCGTGTGTGGTTTGACAGGCCTGGACAAATGTAATATCCCACCAGGATCCGAGGTAGCTTTCCTGTATTATTTACTCTTATTTACTCATTTATTCTATTTTGAAGTGGAGGTGGCTCTTACTCAATGTAAAAAAACCACACTGTGCTGTGTGATAGCAGAGGATTTATTCCATAACAACATCCCAGTCATCCATGTGCTGCACGAGGCATGTCCAGAAATACTTCCCCCTCTCACTCTCCTCGGTTCTTTTTCCTCTTTGTGAGGCTGGAATAACCCTTGGAAGAGGATTTACTCTGAATCTGACTGTGCTCCCACCTTGCATGTGACAACAAAATTTGCTCCTGGGAGCAGAGTAGAGGACATGAGAGGATTGTGTGAGGTCTCAGACCTTCACTTGGATAACAGAGCTGAGATCCAGAGCCAGGGCTTGGACACCAGGAGATAGAAGGGCAGAGGAGGGTGACAGAGAATAGGAGGTCACTTGTCCGTACCTTGCCAGTGGAGGTTCAGGGCTGAGAGAGCAGAAAGAGGGGCACATGTTTGTCATGAAGGATTCATGGATCCAGAGAGGAAAACATCTCTCTGCCTGTTTTCACCACGTGGTTTCCTTCAAGGGGAAAGCAGGAAAAATCCTAAAACTGATCTGCCATGTCCTTAGGTCTCTTTTTGCCAAATCTGGGTCCAGCTAAAAAGGGTCTCTGCTTGGTAGCCTGGTTTTGTGTCTTCTTTTTTCATTTCCCAGTGCTGGCAACACAGGTGTCCATGAAGACTTGAAAAATCCATCAGTTCTGGAATAGTGCCGACAAGTAGATGTAGGCAGGGTTCAGATTTCAGCCCCTGGACACAAACCTGTAAAAAGCCTGAAAATTAAATACTTCAGGGTGATAAGGAGCTTACAGCTTGTGGGTAACTGCAGCTTTTAAGTAATAATTTATGTCCGTGCTTCTACTCCTGTATTTTTTATCCTTTTAGTTGTTGTTTCCTCTCCCTCTGAGCATCAGTGTCTTACCGGGGATGGAATGAAACCCCAGCTCAAAGGCAGACAGAAAACTGGAGATAGAATATTACTCACCCCTGTTTTACAACTGACTGAATTTGGGAATTCATCTGTGTGACTGTAGGACACCAGGTATTTCCTCTGAGTGCCTGAATCTCCATTTCTCACCAGCTGACAAAAATCAAGCAGAACCTGTATTCTCCACCTGGGAGGCCAGAAGGTTTCCAATAAAGTCCGTGGTGTAGGGAAATGAGAGATGCAGAATCTTCCAGGGCCCGGCGTGGGATCCAGTTAACAACCCACTGGACAAGCTGTTCTGACTTCAGGGTTTTCTCTGTGCCGTTGCCACCAAATTGCTTCAAAACCTTGGCCAAATCCCTTGACCTGGTGTTTAGCTTCATCTCTTTAGAAAATGAAGCAGTTCTGATAACGTGCATGTGACAAAGAGGGAATGTTGAGTTCTCTGGGATGGAACGGGAAGTCTGTTCTGAAGGCATGGCTTTCTAACATTGACTAACAATATTTTGGGGTTTTTTGTTTGCTTTTGGCTGGGGTTTTAGGAGGTTTTTTTTGTGCTGGTCTAACCTCTGAGATGTAACCTAACCCAGCAACCTCAGACTTTGCAGCCATGCATGTGCTCTGACAAATGCTGGAATGATTACGCATGAACATTAATTAATCCGCAGCATGTTGGGTGTCAGGGTGTTGGAGGACAGTGATTCTCTTGCGCTGCTTGCCTGGCACCTGAAACTGTACAAAAAAAAAACCCCACACCACTTAGACTCTTGTGCATTTGTTTTGCCTGTTCCCAGGAATTCCTATTTAGATGGAGGTTTTCTCAGTCAGGGACCACTTCCAGCAGCATGCAGTGCCTGGCACAATGGGGCCCTGCTCTTGGTTGTGACCTCGAAATGTTGCCATAATAATAATAATAATAATAATAATAGTCTGTGGCTTTTGGCACGTCACCTATTAATCACAGCAGCTGTCAGGCAAGGCATTAGATGGGAATAGCTCCCTGCAAGAAAAAACAAATACAACAACGCCCTGTGGCTTGTGGAGCATGAATCCACACTCCGGAGGGTGCCAGGGAAGGAAGGAAGGGCTAAGCCGTGACATTTCACTCTGATTTGTTAACCTTGGCTGGTGTTCATCTGCTCAGCGCTCAGCCGAGGGGGTCCCCAGAGACATCCAGCGCTTGAAATATTTACAGTGAGCTCAAGCCGGAGTGAAGGTGCACAGAGGCATCGGGGGCAGAGCTTGCCATGGGGAAGAGGCACTCCTGGGATGGTTTATGTGCTGCTCCTGCATTTAATGCCTGCTGTGGATTTTTCTCCCCCAAATTTTGGTCTGTGCAGACCTTGAGCGCCTGGGATGCCCTGAGGCAGGAGCTTCATGGTTTGACAGGTGTTGTGCAAAGAATTTTTTCGCTTCAGGTCCATGGGGTGATCCCTGCTGGAAAAAGCAGGGAGCATGATCAGGCACTTGCCTCAATCCCATGAAATTTGGTGGTCTTGTGCCACAGACCGCTTGTTTCCGTGCCCTGTCGTAGGCAGAGAAGCAGGTAAATGTGTTCAAAATTCACTCTCCAGAGTCATTCCCTGAAAATTGCTGCACGTTTATGCTTGAAAAATTCCCTGGTGCTAAACTGGTCCATCTGCAGAAAGCAAACTGGTCCATTAGAACATCTGCAGAGAGCAAACCCAAACAAAACGAGATTACTGTCAATTTGTGTTTATCTGAATTACTGGATAAGTCCTAGTCATGGATCAGGGCTAAACATGTACAAATAATTGATTTTAGGTTCAGTGGCTCAAAGCAAAAACACATGGAAAATCTTCTGGTTGACTTAAACCACTCTTTTTCCAGTTTTCTGTTAGAATGAAGGCATTTTAAAAAGCAGCAAGAGAATGCACTGCTTTAACACAGGGCCCTGTTAAATATCTGAAACTTCATGAAATATTTTCCTCTTCACTTTGATACTTTCTGATTTTTATCATTTAAAAAAATCGACTGAAAATTCCTTCCAAAAGAAAATATCAACATCTTTCATGCTGCAATTTTACAAAGAAACTTCTCAAACTTCTCAAAGCTGTTGAGAACTATTTTGCTGTGGGTAATGCTTGCCCTGCGTTGATTTGTGATAAGTCAACATCTCTGTCCAGTTTTAACTCAGACCCCAACGTGACAGATGCTGTTTAAAGAGTGAGCGTGAAGATTTTTAACTGAGGTTTGTGACGCTTTCTGCTCGAGGAATTTTTTTGCGGACGCCGAGGGTGTTAGGGAGTTTTGATCAGTTGGGTTAAATTTGCGCTGTGAAATCCTGGAGGAGTTGAGGTGAACTCGGACTGGAAGTTGATTTGAATCCACTAACCCGGACCTGCTGTTCTGGAGTTGAACGAGGGCTGAATTTCATAATTTTCTTCTTGGACTCCTTGGAAATGACGCCGTTACAAACATGGAAACTGCCGTGAGGCGTGCCCTTGGGATTTGGCACCTTGCAGGCTCCAGGTAGGACAGAACGAAGTGTGCTTAAACCAGACCAGTGGGAATAACCAAAGCCAAAATTCCCTGTGTCCACCGTTGAGGACTGAGCTGTTCCGCTCCTCCATGTGCCAGCTCCACGAGCACAGTGTGTCCCTGTGTCCTCCACCACAGCAGCTCCCTCTGGACCTTTTCCACCGCTCCTGCCTCCACCCTGGTTTGTTCCCTACAGGCAGCACTGGCACCTGAAGGCTTTTGGGGGTAGCTTTACGAACCACCAAGGGCTAAACTTGCTGGTCGAGGAGGCTGTGAAGCTGCTTGGGTTGGGATTTTCCAGGAGGAGAAGTGAAAATAAGGATGGTTGCAGAGGCGTATGCGCCTGGAGCGTCCCTGGCACCCCATCCCTGCCATGGGGTTGGAGTCAGGGCAGTTTGGCTCCAGCCGCCGAAGCCCCATGGAAAAAACAGTCAGCATCATTTCCCATGGTGTTCCCTGCCCCTGGGAATGCGTGGTGGCCCCACCCATCCCGGTGCAGATACTTGGGGAGTGCAGACCCCAGCAGAGTTTATTGGTAAATGCTACCACTGATTAAAACAGGCTTGAGCTGCTGTAGGAACAAGAGGTTGCCATGGAAACAGTCTCTTGATGTGTCCAGGTTTTGAAACCACTTTTCCCTCCTCTCTCCCGCCCTCAACGCTTCTTCTTTCTTCTGCTGTTGTTTTGTTGGAGATTTGCTCTCCTGGGGTGAGGTGGTGTGGATGGAGAGGGGCTCTGGGAACCAGGAAGGTACCGAGAGGAGCTGCTCATCCCAGGGAGGGCCGTGTGGGTGGAAGATCCTTTCCACTTGTAGGGATCCTACAAAGTGGGGTCTGGATGGACCCTGGAGGGTCACAATGTTGTTGGGAGCAGGGGAGAATATCCCAGGGAAACCCTGCTCCCGAAGGCACCCAGTTGGGATGCTCTGAGCCTCCAAAGGTCTCTGAACCACTGGGGTCCTCCCCTGGGGCGTTCATCTCAGTAATGACTCTTCTCCATCAACTCACTCCTCTTGGGAATGGTGGCAGTGATGGGAAGGCACCTTTTGAACAATGGGAAATCAAGCTAGTGCCACGAGGAGTGGTTCTGAGAGACAAAAGAGGACCCCCCTCCTCCTTCCCCACTCCTGCCTGGGCTCCCTACCTTGGGAGAGGAGCTTTCATTTCGCTCAAGTGGATGAAGAGCAGCCCCTCCCCGGTGGTGGTGTCATTATGCAGCTGTGGTGAAGGGCCATTGAGGACCCCTGCAAAGCTTTGAGGAGAATTTTCCTTGTAGATCGTTCAGCCCTCCTTTCAGACGTGGAATTTTTCATTTTTACCAACCTCCTCCTTTGTTTTTGTGTTTTCCTCTAAAACACAGAAGCATCTGCATAAACACAGGCTCCTCCCTGTGTGTTGCTGCTTTTGTCCCTTCCCTGGGAATTCCCGTGGCTCTTTCCAAGTCCATCCTGAGCTCTTCAAATTCTGCATGAAACTCCTCCTGGCAGGATTTATTGATGATATGATACTATACTATTATATATTATTTTACTATACTGTATGCAGGAGTTATTTCAGTGTTTTACTGCATCCAGGGCAGGCCTGGGAAACCCTAAACCTGGGGTGGCTTTTCAGTCCTGCTCTAAAAGTTCCAAAGATTTTCCTCTACAACTCCCTGGAGGGTGGAGCCAGGTAGAGGCTCTGCTCCCAGGGAACAAGGCACAGGATAAGGGGAAAAGACCTCAAGTTGTGCCAGGGGAGGTTTAGATTGGATATGAAGGAAAATTTCTTCACTGAAGGGGTTGTTGAGCCCTGGGAAGTGCTGGAATCACCATCCCTGGAGGGATTTAAAAGCAGTGTGGATGTGGCACTTGGGGACATGGGTCAGTGGTGGCCTTGGCAGTGCTGGGAATAGTTTGACTTGATGATCTTGGAGGGCTTTTCCAACCTAAATGATAGCAGGAGTTAGGAAATTCGAGGTAACCTTCCACGGACTTGCTAAAATATATGGAAGCTCTGGTAATTTTATTCAGTGTTGCATCATGGTCCAGGCTTCCTCAGCAGCGCTGGTCGTCTCCCCGTTAGGACACTGCAATCCCTGAGGATTAAACCACTAATTGTGGTTTATTTTATGTATTTATGGTTGAGAACCACATCTTCAGGTCACACATACCCAACCTGAGTGAGCTGCCAGGTCTCCCTTGGGCTTCATGAAATCCCACAATGGTTTGGAAGGGACCTTAAAGACCATCAAGTCCCCAACCCCCTGCCATGGGCAAGGACACCTCCACCAGAACCTTCTGCAAGCTGCACTGAGCCATTACTACATCCAGGTGTATCCCTACCCTGGATCTGAGCTGCTCTCCAAAGGTACCTTCTCCCTCTCATTGCCTGGTGCAGCAGCAGTGACTGGTTTCCTAAATTGCCTTAAATTTATGTGATGTGAATCCAGGTCTGAACGCTCCCTGTGATGATGGATCTCAGAGCAGCTGATTCGGAAATGTATGCATCATTTATCTGTGTGATTCCCCAATCCTGGGCTGCGCTGACTTACATTAAATGACAAAATGTGTATTTTTGGACAAGGATCTCTTAATGCTTTGCTTGTCCAGCAAGACCTGATGAGAAGGTGGGGAACACCCAGCAGCCAAAATTGGAGAAGAAACCTCCAAAAAGCCCAGCCCTCTTGCTCCAAGCCTGTAGAGACTCCTGTACATCCCCATGTTGTGTGTTATTTCTCGGATTTTCAAATTTCAAGCCGTCCCTCAAAGCTTGGACAGTTTCTCGCTTTCATGGCATCTTAAAAGGGACCAGAGAAGCCCTGGAGTCCTTCTGCAGGAACGTCTCAATCAAAGGTGTCATGAAAGGGGTTTAATTTCAAAAGCTCTGAATTACACCTCGATCAGGAAGGACGTGGTGATGGTGGAATTGCTGAGCTCGGGAGGTTAAAGAATGAAGGGGAATTCACAGTTAACATCTGTGACACACTGAGTCAGGATGAGAGAGCCTCCGTCCTCAGAGCAGCTATCAAAGGCATTTCCCAGTTCCCGTGCTTTTGGGAGAGTTTTAATTACTCTGATGTTCATTAAGAGTCACTTACGGCCAAAGAAGTGGATGCTTAAATTCGAAGATGCTTTTTTTTGCTCCCAGAAATAACGGCTGAGCAGCAAAGCAGCCCCAGCGTGGCAAGGAGGATGCAGTGAGCTCAGAGCTGCTCTGAAGCCAGATCAAATATCAGTTCACATAGCAGCCCCTGCCTCCATCTGCATGAGGATGATGACAGGAGAATTGCTTTGAAATCCTCCGAAGAAAAGCATCCAAGACAGTGCTCTCCTGGGAAAACCTCTCCTTTCCTGGCATTCTGTTCCCTGGAAGCTCCAATGCCAGAGGTGGCAGGTGGTGAACCTGTTGTGTGGGGAGGGGCGGGGGAATCGGAGAAGGGGAATTAGGCAGGTGTTTAGCAAGGCAAACAGCAGCCATTCAGCGCTGGCATTCCCGGCGTCACCTCCCAGCCACCTAGAGGAACCCGGACTCAGGTGTCAGGGCAGGTAATTGGGAAAAAAAACCTGGAACAATGAGCAGCCTGGGCCACACAGGTGAAATGCCAAGCAGGGCTTGGCTGGGAGGGGTGGAGGAGAGCTCAGGTGTGTAACCTGGGTTAGCTACAGCCACACAACCAGATTTCCTTGGAGCAAAATGTCCTTGGAGGAATGGGTTTGGTGGGGAGTGCTCATAATAAGGGCACAGCTTTGTCCCAGTGTGTGGAGCCGCCCTTGATGTCTCGCTGGCAGTTTGTGATCTTCCTGCTGGCCCATCAGAGCCTGGCTTAGCTGGGGAATATTGCATAAGCCTCACTGGGGACCTCAAGAGCAGATTAATTCCTTCAGCATCTTCCTCCTTGCTGCTGGTGAAGCCTGCTGCTCTGACGAGATCCAGGGAGACAACTGGGCAGGGCTGAAACCTCCCCCAGACAGATAAGGCATGGGAGGAAGAAAGATATCCCTTCCTGCCAAGCCCAAGCGGCTTTTGGGGAGAACCCCTTTCTTGTGGCAGCTCGCAGTGTCCAGCTGCAGAGGGCACCTCTCTCCAGGTACCGGGGTGATGATGATGATGGTGAGACAGTCAAGTTAAGGCAAAGACAGAGCGTGATTAAGTCCCTCTCCCTCCCTCAGGCAGAGCTCAGACTGGGAAAATGCTTTGGATGCGGTGGCCTGTAATTATGTAATTCTTCCTCGTTATCTTTTCTAATTGTTCTCAGTGCTGTTTCCTAAACGGATTGGAAACAATGGCAGATGGGGGTGAAGTGGGAGGCAGACGTGAGCATGGCAGGCTGCCAGCGTAGTACAACGCTCTCCAGGAAGGGAGAGAGGAAAGGAAAGGAAAAGGAGGAAAAAAAACCCATCCACGGTGGAGACTTGGATGCCAGGACCTGAATGGAGGGGACGCCTGAACCTCTGCCAGGCTGGGAGGTGCTGCCTGGGGATGGCTCATTCAGGCTCATGCATATGTGATTTGCTGCGTTACATTCAAGAAATTCCACGCCTTCCCCCATCCCTGGCACACCTCTGTTCCCCCCACCAGCTTTGCTCTTTTCCTTTTTCCCCAGCACTCCAGTGACGCAGGTGGAACCCTCATCGGGAGGGGCTTTGCGGGGAGAATCTGTGGCCTTCTCCCTCCGGCATTGAGCTGTTTGTTTGCTCGTTCGAGGGAGAAATAAAAGAAAAAAGGGGGAAATTTGGCTTGTTGCATTTGGGGGTGAGTGCAGGGCAGAAGGAGGGGCCTGGGGGGGAGGTATTGCAGTGAGATTTCTTCATATTTGGGACAGGTTTCAGGGGAACCGCGGGGTGCAGCTCCCCAGGAGCTCGTTGCTGTCATGTTGACTCATTTTCTCTGCTGCTCATCCCCCGCTGCCCTCTGCTAGTGTGGGTGAGGGTTTTTTGCAGGGATGTGCATCCCAGAGGTGTTTGGGGATCCAGCAGAGCCCCCCGCTCTTTTCTCACTGCCAATCCTCTTTTGCAGCATGGTGGGAAGGGGGAGCTCAAACTGCTGCTGTAATTTTTGGGTAGAGGAGGCCAGAACAAGCCTGGGTGGAATGTCTGAGCACCAGTTTCCCATGGCAGGGGGAGAGGACAGATGTCTGTGGGGTGATGTGGGGTCCCACAGAGTGGCAGCATCACCATTCCTGCGACGATCACTTATGGGATGGAAGGTGCCCCGATAGAAAACCGACTCTGTTCATCCATATGGGATCAGCATCAGGCTCTGGAGGAGGCTCTGAGCCACCCCTGGATGCTGGTGCTGATTTACCTTCCTCATCCCAGTCTCTGAGTGTTTAATTTCTGTCTCAGCCCCCGTGTCCTGACAGCGCTGGGAGCTGGGTGAGCTGCTGAGGGGGGAAAACAGAATTTACCAGAGCTGCCCTCTCCTCCTCCAAAGCCAGAGCTGTTCTGCTGTTGTTCCATCGCTGCTGACATCTCCGTGTGCCTGCAGGCTGCTGCTGCCAGCACTGTCCCAGCTGGCCCAGCCTCTCTGGCTTCTCTGCACGGCTCTCAGGGATGGAGAGGAGAAATCCTGCCTGAGGTTTGTCCTCGGTGTTGGATTGGAGGTTTCCTTACTGCTGTGGGGTGAGTGGGGTCAGGGAGATGGGGCTGAAAGGAGCGGGAGCTGGAGGCTGCAGGTGGGGTGGTTCCACTCTGGCTTGTGTTGGGATTTGAAGGGTTTGAGCTAAGGTCATCTCCAGCCAGCCCCAGGCAGGAGTGGAAGAGAAAAAACCAGCAGGCAAACGGATGAATCCCAGCTCCCAGCACGGCTCCCTGGGTGCCACCAGCCAGATGGGCACCGCCAGCAGTTCCTCCTGTGGGTCTGGACAGCAGATTTGCTTTTGCATGAACTTGAGGAGGGCAACTCAGTCTTGCCAAAGGCTGAAGAAACTCCCTTTGCTGTCTCCTGAGTGCGTCCTGGGCTTACTCAGTGCTGACAGGCACACAAGTTGATGGTTGGCAGGTATTTCCCCAGCAGTGCTTCTTGTTGTTGGCTGCATAAATACGTGAGCTTCTTCCTTTTGCTCAGTACACTTTCTGCCTCAGACGTTCCCGTCATGATACAGCACAGGGGAAAAAACCAGTTCCTTCTACCAGCTTTGTATTTGGACATTTTAAATTCCATTTTTTCTCATGGGTTTGTCCTTTTTCTGGTGTTATGAGGCAGAAAGAACAAAAGATCCCTCTGTCATTTCCTAATATACCTTTATCATCCCTCTTCACATTCATCTCCTCCCTGGAATGCGCAGCCTGAGAGCTCCTGCTAATCCCTCTTCACGAGCAAAGGTTTGCCATGACCTTGATCAGCCTTGTCACAGCTCCCTGGACTGTATTTAGGGCAGATCCATGCCTTTTGGGATGGGTGGCAATTCCCTGTGCTGTGTGGCATATCGGTGGAACTTGGGACAGGATGTCCCACCTCGGACAAACAGGGGAGACCCACCAACACTGGATTGCAGAAGAGCATCCTCAAGGAAGTTACTGGGGGATGTTCCACCAGGAAACGCGATGCCGAGGGAGATTTTTTCCACGCTGACCACTAAGGCAGGACCTCAACAATAGCTGGCATTGGGATGTAGGGGCTGGTGTAGGGATGAGGACTCTGGAAGGAGCAGATGTGAATGGGGAGGAAATCTCAGCTCCTTCCCGGGTGCAAACCTTCCCTCCGGAAGAGGGAAATCATTCTCCCTCCAGTTCCAGGATGTATTTATTTATTAATTCGTGCGTGTGTGAGGTGTGTATTTGCATCACTTTCACCACGCATTTGCGTTGCTTTCTTCTCTCTTTTTGCGGAACACAATCCCAGGACTGTCTGTCAGGAAATGCAATCAGAGCAACTCATGTTATTTCGGTGTGTTTCACGCAGCTGTTTTTCTTCTATTATTAGTATTTTTCTTTTTTTTTCCTCTTTCTCTTCCTTTCTCTCCCAGACTAGAACAAATACAGTGAGACTGGCAGAAAATTGGCAAGCTTCAGCAATCCAGAGGCAGTGATTTTTTTCTAAGTATCTTAATGGAGTCTGTATTTTTTTATTGTTTTCTCAGCCTGCAGGTTGTTTAAGTACTTAAAAAAAGAGAGAGACAATTCAACAAGTACTCTCCCTTCCTCCTCTTACCAACCCCTTTTAGAAAGTCCATAAACCTACAAGAACTCTTCTGAGTTATCCGTATTTCAGAAGTCTGCTGAATTGGTCACAGGCATTAATGGAGGAGGTGGGATTATCCTCCAGGCTAAGCCTTGGATAAAAATATTTACACAGAAACCAGACTCACCTGCATCAGCACCCATGTTTAGGCACCCTTGCAGCGCTCCTGCTGTCCCTCCATCCTTCTGCCTGTTTTTTTCCCTTGGGATATTCTGTTTTCCAGTTAAATCTCCCCCAGGTCCCTGCTCCCTGCAGACCTTGTTTCCTTCTGCACAAAGGCAGCAGCACCAAAGCTGTTTTCTCCTGCTGGCCTCAAGTTGTGCCAGGGGAGGTTTAGGTTGGAGATTTGGGAAAATTTCTTCACCCAAAGGGTTGTGAAGCACTGGTACAGGCTGCCCAGGGCAGTGGTGGAGTCCCCATTCCTGGAGGGGTTTGGGGATCTGGGTTGGGGGTGGCCTTGACAGTGCTGGGTTCATGGTCGGACTCGATGGCCTTAGAGGGTTTTTTCCAACCTAAATGAATTTGTGGTTAATTTTGCCTGGATCCATTGCCTGTGAGGGAGTGCTCAGGTGGATCCACACCCCTCCTGTCAAGGTCTCAGGTTTCCTGATTTGAACCATTCAGTGGAACTGCTGGGTGCTGCAGAAAGCTGTTGTGAGACGATTCTTGTTCCTTCTCTGCTTCAGTGCAGCACAGGGAGGCTGTGGGGGATGTGGGAAGTGAGTCCTTGGTTGTGGGAACAATCAGTGTCTTGACTTCTGGTCATAAAAGAATCCAGAGAAATTTCCTTCAGAGCTGAGCTGGGAAATCCCAGCCTCTCTCTTCCAGCCAAGTTCCTCAGTGGGACCTTGCTTTGGTTCTGTTTACCTGAATTCCCCAGCTGTCTGTGGACTTGCAACTCCTTTTAGCCAGGGCAAAATCTTAAGGTTTTTTTTTTTTTTTTTTTTTTTTTTTATTTAATTAACATATATAAATGTTTTGCANTTTTTTTTTTTTTTTTTTTTTTTTTTTTTTTTTTTTTTTTTTTTCAGGAGCAATGTTTTTATTTGCTTGCAGTTTTTAATGCCTTTCTCTTAGGGGAGTCTGAGTCAGTACACTGTTTTTTTTTGGTGGTGAATAAGCTTTGCTGGCTCAGTTTATCCTTGTGAAAGATTTTAACGACCTGCCAAACACTCCCTACTTTGCTTCTGTGGCTCCAGTCTGATTTCTTGTGGTCCTACAACCCCCGTAGGTTGCTCTCAACTCCATCCTGCAAATCCATATGGGGATTCCTTAGCCAGTAGCAAGTCCCATTTTCTGTGTCTCTCCTACCACGGCACTGAAACTGCTGGAAGATAGGTTTCAACCTTCAAAATGAGCATTCAGAACTGTCTGTAGGTGTAAGATAATGAGGCAAAACATTCACCAGGGGCTGTCATCTACTCCTGCTCCTCACTGGGCCTCCTGATGATCCAAAATCCAGGGCAGAGGATGAGGCTTTTGTTGGAATGAGCTTCCTGATGCTCATCTCGTCTCACAGAAGTTCCTTAAGCATTAAGGTATGGACTTGTATAAACAACACAGAGCTCAAAGGGAAATCCTTCATGTGATGGAGATCTATTGAATGACTAATTTGATTTAAAACGAGGCCTCAGAGCCATTCTTCAAGAGGCTCTGTGCCGATATTTCCGAGGAGCCTGGATTTTTCTGTCTCTAACTGCTCTGCACGGGTCGATAGTGCCACGAGCTCTACAGGAGAGGTCTGAGCTGTGTCTAGGCTGTGGGGTGCTAAGCACTAACACAAAGTGGTAGATTATTCAAGACTGTCTGTGGCCTACAGAGCAGGGGTGCAGGGTATCCATCTGTTTGGATCCTCCTGGGACAACACCCCTGAATCAACCCCCCGGCTGGAGGATCTCCTGAAGCACAGCTCAACTGGACTGTGACACTGCTGGTGGCATAGAAGCGTTGCCAAGGTCCATCACAATCCCTGTCCTTTCACCTGCTCTTCCAGACCCACGTTAAACTCTGACACAAAGATCAGGAACCCCTAAACCTTCCTTGCTTTGCCACTTAAAACCCTCTGTTTTGGGTGCAGCTCATTGGGAAGCCCACTCTGACCCCTGAGGAAGCACTTGCAAGGCAGAAATGCTGCAGTGAAAATCCCAATACGAAGTTGTATTCCTGGAGTTTGTTTTCCAAGTTTGAAAGTGACAACTTGTTGGCCTCGAAGATTCTTTCACCAGCACCGGAATAATCCAGAGGGAGAGATTTTCTTCTTCTTTCTCAGACCATGGGATAATTAGCAGATTTTAATGACTGCTTGAGAAAGCTGGCTAATGAGGTACTAAAAACATCCCTCACCCCCTCCCTCTTACCCAGTCTCTAAATGAAAGCCACATAACAGTCGGTCATCGCTCTGACTGGATGCGTCCTAAAGATATTTTTCTTTTCAAGCTAATTGTGGCTGTTTGGTATTTGCTGGGGAAAACTCCGACTGGGAATGCAGCAGGATGAAAAATGGTCTGTTCTGCGTGCACGGAAGTGTGAAGTACAGCCACAGCCTGGTGCAGGAATCGTGGAATCCTTTAGGTTTGAAAAGAACCTTAAGGTTAAGTCCAACCATTAATCTAATGCTTCTATTAACTGCTAACCTAAAACTACTCCTGACTCACTCATGAGCACTCCTTTGCTCTCTGCTGGCCTGTTGAAGTCCCAATGTGCCCTGTGAGCCAAATTCCTGCCACATGGATGCTGACATCACGTGGGTTGCACCAGGGCCGGGAGCGTTTCCTGCCACGGCCTCTTGTTTTTAGAGCCATTTTCACACTTGGTTTAGTGGCACCTCGTCAGCCAGGCTGCTCTGCCCTGGCCTTCCTTGGAATGTTCTCTCCAGATATCAGGAAGAAATTCTTCCCTGTGAGAGTGGGGAGGCCCTGGCACAGGGTGCCCAGAGAAGCTGTGGCTGCCCCTGGATCCCTGGAAGTGTCCAAGGCCAGGTTGGACGGAGCTTGGAGCAGCCTGGTCTTAGTGGACAGTGCCCCTGCAGATTTTGGAAGATCTTTAAGGTCCTTTACAAACCAATTCTGTGACTCTTTCTGAGCGTGTTGAGGTGAAGGGAGGACACAGCCAGCGTGGTCTGTGCTTCCCACATGTCTGTCCTGCGTGACTGCGGACGAGGCAGGAAATCGCCCTCGGTGCCTCCCGTCTGTGCTCGTGGAGACAGTGACAACTGTTCCTGCTCTCTCCAGTGGAGGTGGACAGCTTTTCAGAGCAAAATAGCTCCACACCCTCTGGCTGTGAACTCTGATGCTTTTTAGCTCAGCTCTTGGCATGTTCTCCCTTCATTAGTGCTCCTTGCCTCTTCTCGGGGTTGTTTTCCTTCCTCTCCCCTTCTGCCCTGATGTAAAGTGGTTTCAGAGGGACAAAACGTGAACGTGCGAAGACTGAGGCCACTTTTCCTTTGTGAGGTGACATCCTCTCCTGTCACTTGCCATTCCCTTCAAGAGCACTGATGTTGTGCAACCCATGGAGCTGGGGTGGCCGCTCCTGCTCAGCGGCTGTCGCTCTCCCCATCTGCTCCCACCACAAATCCTGCCCTGCCACGCCAGGGAAAGAGCCTCTTTCCTGCTTTTTGGGGAGATGCTGACCTGCTCCACCTTTTACATGAGGGCAGAGGACTTCGCTGTGACACAAATCAAAACCTGTGGGTTTTCTTTAGAGATTGATAAATGATAGGGTTTGTTCATGGCAGAGTCCATCTCGTCCAGCCCTGACATCGGCTGTAGAGAGACTGCACATTGTCCCACTCCTTGCTTTGGTCTTTGTGAGCATGAGCTGGAGTCTCAACTGGAGTAACTGGTGTAGCCCCTAGTGACTTTTCATGGGGAAGTTTAGGTGTTGCTTCTCTCCAAGTCCCATTCAGCAAACAAGAAACATGGAGAAATTAAGTCCTCCTACGTGGCTGATTTCCTTTTCCAACCCCTCATGTGCAGCTCTCTGATCTCACAGTCTGTTGTTATGGAAATAATACAATTACAGTCACTGTGAATAACGAGGAAACACAGTCTGCCAGAGGGAAGAAAAGGAGATCAGTTTTCCAAGGTTTCCTTAAGTATTTGGCAAGAGGAAGAGGAGGGAGAGACACAATTGCCGTGGGGCAGATCTGTATTGTTTCCAGCTCTATCCGCTTTTCCCCCAAGCACTCACATCATTTTTTGCTCTTCTGTAGATAATGGCCAAACTTTGGTCACTGTGTTCACTGCTGCTTTCTGCTTGGCTAATTAATACTTCTTAATCAAGCCAGTGGAGGTGGACAGCTTTTCGAAACAAAGCAGGTCCCCAGCCTGCAGCTGTGGGCTCTGATGCTTTTCGACTTTGGCTCTTGACGTATTTCTTCTCTTCATTAGTGCTCCCTTGATCTTCAGGGGGCTGCTGGTACCTCCTGCCGTCATGCTTCCCTTCCACTTCCGTCCTTCCCTTCCACACCACCGCTTCCATCAGCTGATTCCATCAGCTAAGCCTAAGCTGGCTCCTGTCACAGAGTTTCCAGCTGTCCACCCTTGCAAACCTCTGGAATTTCTTCTTTCAGACCATGGTACCAAGAGTGGTCTGTGGTGAGGTGATGCCTGAGATCCTGTGGGGGAAGATTGATGGAGAAACCCTATGGAGCCCAAATGTGTCTGATCTTTCCAGTGCCAACGCATCGGACATTGGGCACGATGGTCCCTTGGCAAAGACTGTAAAAAGAGGTGTGAAACAATGAGGGATGAGGCAGAGAGGAGGAGATGGAGGCTCTGTTTGAGTGTTGGTTATCAGGTCTGTAGGTTTAGGGAAAATTGTTTTTATTTCCTGTGCCTTGGTTCAAAAAGTCTTTAAACGGGGAAGATGAAACCTTAATTTCAACTGTCCTAGGGACAGGGAGTATTGCTGTCTCTGGAAGCGTCTGACTTGGGGTGGTCGCTGATGTCTCTGAAGATGAAAATGTTCTTTTCTTTAAATTATTTGCTGTCAAGCAAGGGCTTGAATGCCTCCGATTGCTCGGGCCTTGGGCAGTGACCCGTTCCTGGGGCCAGTTTGTAAATGACTTTGTGCTGTTCAATCCGACAGCATTGGTTCCTCTCTCCTCCTTCCAACCAAAAGATGCTTTGGGGAGAGAAAGACACTGAGAAACGGAGTGAAAGCTCTGGAAGGGTTGTCTCAGTTCCCAGCAGTCACATTGCTCTCGTCAAAGCCAGCCAAGTGGAACCGGTGACACTCACCAGAAGAGCTGCTCTAAATTAAGCAAAGCTGCAGAAACTTTGTGAACAAGCGCTGATGGCTCCAGGCCACAGGAGGGAGAGGTGACAAGTCTGGTTTGTCCCGTGGAGGAAACCAGTGTGGAGCAGAACCCTCTGAAATGGCTCTGCTGAGATCTGCGTCACGTAGGTGTCCCATGGGTCTCCCAGTCCCTTGGAAAACCAGATGCTCCATCCCTGGAAGCATTCAGGACCAAGTTGGGCTGGGCTTTGAGCAGCCTGGTTGAGTGGAAGGTGTCCCTGCCCATGGAAATGGGGTTGGAATGAGATGATCATCAAGGTCCCTTCCAACTCCAACCATTCTGTGATTCCATGATGCCCTCTGGGCCAGTGTGAAGAGAAGGGACCTCACAGGGGGTTGAACAAGAAGCTGACAAGATGTGCAGGTACTAAACAAGTAGAGGAAGAGTTGATGAGAGTTTTGCTTGGGGAATTGTTCTTGGGTTTGAGTGTCCCTTCCTTTGTTGCAGTGAGGACATTTACCCTGTTCTGGATAACAAGAGCAGAGCTTGGCTGGAGTGGATGCTCATTGTATTTGCATCTTTTTATATCTATTTTACAGCACTAGGCTGAGTAAGGAGGCTTTAATGTCAAATTGTGTCCCTGTTTTCCCTGTCTGACCAAAACTAGGTGTATTTGACACACAGTCTGACTCCCTAAAAGTCCTTTGAGAAGTAGGAAGAGGCTGAATTTGCCAGGCAGGTTACGCTGTTCTGTGGTTACATCGCTCTGTGGCTGTGCCCTGCATTATGTTTATTTTTGATGATTTCTTGATGATCGTGATGGTATTTGATGATTTCTTCTAGGGCTCTCACACAATTGTTGGAGCTACTTAGAGGTCTTTCCCAACGTTAACAATTCTATGATGCTGTGACCTGGTGATTTGGTTTGTAGGTACTGAGGGCAGGGAAGGATAAGCTGGAGTGTCCCAGCAAATTGCAGTCTCATTTTGCTTGTTTTACTCCCCCTCTTCCCAGCTGGAAAAGAATCTCTTTTATGTGCAAGGTTTATCACGCACTGGCTGTGTCCCATCCTGGAGAAAACCACTGCCGCTTGCGACTTGAGGGAACTTTCAAGATAAAAGATCCCTGTAAGAAAATGCTTTTACTGTAGAGCGTTTCATTATAATTACAATTTATTTTGAATCGGGTCCCACACCAAGAATTTAATCTAATTTTGATTATCCAGAGGATTTAAACCTCTTCAGCTCCTGTTTTAACTTGCATAAATTAAAGTCCTATCTCCCTTCACTCATATTCCCCAGCAAACCCTCCTGGCAGGCAGCAGCTCCTTTATTGTACCCCATTACCAGAGCTATTGGCGTGAGGATGTTGTGCAGAGTATGGCAAACCAAGCATAGAGGTCTGGACAACTTTTTCTTCAAAGAAAAAGCTTCCCGTGGCTTTTTTTTTTTTTGGTTGGGGAAAACACTTTATCTCGCTAATGTACTGCATTACTCAGGGTGCCACGTTTAATTCCTACAGATCGCTTAAGGGAGGATCCTAAATATTCCTCCCTTAAGGGGCTCTTGCCAAGCTCAGTGCAGCCCTAAGTATGCAGTGAAAAAGTGGGATGGGAGACGAGAGTCAGGAAGGACCTGAGCCAGTTGCTGGTTTCCTTATTAACAATTAAAGTTTGAGGCAGCATCGAAGAGGGATGTGGTTGTCTCTGTCCGAGACAGAAAATTGCTTCTCGTTTCTGATGGATCCTGTCAGTCTTGGCCAAGGATGGGGCTGCTGTGGCTTACCTGGAAAATCTCCTGCAGCCAGCGTGGATTTTAATTGTGTGAATGTCTGGGATAACGCTGCATGCAGAATGTGGAGGTGAGGGGTGAAGGTATTTGGACTGCTCTCCTCACGTCCCAACCTTCAGTTTGTCTGTTCCGCCAATAACCCTCCTGCCACAAGTGTTTGTGTTCAGTTTACTGAAAAACCACCTGATAATGCTAAAGAAATCCCTTTTGGTGTCCACCATTGGCAGGCAGTATAAAATACTGAATGCGGCCATGCTAATTATATATCTAATTTATTATTTAGCTGTGTCCATTTCCACTGTATAAAACCAGCCTAAAGACAGGTGTGGTGGGTACAATATATGATCTTCTAAATGACTAATGTGGGTTTAGCCATGGCGATTCCAGACTGATGGAATGAGTGTGACAAATCTGAAAAAAGAGGTAAAAAAATCTTCTGCATCTCCAGATAGAACCCAAAACAAATGGGCCCCCAGTTTTCTATAGAAATCTCTTCACGGGATATGAAAAGAAACAGCAAAATCCCAGTTAAATACTAGTTAGACACAATTATTGTTCTTCCTTTAATCTAATTAAGCCTTCAATTTAGTGAGAAAAGCAATTAGCATCTGAAAAGCCGAGAGGGGTGGTAGAAACTGTGGAGGAGGCAGGTCCCACACAGTGGGAGAGAGAAAAAATGCTCTCAGTACCAGTGCAGAAGGGAAATGCCATCACTGTACATGGCCATAAAACCAGTAGCTCTGCACAGCCCATGGTCTTTAATTTCAGTGAAAACAGGAATTTTAGTTCCCCAAATGGATTTGGAAAATATTTGGTAAATTTACAATAAAGGTCAGGAATGAAAAAAATTCAGAAAAGGTTGTTTTTTTTTTTTTTTTTTTTAAATGAAAAAATGTTCCTCCCGTCAGTTCTGTTCATGATCTTTTTTGGTGCATTTTTGTGGTAGAGTCGTGGTTTTGTGCTAACTCTGTAGTTTCCATGAGGACGTTGGGTTCTTTGGATGAAATGGGCTGTGTTTTGGAATGATCCCGCGTGGAATGATCCAGGGGTTTGCATGGATGTCTTGTAGAGCAGTTACAGCAGAGTTTGAGTTCCTTCCCAGAGAAACAAGGCGAGAATGGAAAGTGCCAAGGTCGGGTTTCATTTGTGATTTGTGTGGAAAGTTTGATGGAAGAAGTGATCACGTTGTTGAGACTGCTGGGCTGCTTGGGAGCTGGGGGCACGGATTGGGGGAATGCTGCAACCGAGGCAAGGTCTTCACTCAACACAGCTTTTAATTATTCAATTGTCTCTGCATAAAATCCAGCATGGGACAATATTTGGTAGTAGAAGTGTAGAGATGCTGGGAGATTTTTTTTTTTAGTGTGGTAGTTGACAGAAAATACAACTGGAGACTCAGAAAACAGTGAAAGGAATAAGCAGTTAAGACTAGGAAAGAAAAAATATTGGAGGGGAGGGGTTGAGAGGCAGAATAACCACACTTGGGAATATTATTTTGTGGTTCTTAATTCCAGGACATGAATACAGCGATTCCAAAGGTGTTTGGAGAAAATATTGCTGCATAGGGATGCTTTCGAGAGATCTGACCCAAATCCATATTAGTTGCATCCACAGAGGAATGTGGAGTTATCCTAGCAAGACAGGATCCATGGGATGGCACTGAGGGACGTGTTGGCCAAGCAGTGACGAGCTGCCATAAAAACTGCCAAAATGTTGAGCCCAGCTCGGCGTTAAGAGGATCCCAGCCTGGAAGGTGCTGGGATGGGACTGTATCGAGCGCTTTCCACACACAAATGTATTTCAGAAAGTGTCACAGAAGTAATTGAAAAACATCAATAACCATTGACAAAAACACAGGACTGGACACGCCTGGCGGAACCTCTGTCCGCAGGAAGCGAAGAGTGAGGATCCATAAAGGATTGAAATGAATTGTTATTCTCTTGCTACTTAAATGAGATTCACGGGAAAGTTGCTGATTTTTGCATGAAAAGATGACCTTGCCCTGCAACCAGATATATCTCTGAAGTCTTTCTACCCATTGGAATTGCTTTATTGGAGTTGTGCAGGGAATTTATTTGGTCCTCAGGCAGGCAGTTTTGCTGGAAGCAGTGCACTTAGATGGAATTAGGGATCCCAAAGCATTCATTTTGCTCTAACCTTTAAGCTAAAAGTGTTTGGACTGGGTTAGCATTTGGACAGGAGCCTTAAAGCCCCAAAGTGGCAGGAGTTGGAGCTGTGGAACAATGGGGTGTGTGGTATTTTCTGGAACGTGCTGATGTTTTGGCTGGATGTTAATGTTGAGTTGTTAAAGTTTTAGTCCTGACTTCCTCATGGCTGTTTTAAATGAACTGTGTCCCGCAGCCCAAACCAGCAGACTGAGGTTGCGGACTTCAGCGTCCTGGCCAAGTCCAGCTTAGGTCTTCGAAACAACTTCAGTGGGATTAACTGTTCTGTGAGCAATTTCAGAGTTCTGGTTTTATGGACTTCAACTCTTTTCTCATTAGGAACATTATACTCAAATTTTTCCTCATAGAATCTATGGATTACTTTACTTTTCTTTCTCACCTTTTTGTGCAGCTAGAGAAGTTGCAGACCAGAGATTAAAAACAATATTCTCCAGAGCTTCAGGTGTTAAGTAGGAAGGAGTCGCAAGTGGAGCATCTAGAGGTGATGTGAAGGGTTTTAAGACCACCTGTGGAAACCTCTCTGGGAGAATTTGGGTTTGTCTTCACGTGAACCAGGGCTGAGATTTGGAATCCTTCTAGGAGACTTAGTCTAAGATCTTCACTAAAGGACCCCTTTTCTCTTTTCTTGAAGTTTTCTATCCATGCCTGAGAAGGGAAGAATTAGGACAAAGCTGTAGGAAAGGGGAAGGAGAGGTGGAAAAAGTGGAGGCAAAAGCGATATGCACATTTGACTTTAGAATCATGGAATGGCTTGGGTTGGAAGGGACCTTAAAGATCATCAAATTCCAATCCCCTGCCATGGGCAGGGACACCTCCCACTATCCCAGATTGCTCCAAACGCCCTCCAACCTGGCCTTGGACACTTCCAGGGATGGGGCAGGCACAGCTTCTCTGGGCAACTCTCACGGGGAAGTATTTTTTCCTAATTATCTAATCAAATGCATCCCTGTTTGCCAGGTGGAAGTTGCACGGTTAGGCAGAGGGCTGGAAAGGCTGTGAAGATACAGGAATGTTGGATGACTTGTGTAGTTTCAGAGAGAAAAAAGCTGTGTATTAGGATCAGGAAAGCAGGTGCAGGAGTGTTATGGGATTGGGAACAAGGATGTGGTTGTTACACACTGGCAGTGAAGCGAGGAAACATCCTGACACTGCTTTGTTGTGGGAAGCAAAGGGGTAGAAGTGGGACATTAAACTTAGGACAAAGCAAGCAAGGGGAGAGCCATTTGGATCCCATGGGATGTGGGGCTGCAGGGCGCTGAATCCTTGGGTCAGAAGCTCTGCTAGGATTGGGCTCTGCTGTCCTCTCATGCGTAACAAAACATTTCGGCTGTGTCTGATGCTGTGCTGCTGATTCCTGCCTGTCTGAAACCCCTGTCTGATCACTGAGCAACGTTTGGAACTCATGTTCCTGCCCTCACCCTTCCCATGAATTTTGGATTGATTTATTCAGCCTCTACCTCAAATGTCTAAACTGCTTTGGTGCCTGATTGCTGTCTGGTAGTGGCTGCTGGTCCCTCACAGGGCTCTGATCTTTTTTGACCACTTCTATCCACCATCCCAGCAATGGGTCAGGTGGGAGAGACAGAGGATTCCTTTAGGAATCTCTGCCTGTGGTGGGAACTGTGTTTGCACTGTGGGTTGGTCAATGGGACAGCTGAGTGTTGTTTCCTCAAACAGTTTTTTTTTTAATGCTTCTGCTCGGTCCACACTGGAACCGCCACATTTTTCCCTTTTCTCTCAGATGTATTTGATCAGAGGCTTTCATGTAACTGCTGGGAAAGGCCTCCTTCAGCAAAATGCCTCTGTTCTCAAAAGCTTTTTTTGAAGGATTTAACACAGAAGATCCCTCCATTCAGCCATAGTCCTGGTGGTCCTAGGAGGGACCCTGATTCTGCTGAGCTTTCTGCTCTTGCTTTCACCCGGCAGTGCCACCCCTGTGCCCTGAAAGCCCAAGGCAAAGAACCACCCTCATTTAGGACCAGGTCTGCAGCTCAGGTTTTTGTCCTTTGCCCCAGCAGTGTCTCCTGTGCATCTTTGGGAGGGGAGTGCGAAAGCATCTGGTGAAGCAGCAGCTCTTTAAAAGGATCTCCAGTGCTTGGAATGTTATAAATCAGCTCCTTCCCTGGGTGTTAGCAGAGAGGATCTAAGACCAAGAGTTCTAGGGAGTTTGGAGGGTTTTCCTCTGACCTTTACAGACCTCAGAGCTCCCTGCAGGGACTGAGTTTCAGGATAGCTGAAGTCCTGTGAACTCTGCCAGCAGGCCGCAGTCACTACCCCTTCCTGAGGACCAGTGTCATGGGTGGCATTTCCAAATCCAGCAGAAAATCCCAAACTGCGTGAGCAAGGAAGAGAGGGAAGCCAGGTCTCTATTAATCCCACTTTAAGGAAATCTGGATGTGGACGAGGATGCAGCTGGAAATTCCCCACTTAGCTGAGTTTGGGCTGTGGGGGACCTTCCTGCAGCGTCCCAGTACTCAGAAAATGACAACTGCGAGCGGAGTGGGAACTGGATCCCTGGATCCCTTTGGGATGAAAAGGGCAGCACAGATGTGTAAATCCTCAGTAATATCGATGTGGGTATTGCCAAAGACAACCTGTCCATCCCTGACCACTGTGCTGTGAGCCAGGCTCAGCGAGGTTTAATGAGATGAGACTTTACCCCGAGCTGATGCTCGAGACAAACCCAGTTTCATTTCCAGTCTGCCAAAGCTGCTGCAGCTCCGCCTCAGCTCCCCGATGGCAGATTCCTGCTGCTGCCATACGGAGGAGTCTCGCAGAATTAAGCAACAAACTTTTCATTTTAACCAACTTCTGGCCTGAGGAGTTCTGTAGCTACGTTAGAGGTCTCAGAGGACGTTAAAAAATAGCTAAATACGGTAACTCTGTGCAGAGGGGCTCATCCTTAGCTGGGCCATAGAATCATAGAATGTCCTGAGTTGGAAGTGAGCCGCAAGGATCATCCAGTCCAACTGCTGGCCCTGCACAGACACCCCAACAATCCCACCCTGTGCATCCCTGAGAGCGTTGTCCAAACACTCCTGGAGCTCTGGCAGCCTTGGGGTCGTGCCCATTCCCTGGGGAGCCTGGGCAGTGCCCAGCACCCTCTGGGGGAAGGACCTCTTCCTGATATCCAGCCAAAACTTCCCCCAACACCACTTCATGCCCTTCCCTCAGTGACACTTGGATGTGCACCAGGGTTTGACTCTGCTAAAGTCCAGAGGATGTTTCTCTATTGAGCAACCTCATTACTGCTTCAAAATCTGCTTTTTATCCTCAGAAGCTCCAGTTTGTCAATTTTTTTTCTTTTTTTTTTCCTCCCCTCTACATTTCTAGGCAATACTAGAGAGCAAGAGGGATAAGGGGACTAAAGCTGGTGGCTTGGGACTTGATAAATATTTTCCCTCTGGAAGATTCAGTGTTTGCAGAGGGTGTGTGATTGATTCCGCCGGTCACTTAATTGAAGCAAAATGAAAAGCGAATTTCCAATAAACGAAACCATTATTCATCCGAGATCTCAAACCTGCACCCAGGCAGCCCTCAGCAAACCTCAGGCCCTGCGTGAGTTATCAGTGGAAAGGGTGGGAGGATCTCTCTTTTTCATTCCTGTGCACTGGAGGCGACCGTGGGCGCCGCTGGGGCGTCACAACACAAAAGCGCTGCTAAGGATTTTCATTCAGCTTTGGTGGGGTGCTGTGAGCACTCGGATATTGCAGCGACAGAAGATCCAATAAATATCCCGGGAGATGGATGGCTGGAGGGGAAAGTGGAGTTGGAGTCCACTCGCTCTGTTCCTTGACATCTTGGGGGAAGTTTTGCTTGTGCCTGGTCAGAGTTTCAGTGTTAACTTCAGCAGAGCTGGGGGTTCGCTGCTGGGTTTCCAGCGCAGTGAAATGAGAGGAATAAAAAAGTGTGGCACTTAATTGCAGCTCCTCCTGGGACCAAATCTGTCAATCTTTAAACAGTGACATGACAGCAAACAACACAATCCTCTGTGCAGATGCAGCTGGGATGGGTAAAACACGCAGACAGAAGCTGGATTGGTTTTTATTTCCGTTTGCAGTGAGCCTGCAGTCTGGGAAGGCTGCAGGCAGCACATCCCACATCCCTGCCAGGCACTGAGTGCCAATTCTACCTGGCCAGGACCCAGAACTGCTCCTCCTGAATTGTGTCATGAGAGAGGAGCTGATGATGAGACAGGGCGACAAGGGCTTGCCAGGAATGTGGCAGGAGGTTTATGCAGTCAGGTAAAATGTCACTGAAGGATTCCACAGCCCTGGAAGTCTCGAGGCCGGGTTGGATGGGGCTTTGAGCAACGTGGTCTAGTGGGAGGTGTCCCTGCCTGTGGCAGGGGATTGGGACTGGGTGATCTTGAAGGTTCCTCCTGACCCGAATTCTTCTCTCTAATTCTATTACATGATTTTATGATTAGTGTTAATAGAGGGGTGTCCTCTCTGCGGGGAAATTCTGGGCAGCAAAGGATGGGCTGTTCTCATTGAGCAGCTGCAGTTTCACGTCAAAGCCCACTATAATCCCATCAGAAGTCCTGCTGCAGTGCATGTGGGCAGGGTGGTAACTTGTTAGGAAGATGATAGGAGTTTGGGGAGTAAAGTTTAATATATAGCTCCTATAAAATATAATAAACGTGGCCTCCGCATGTGCAAGCCAACCCCCGCACGTGGTTTGGATTAGTGCTGGGGGTGGGTGTAGTGACCACGTTGGAGAAGCAGAGCACCTTTGGCATTAACATCACATCTCCTGAGCTAAAATATGATCCCAGCAGCCTTAAAAAAAATGGGATATTCAACTTTACTCAGAGCCAAACACAGGTAAGGGATGTAATCCCAAGTCTGTGGGTGCAAAAGGGAAATCTTTGAGCTGAATGGGGATACCACAGTTAAAAACCCAACCTGCAGCAGTGTGTTAGTGATGGCATTTCTTATTGTGGCAAATGGATTGTACAGAGAAATCAAAGAAAATGCAGAGCCTGAATTACTTGCTCACAGAATCAAGGTTTGCCTTGAACATGAAACCGAATTTCTGGGGCTGGCTTTTGTCATGCTTCCTTTGGCAACCATCCCTATTCCTCTCTCCCTCTTTCCCTGTAGCATTCCAGTTCAGTCTGCCAGGACATCCCACCCCAGGCGAGCAGGGCTGCCTTGCCCAGACCTGCACCTTGCCAAGACCTTCTAACCAGAGTCAGAGGAGCTCAGGGATCAGCTGTAACCAGGGGCAGTGTGGCAGCAGCACTAAACAACTCTGACTGATCCAATTAACTTCACTCTTTGGTCATCGTGCTCATCAACTCCCCTCTATTACTGATGTAAAAACACGCACTGGCAGGAGAGCTTTGTTTGGGGGTGGGTGGGGATGTGTCTCATTAAAATAAGCAGCTCCTGCTCAGTTCTAATCCCAAAAATTTACCCCAGTGGTGCCTGAGACAGGTGGGCTGCTCGAATGCTTTGCCATCCATGACACTGGGAGCTATTTTGGGGAACAGCACAGGTTTCTCACTGTGCTCCAGAGAGATGCTCTTTTTTTAGGGGGTTAGAAAGTGAGGGAAGGATCATGAACCCCATGTGAGTGTATGTAGGGGTGCAGTCAGAGAGGGTACAGCCTGCACCCTGCGTGTTTTTATGGGAATACACGTTTTATTGCATCTATAATATTTGTGTAGCGGCTTGCAGGTGGTTTTTGTTAGAGGAATTGGGCTTGGAGGGGTCACACCTTGCTGAGGTGCGTTGTGGCTATCGGTGGCTTCGGCAGCACGTGCCCTTTTCATCCTTGGATGAAAATGAGATCAAACCCCTCAGCCCAAACCCAGGCAGCCCTGTTTCCCTGAGCCTGTCCGCTCACTTGCTGTCTCCACAGAACCCACAGGCTGCTGAGGGAGGAGGAGGTGAGTGATGGCAAAGTTAGTTATATTTTCCAGTGGCTTTCCCTCGGCGCCGCCGCCATCGACCTTGGCTGAACCCACGGCACTCACAAAAATGAGAACCATTTCTCATCGCAAGCCTGGGCCCTGGGCTCTGTCATTTTTTTCAAGAGAAATGCTTAAACACCTACCAGGCTCCACGTGCTGTGAGAGGCTGGAGAGCAGGTCCAGCGACATCCAGCTGAGCTCCGGGGAACTTTGGGATGAAGCAGGAAAAGGAGGTGCCATATGGAGAGCTGCTGCCCCCAGCAAGGCCAAACAACTTGTCCTTGCCTCTGAAATCTGGTTCAGTAACCCGCTAGGTTTTTCTGCCTTGTCCCAGCCAGCTCTCGATTACAGAGAAGGAAATGAAAATTATGTCTATTTTTAAACAGAGCTGCCCAAAATGTGGGCACAGCCCAGGGACTGATGCCAGTTTCGTGCTTCACCATGGAATGATGCTGCTGCTGAGCTGCTGTGGTTGGGAGGCAGCAGAAGTGGCACCCAGGGTGTCCTGCAAACCCAGCAGATTTCCTTCTTCCAGCCCTGCTGGGTGTGTCAGCATGGCCCATGTCCCCCAGAATGCATCCAAACGAATGGGAATACCCACTGTTGAATCAAGGGCTGTTTTTCTCGTTGAATTGTTGAATGATTTGGGTTGGAAGGGGCCTTCAAGATCATCCGATTCCACCCCTTGCCATGGGCAGGGACACTTTCCACTACAGGTTGCTCCAAACCTGGCCTTGAAGAGAGGTATTAAAACCTGGGAGTGTTAGTGCAGCCTCTGAGTGTTGTGGTGGAGCAGGTTGGTTTGGGGAGGGTGTAAAATCATATAAACCCCGACTTTGCCTCTCCCCTTCAACCCCTGTGGAGAATCAGCCTCTCGGAGCGGCAGCAATCTCCAAACTCCATTTAGGTCCCTGGAGTCCCATCACAGCAAGACAAGGCTTTAGGGGATGACACTGTAAGTCAGTGCTGGGTTATTCCTTCACTGCCGGGTTATTTTGTCCAGCCTGAATGTTCCTGCTGAGGGTAATGGAGTTTCCCCTCTTTCCCCCCTTCCTGGAGAGTGTTTCAGGGTCTAAGAGATGCTACTCTCAGTATATTTTCTGTAGATACCACTCAAGTTTCTTCCAGATATCCCTCATGATGATCAGTCCTTCTTGAGAGCCATTTCCCTCTCCTGCTTTCCGCCTTTGCTGTTTATCTGAGCCGAGCTCCGGAGCTGAGCCCTATTGAACTCCACACACTCTTTTCCCAGTCTGTAGAAAGCTGGATTAGCTTTTCAGTAGCCTGGGTCATCTCGTGAGAGAAAAATAGGTGTGTTAGAGGGCAACCAATTTATTTGTTTAATATTCTGGGAGCAGCAGCCTCTTGTTTCCTCCGTTGCATGTGCCTGTGTATAATAAATCTTCTGGGAAGCAGGGGTGGAGAGATCGGGAAGTATCTTTACAACGAGCCCGTGGTCTGTGGAGTCGTTTGATTTGCTGAACGTCCAGGCTGCAGCAGAGTGCACAGAAAACTGCTCTGGCAGGATCAAGAGGTCTGAGATGTTTGGCAGCAAGAGCTGTGGAGGGCAGAAAGTTTCCTGTGCTGCAGGTGGGAGGGAGCCTTCAAGGACGTCTCATCTCACAACGTTCGGTTTTGTGTCGGTGTTGGCTGCACAGTTTGGGATCACATCCCAATCTCCTGAGACTCAAACAGGGACCTGGACCCCCGGAGCATCCTTCATCTTCAGTTAACAGGCTGCGTGTGGCCCTTCCCTGTGATTGGCATGACAGCACATGATCCACAGGAGATGCCTTTCCCCAAAAAGCCACCAGTGCAGGTTTGGTTTTAGCCCAGCTGTTTCTACTGCCTGCAAAACACCTACAAACTCCTCAGCTCAATGCCCAAAGGGATGCAGCCACACACCCCTCCAGTGGCGCTAATAACGTAATGTAAAACGGAATTAATCCATCTGCTAAACCCCAACATGTCACCAGATAATTATCAGCAACACACAATCTCCTCCAAGGAAAATCTTATTCTATTAAAGAGAAATTGGCCTACACTGTAGCTGCAAGAATGACAATGTGCTCTTTAGATGAGATTTCCAGTCTTGGAGTTAAAGCATACAGAGATCTCTGATAAGCAGCTTTTTCTTTTGCCTAGAAAACGCCGAGGTTTATTTTGAAGTAAGGCGATTATAATTATTTTCAATAATGATTGTTTTTGCGAACTTGCATCTGGGGTTTAGATGCCGTCTAATCTCATGCAGTTAAGAGTTCTTGAAGGTCAGATCTTCCTACTCAGCACAGAGCTCATGGTCTAACCCAGCAAAGAGTGTCTGGAGTGAGCCTGCAATACCTCTGCAAGAGTTAATTTGCAAATCCCACCTGATCTGAATAATTAAGGGATCCTTGATACACTCCCAGGGATTGTGAATCCAAGTCCTGGTAGGAAGGATGTGATCACCTAATGAATGAGCACTGGGGCTATCCCCTGCCTTGCTGGGTGGTGTGGGAAGGATCCTCTCTCTGTTTCCCTACTTTTTGGCAGTGAGGATCATTTTGCTGTCCATCTCTCCTGAGCACCCTCATGGCCTTCAGCTGGTGAGGTCAGCATGGGATAAATTTGGCTGGATTTATTGGAGTGATGGTACCACCCCACAGCACTCCGTAGAGTTTTCTATGTGGATCAACTTAAGTTCAGTCTCGTTAAGGGCCTTTAAACAAAATAAAACATCACTTTCCCTTTTTACCAGACTTTGTAGCATTGTTGTGTGAGATCCAGTGGAGGAATGAAGCTTTTCACACCCCTCCTCGAGCCCTGATAGGTCTCTGAGCAACCTGGTCTAGTAGGAGGTGTCCCTGCCCATGGCAGGGGGTTGGAACGAGATGATCTTTAAATGTCCCTTCCCACCCAAACCATTCTGGATCACGCTGAGACCTGACTCAGGACCCTCATGTTCTGTCTTCTCCTTGGATGACAAAGCTGCCCAACTTGGGCTGACCATCAGCTGAAATCCCACCCTCTCCTGCAGTACTGCAAACCTGGATCAGCTGGACAGCTGTGGGATGCTTTGGTCGAGCTGCTTTTTCCCCAAAACACATCAGCGGGAGGCCCTGCCAGAGGCAGAGTGGAGGCTGCAGGGAGCTTTGGCCCACCCTGGCTCCCAGCATCTCCCAGCCCTCTGCCAGCGATTTCCAGTGGCCAGTTAATGGATGAATGGAGGAAATCATCTCTGTTTCCACCAGGTCTGACAGGAGGGAAGGACTCCGAGATTTTCAGCTCACCGGAGTTTGTGGAAGCAGGTGTCTGGATACAGGAGAGAGAGACAAACCAGAGCTGTCACTTGGGGCAAAGCTCAGTGCAAGCACAACCCTGTTACAGGACACCAGAGACTCCACAATGTGGGGCTGGCAGGAAAACCTGTTCTGAGGGAATGGCACGAGGAGTGGGCCTTTATAAGCTGAGCTTTGCACTGAGGTATTTATTTAATAAATGCGTGGCCAGATGTTGGTGCTTGGGAAGGCAGAAATTCCCCTTGCACGTGCGGCAGGAGCAGATGAGGTCTGCAAAGCCCTGGAATTATGGTGAGGGTTTATGAGCCCTTCTCCAGAGACTCAGAAAAACTGGGTTTAAAAAGTTTTTTTCTTTTTTTAAGCATGAAACTCGAGTGTAGGGACCCCTGTTCTGCCCCAGCCCGTGGGGTCTGACTGGTGAGGGGAGCAGTGCATGGACAGCAACAGCAGCTGGATTTCTCTCTCCAAGGATGGGATGGGATGTTGATGCTTCTTTGATCTTGAATGTCTGGACACAGGCAGGCAGAGTCCTCCAGCTGTGGACAGGAGCTCTGCCTGAGCTCCTTCCACTCAACAATCATCTCCCTTCCCATGGCTTTCATGCTCCCAAATTTCCAGAGCAGCCATGAGAGGGTTTTGGCATGCCAAGACAGAGGTCAGGTTTTACTGCCTGGAGAAGGGAAGGATCCAGGGAGACCTCAGAGCCCCTTCCAGGGCCTAAAGGGGCTCCAGAAGAATCAGGGGCAGACCTTTTAGCAGGACTTGTTGTAATAGGACAAAGGGGGATGGTTTTAAAGTGAAGAAGTTTGGATTTAGATAAGATATGGATTTAGATTTACAATGAGGGTGGTAAGGTCCTGGCACAGGGTGCCCAGAGAAGCTGTGGCTGCCCCTGGATCCCTGGAAGTGTCCAAGGCCAGGTTGGACAGGGCTTGGAGCAGCCTGGGATAGTGGAAGGCATCCCTGCTCATGGCAGGGGGCTTGGATTAGGTGACCTTTAATTGTCCCTTCCAACCCACACCATTCTGTGGTTCTGTGATGGGTGGGAGGTTCCTGGATAATGGTTGTACTCATCCCACCTTCCCCACCCAATTTCCTATATGGCTTCCTCAGAACACCTAACCTACCAAAACACTGCAAACCCCTCGGAATCCCTGTCCCTCGTGGCTCTGCTCCTGCAGGGCTCCGTGTCCGTGACAAACGCATTGCCAAGGGTAACCTTGCACTTTGATCTTGGCCGTGACTGGAATCTTCCCCTGCTCTCCTGCAGAAAAGAGGGTCCCTTATGGCTGTCAGAAACGTCACCCAGATGGTGTGGCACGGAGCTGGGGGTGCAGGCGGGGTGGGCAGCGGGGGAAGCGTGTTTTCTCCCCCAGGCAGGCAGAGCAGGAGCACTAAATTGATTTGGGAAGGTGCAGGGGCTCAGGCTCCGGCAGGCACTGTGGCTAATCCCTTTTCTGAGCTCAGCTCACCTCTGCACTCTCCTCCTCCCCTCTCCTTTCTCCTCAGTGACTGATTTCCATCCTTTCCCCTCCCCGCTGCACATCTTTTAACTTTGCCTGGTGGTTCCTCCTGCAGCGGCCAGTCTGTCCTGCAGCTCCCTGGGTTTGCAGGTGACCTGTGCTGGGGGACAAACCCTGCTGGGACACTGAACATACCATATTATAGACAATAATAATGATCAGGAACCAACAGCTCCCTAAAGGCCCTGGGGGTGGGGGACACCCCTGTGCCAGTCCCTGCAGCATCGTGAGGGGCACTGCGGTGCTGTGGACTTTTTGGAGGAGAGGGATTTGGGTTTGTATTTCCAGGCGTTTGTTTTTGAAGCAAGGCCACACAAAACAGGGACTTTTGAGTAGAGCATGGAGCGACAGGACAAAGGGGAATCGTTTCAAACTGCAGAGGGAAGAGTTAGATGGGATTTTGGGAAGAAATTCTTCCCTCTGAGGGTGGGAAGGCCCTGGCACGGGATGCCCAGAGAAGCTGTGGCTGCCCCTGGAAGTGTCCAAGGCCAGTCTGGATGGGGCTTGGAGCAGCCTGGGATAGTGGAAGGTGTCCCTGCCCTTGACAGGAGGTGGAATGAGACAATCTTTAAAGTCCCTTGCAAACCATTCCATGATTCTATAAAACTTTCTGTGAGGGCTTATTGATTTTGATGGGGGGGCTTTTGTCCTAAAGAAGCAGCTACTTTGTCTTTGATCAGGAGGTAAAATTATGTACTTTGCCTTTTTAAATGACTTTTGCCTTGCAAGGAGCGTTTTTTCTGCCACGTTCATTTAAGGAAACCCAAAGCAAAGCCTCCCCACTGACAATGAAGAAGCCTCCTACTCTCAGTCACAGAAATATCCAAATATGACATTTTATCCGCTTGAGCAAACAGAAACAGAAGCCCAAACTTGTGGAATTCTCTGTGAATCAGAAGTTGGGGTCCCACATAACTCTGGTTTCCCAGCCTCAGAGCACAGAAACTTGGGGTTTCAGACCTAAACTTTCCTGGGACTCAGGTGGGAGCTGGGATTTCAGATCACGTCTGATTTGACAGGAGGATCCTGAGCTCTCAGGCAGCAGCAAATCCAGTCCTGCTGGAACCAATTTTCTTTGAAACCTCAACCCCCCTTGTCAGTGATATTTCTCCTCTTGGATTTTCCAGCTTCTCTGCTCCTTTTAGGCTGCAAAAAACGAGCAGAGGCCAGGCTTGAAGGCATATACAGGGCAGGGTGTAGGTGTCCAAAACTCACTGCCCGTGGAGGTGTCTTTTGGTGCCTGATCCCAAATGTCCCCTCACACTGACAGAAGCCTTCCCCTGCCTTCAGCTCCTGAGTTCAATCAGGGCTCTGCTAATTATTCTCCTTGATTAATTGCTTGGTAATGCTGTTGTGTGTCGTGTATTTGTTAGTCCAGTGATGCAGCAACTGCTGTGTCCTCCTGCCCTGCGTGTTTCCCCTGGCCCTGCTCTCCCAGGAAAAGCAGAGGCTAAACGGGGGCAATCTGCTTAATGGAACTGACACCGCTGGCCCCAGGCCCTGTGGTCACCTCTGCAATTAAACCTTAACGAAGGGCCAGGCCTGGCTGGGCAGGAGATCAAGGCAGGTGCAGCCGATGGAGTCAATTTTGGTGTGTGCTTAGGAGCATCCACCTCCAAATCTGAGGTTGCTGATGGTTGAGATCTCCCACCCTCCTGATGGCTGGAGCCTGTCTTGGCTCTCCAGGTTACGCCAGGGACAGTAAATCCACCAGGCACCAGCTGGGGCCCATGTCTGTCCCCAGAATTTAATTTCCAGCTCCCAGCTAATGCCCTGATAAGGTTTGGGGTAGTTTGGCCTGGAATTCACCCCCAGTCAGCAGTTTAGTTCAGCCCTGGTAGGAGTATGGGCATGAACTGGTTTAGGAAACAAGGGGAATATAAGCTCTGATCTATTGGCTTATCTGCAGATGTAGCCGCCCAGTCCTCCAGAAAACACAGGGGAAAAAAGGGTCTAGTCCTGCCCTTCTCCCTGCCAGCAGCTGCTCCTCAAAAACCTGCTGGGATCAGGTGTAAAAACCACAAGGTTTGGCTATTTTTTGCGCAATTTCTTCATCATCTGGATGTCCCTCTCTCTCGTTAGTGAATGAAGTGCCCTCTCCCCACATCCTTTTTTGAGACTTAACTCACACTTGGCCAGAGGCCTGAGCGTGATCATTGCAAATAAAGCTTGTTCTACTGAGCCTCCCATTAAAGCAGCTGTATTTATTTAGAAGAGCGATAAAAGGACCCTCAGAAGCCTTATGAACCCTGGGAACTCATTGAATTATCCAGAAAATAGTAAATGCTCTTTTCCATGGAACATTTATCCAAAGACTTAAGACTGTTTTGGGTTGTTTGTTTGTTTGTTTGCTTGTTTTGCTGTCAAAAATCAGATATATGGGGGAAATTGGGCTTTTTGCAAGTGGTTCATTCAAAATCCCCATTCCCCATCCTAATAATGCTTGATGGGAAATTTTCAATTAGCCCCGATCATTATCAACATTTTGCAAATTAGGGAAACTCAGGCACAGAAGCGTAATCATTTGTTTATGGGCGTTGTGCATGTCAGAAAGCAGATTAGGGCTGTCCCCTGGGCGATTCCCGATAGCCTGGCCAGTTCCACTGGGGCCTCTGGCTTTGCTGGAGCTGCTGAACTCCACGCAGGCTTGCTCGGAATGAGAAGAGGCTGTTTGTTCAAGACTAATTTAAATTATTTTTGTGTCCTTAAAGAGGAAACCCTGTCATAGATCTGGGAATCCAGCTGTCCTTGCGTGTAGGTGTTCCTCCAGCTCTGGCTGGTCTGGCGTTGAGCTCAGGTGACATGGGAAGTGTAGAATGTGTGACTTCAGTTTCCCAATCAGACCTTCCTTCTATGGTCTAAGACCTTAATTTGGTTGGATCTCCTAAATTAAACTTTGAAATGAAAAGAATCTTCCAAAGTAGAGGGGAAAAAAGAAAAAAAATCCCCAAACTCAGTGTCTCCTGGTTCATAGGATCATGGAATGGTTTGGGTTGGAAAGGACCTTAAAGGCCATCTCATTCCAAGCCCCTGCTGTGCTCAGACGCACCTTCCACTAGACCAGCTTGTTAACGGCAGCACTCCAGAGCAGCTTTGATTCAAACCATAACATTTGGCAGGTGATCAGTCCATAAATATCCTAATTGCTGATAGAGTTTTAAATTAAATGTGTAATGAGATCCTTTTCCCCCTTTTCATCCTTTTAAAAATTTTTTTCACTACAGTTGCAGAAGGAATCTTTAAAGTTTTTTTTTAGTGAATCGAGTGGGAAAGGGGAAAATAAAGTACAAAAAATGGGCTGCAGTTCCAGAGCTCGATTCAGCTCTGCTTAGTGCCTGCTCATGCTTTATTAATTGTGAGAGCACTGCTGCCCCTCATAGGTGTCGAGCTGGCTCCGAGTCCCTGGGGAAGCTCATCTGTTTGTGTTTGTGAGGAAAGACACGGCAGGGTTGTTTGGACAGATCCTGGGATGCACTAATTAGAAGTTAAAGATCCACATTCTGGCACGAGACGGGAATGCATTAGAGCAGGGAGCACTTTCTAATGCTTTGACTCCTCGGCAGCACACGCCGCATTAAAGCCCGTGGTGTTTCTTTGATCCACGCCACCAAAATAATTCCAGGGACGAACACAAATGAGGGATAATAACTAATTTAACTGGACTTATTGGAGAGCGACACTGCAGAAGATTAGGATATCCAGAGCAGACTGTAATTGCTGGGAGATTGGGGTCTGATGCCTGTTTATCTATTCTATTAATCTCTCTCTGCATCTGTCCTTCTACTCCATCAGTTGCCCATTAGCCATCATTTAGCGCCTGTTCCTGTCTTTTCTGCCTTCAGTGCCTCACCCTTTCTGTCTGCTTGTTAGCTAGAACAGATGTAGGGAAATGGCATTCTGCACAGAAGGTAAATGGGAGCTCTAAACGGGCCAGATTTGGGTTTTGAACGCTCTGAGGTGACTTTGCAGAAGTTAAAGAAACTCTTCAGCGTTCAGAGTAGCGCCGTGGCAGCAAAACTGGTCCCTCACTAGTGATGCACCGCTCAGTACCTGTTAAATCATCTCTACAGGATGCTGGTGGATGAGTGAGATTCCAGGTTTTCAGACATTGGGATCATGATTGGGACTGTGTCCATTTCTCGGGAAGCACTTCCCCCCTTGTAGCTGTTTCTTTCCTTCTTTTTGATTCTCTTCCTGCAAGCCTGACCTGGTGTTGAAGTGCCTTTTGTAGGGGAGTGCTGAGGGGTGAAGAGCCAGGATGGGTCGAGGCGGAACGTAGTGGAATTGCCAACATTTGCCATCTGATCATCCATCCGTCCATCCGTCCGTCCATCCATCCATCCATCCATCCATCCATCCATCCATCCATCCATCCATCCCTTCATCCGTTATCCTGCTGAGCTACTCTGTGCCTCTTCCTGTTCCTGCCTCTCCATGTGCTCTCCCATTCCTCTGCCTGTTATCCCTCTGCTCTTCTCCTCAGCCCTGGACTGTACATTTAGACTCCATTTACCTCTTCACTGTTGATTTTTCACGTTAAAATCCCTGCCCATCTTTGCTTAGCTACTGGGGATATTCACCGGATCTCATTTTATAATAGGGCGTTAATTAGACTTCCCTAATGGGATCCCTTTGGAATTGCACGTTGCATCCACAAGAGACCTTAAAGCTTATATAATTTTTTTTCCTTGTGGGAACCAAAGGAATTGGACATGATTTTACTCTGATCTTGAAGCCTGGCCACCAAGCTCCCAAAACACAATGTGCACCTCACGAGCAGGGCAGTGAATCCTCCTGTCTGTCATCAAAAACTCCCTCAATTCCATCCAGGGGGAACACACAGCACACAGGAGGAACAATGAGATGGGATTAAGGAGATATATTGATGTGTCTCTATAAACTGAGGAAAACACAGGCCTTGGAGACCTCTGGGAATCTTGGGCTTGAGTATTCTTAAAGCTTCCATGGATTTTTGCCTGTGTGTTAAAAATATTGTTAACCCCTGAGGAAATTTAGTGCCCAGAATCAATGAACATAACACACAGGTGCCTAATAATGGAAAATGGGATTGATGGGCTGGGCTGGTAAAATCACCCCAGCAGTTAATTCTGCTGCCACAACAAGCCCGTCAATAAAGCTCCCCGCTGATTCCTGCAAGGATTTAGGGATACAGCAAGGCATCTGGGAAGACAAGAGTTGGGTTTGCCTCGACAGTGTTGGAAAAAAAGGTGGGAATTCAGCTCCAGCAGGGAGTGTGTGTTCTCTAGAATAGGTCTGGGCACTGAATCAGGGACAGCACATGGCAGCACATCCCACTCCCAAATGCTGGAAAGATATTCCCCAAAAACCCCACAGCTCCAACCTCTCGTCTCCCTCCCAGCTATTCCTGGCTGCTTTGGGGCACACTGACAGACTTTCTGATCTTTTCCAGGTTGGTAGACTGAAAGAAAGTTTTCACTGGATTTCAGTTCCCTCTGGATCTGACCTTGCACTGATCTGCAAAGCAATCCAGGATTTCATCTTTGTCAGGAATGACAGACTCTGAGAAGGAATAAAAGGGGCTTTTCTTTGCCCGACCCTTTTATGGTGGCACTGAGACCACGTGTGAAAGGAAGAGAAATTCATTTTGTGGGAGGCAGCATTTGGGAGACTCTGTCCTGCAGGGAAACATCCCAAGTGATGGCACCTTGGGAAGGTGAGCTGGTGCCCCATCCAGTCTCAGCATATCACTATCATCTCGCTCCTTCTTGGAGCAGATCAAGTTGCTTCTGGGTTTCCCTTCAGGTGATAAAGTATCTGGGTCTCTCCTGCTTCCCTGCCAGGCTCTGAGCTGGGATTTGCCTCCTGGATGTGTCCAACACCCCGAGCCATGAAGTAGGAGAGAGAGCAGGATTGCATCAGGCTGGTGTAGCCAATCTTTGGGTCCCGTGCTCAAGGGTTTTGCCTCCTCCATACCACATGGACAGGAGTGGGGTTGGGATTGTGCCTGGAAAGAAAACATCTGGCAGTCTTGGCTTACAGGTGCTGCTGCTCCTTTTTCTCTCTGTAATTTGCTCCACCAGGGGTTTGGGTTGGACCTTTAAAGATCACCAGGTCCAACCCCCCTGCCACGTTCTTCAACAAGAAAAGGTTGCTCAGAGCCCTGTCCAAGCTGGCCCTGAACTTTTCCAGGGATGGGGCAGCCACCACCTCTCTGGGCAGCCTGTGCCTATGTTTCACCACCATCATCATCATCAAAAAATTGTTCCTGATATCGATGTTTCATGAGCCTGAACTCTTTGTTTGCTCAGAGGTTGTCCTTGTTTTGAAGTTGATCCTCTTTTTTCTTCCTTAAGCTCCGAGCTCATGAGGCAATCAGCTGTTGGTTGCTAGGCTGCAGCAAGGCCCAAAGTGCTGACGGAGCCGGGCTGTGTCTGAGAAATTTGGGTCTGAGGCCAAATTTCAGACGCTCACAGATTTCGGGGCAGTCTGGATGTGACTCTTCAGTTCTTTCCCTTCATGGGAGGTGAATCTCTAATCTCTTCCTCAGCTCTTTCCAGACACGGGGATTTTGGGGTTGCGGATCAGATCCACCTCTGTGTCTCTAAATAACAATAAGGGGATTATCCTGCATGGGGGGGTGGGAATTGGAGGGAGGAGTGGGCTCTGCAGGAGACTCTCTGGGACCCATATGTTGGGTGGATGGTTAATTTTTGCAGTAGGCCAAAGACCAGCAAATCTGCCTTGTGTCGATGCTGGTTGCCCCAGATCCTGTCCTGCCCGAGGTTTATTAAGGATCAGGAAAAAAAATTGCTGATGGTGCCCACTCCATGGAGAGGGGGGAGGTGTCGGTGCAAGTCTATTACATCTGGGCTTCTTTCCAGCATGAATAAAAACGTTCTGTATGTCCGGAGTTATCAACATATTCTTTTTTATTCCTGTCAATTAATCTGATCTGAATGAGTCGCTGCTGCTCGTGGAATAATAGCCTTGAATGTAAAGTCTTATTTCTCATCTGCTTTGTGGACAACACTCCGATGTTGCTGGCCCTGGAATGATGCTGTTCAATTATCTTGAGCTAAATCAAGCCCTCTTTGGCCTAAAAACCTGCCAGCCTTGCTGAAGTAGCTCACTGGTGAGGAGGGAGCATCCCAGCTCCATCCCGCTTCAGACACTGCTTTTCCAACCCCGTCCTGGCTCTTGGCACCTCTTGCCCTTCTCCCCGTGCTGTTTATTTTTCCTTCCCACAGATGAAAGGCAGAGAAGCAAACTGCACCAAGGCTGGATTGTTCATGGCTTATTGAACAATTAGTTTCAGCTCAGGGTCTAATCTTCCGGCATTTCTTTTCTTCCCTTTGTACGCGGAGCGTGCCTTGGAAACTTGTTGGCTTCAGGTCTCGTGTGGTGCTGGGGGACTGGGCTCAGGCTTGGCTCAGAGGGATGCAGTGCCCAGAGCAAAGCAGGTGTGAGCTGCTCTGGCTGCTCTGACAGGAGGGGAATTGGGGCCTGAAACAAAAATAAAGAAAAAAGGCTGCAAAGAAGGCGTCGCATGGTGAAGCCGCCCGCTCAGGCTTGGATCTGCTCCTCTGGCATTCCTCTTCCTGAGGTCTCTCCATCAGCTGGCTGAGGTTTTCAACTTTTTAACCCCTTTTCAAGGCTCTCCGTGGTTCCTGTGGCTGGTGGGCTGTGTCAGGAATGAATGCAGGATCTGCTGGTGCATGGCTCCCTGGAATGCTGGGAGGGTGCAGGGAGCCCATCAGGCACCAGGACACGTCTTTGCAGGGTGGGACAGTGCCAACACCCTCCTCTGGCACCAGAACAGGGCTGCACGTGCTCTTAGCTGTCTCCTGAATGAGCCTGGCTGCTGTGTGCCAGGAGCTGGAGTGTTTGTGCTTCTGGAGGGGGAAGGGTTTGGATGTCATCTCCCAGAATCCCAGGGCCATCCAAGGCTTGGGACTGGTAGAGAAACCTGACTAAGAGGAGAGCTGTGCCTCATTTCTTGCCCAGCATCTTCCTCCTCTGGGCTCTGCTCTGTCTTACTCCAACCTGCCACGTTTCCCATCCCCAGCATTTGTGGCACTGCTTATTTGGGATTTTTTTTTCCAGCTGTAGCCATTCCTGACCTCTCCTTACACGGGCTTGCACGCGAATGGATTTTTTTCTCCCGCGTTTGGGCTTCTCCTGCCCTCCCAACCCGAGCTCAGCAATCTTGCTACTGTTCACTACTCCATAAAGAGGGTTCAGTTCACGTGATTTCCCCCCCCCCCCC
>VZTI01002128.1:736728-807734 GCA_013397865.1 Struthidea cinerea | reverse complement strand
TTATTTTTATTAAAAAAAAAAAAGTCGGATTAAGTATTCTGATGAACAAGAATAACATTAGCAGCTGTGCCTGCTCAGCCAGCGTGATCCCATCCCTCATATCATAAGCTGATTGCCTGGATGGGTCAGTGAGTTGTGCCAGCACTGATAATGCTTTACATGTTGTTTTCATAGTGCACGAGGAATCTCCGAAGGGTTGTGATATCCAGAGAGGCTCCACGGGTGCAGAAACCCCTTCCTCAGATGCCTTTGAGTGTTGTTGACCACATCTGAGGGCTGTGACTGCAAGAGAACACCTGGCAAAGGTCCCATGCATGGCCAGTGTCTTCTCCCTGCAGCACAGAAGGTTCTCCACCACCTGGAGGGGCTGATGGGGAGACTGGGGAACCTCAGCTCAGGTGGGGAGAGGTGACCTGGGGCTTTCTGCTTGGACAGTGCGAAGCTTTTTCCTGGGCTGCACCTTCTGATGGCTCAAAGGGAGGCACAGGGTGGAGGGAATGAGGGAACAAAGCTCCTGTCACACCCTGAGGAGCAGGGCATGAGTGGTGCTCTGTCACCTCCTGACACGAAGCTGAGCAGTTTCCTCGGGTCACTCTCATTGCAAGGTGCTCAGTTATTACTTGAAGCAGTAAAATCCCTTTCTCTGCCTCCACAGCACCCAGAATTAGGGTTTCTTCCCCCTGGTGAGCAGTCACCAGTCCCACACTCTCCCTGGTGGCTGTTTGAGTTCCAGTGTTTGTAATTAATGATATCAACACTCACCTTAACTCCTGCTGATGCTGAACCCCGAGCTGGCTCCTGCTTCACAGGGCCTTGCCAAGAGCTGTGGGATGCCCTTTGAAGATGGGGAAGCAGGAGCCATAAAATTCTGCAGCCTTATTAGTGGTGCTATTATTTGTTCTCTGCAAACATCTGAGACTCTTCTTCATGCCCCCACCCCTGCTCCCAACTCCTGCGGCAGCTTTCAGGAACCCGCAATCAGAGGCACCACACAGCAGCCCCAAACTGCACGTGGGGATCCCAGGGGGAGGTGAATTCTTGTCCCCTTCCCAGATTCATCTCTCCAGGAGGGCCACGTGTGCCTCAGAAGCCGCTGTGCCACGTAGCTCTGCTGCCAGCAGATAAATCCCAGCGTGGGCATTCAGCCTGGCAGAGGGGAGCATCCTCCTGGGGTGCCATCTCTTGGGAGCTGGGTAACAGAGACAGGGGAGAAAGCCCAGTTTTCACTGGAAATCATAGAATTCCAGAATGATTTGGGTTGGGAGGGAACTTAAGGATCATCTCATTCCAACACCCCTGCAGTGACACCTTCCACTATCCCAGGTTGCTCCAAGCCCCATCCAGCCTGGCCTTGGACACTTCCAGGATGGGGAATTGACAACTTGGAAACCTTTTTCCAGCTGGAAAGTGCTCTGTACCCTGCAGATCTTGCAGATATGGGAAGGGGGATGAGGTCTTGCTGGCTTACTGTGGTCCTTCACCCTCATTTTTGTTATTTAAGGCTTTGCCTGTTGGAAATGGAAACTGCTACAGAGGCACTACTGAGCCACATTTTCTTTGAGGGTCTGATGCAATCTCCAAAAGACAGAGCCTACATCAGCATCAGTCATCAGTAACTTCTAGCTGAAAATCTGGGGGGTTTTTTGAATTTTTTTTTTTTTTTGGCTTTTGAAGGATTTTGTTAGTAAGTTTTACAGTGTATAAAGGCAAGACAGGGGATCGTCCATCTGTAGATCTGGGCTTTTCTCTGTGTCTTATCCTGGAATATCTCACATTATTCTACGACCTCTGTTTCAGTGCTGCAAACTAGAAAAACTGCAAATATTACAATTATGCTCTCTGTAATCTTCTAAGAATTTCTGGTGGATGCAGGAGTTCCACCAGGATTTTCATCCCCATGGCAGGGAAGTTGGAATCAGAAGATCTTTCCAACTGAAACCATTCTGTAATTCTGTGATTCCATGATGTTTTCTCATGAATGATGAAGAGCAGAGTGTGTTTGTCTTCAGAGGGTGATGGATGTGGTAGGAAATGCTGAACGAAGATGTTGCTCCCCTTATTCTGCAGAGAAAAACCTTTTTTTTTTGTGATTGGAGAGAAGCAGCTGCTCTGTCCCGACAAAGCAGAGCTCCTCTGGTGCTTCAGGAAGTTGTTCCACAAATATCCCTTGGTCCCTTGTGAACAAGACCCATGTAAACATCGTGACCTGGGAGCTTGGAGTTGATTAGAATTTAACAGGCAAACAGACTCAAGAGATGCTCTCCCAGGTGGGAAAAACATCCCATATCCAACGTAGAATCACAGCGGTGTTTAGGCTGGAAAAGTCTTTTAGAACCATGGAATAAAGTAATAGAATCATTTCAGTTGGAAAAGCCCTTTAAGATCAAATCCAACTGTTCCCCAGCACTGCCAAGGCCACCACTGACCCATGTCCCCAAGTGCCACGTCCACGTGGCTTTTAAATCCCTCCAGGAATGGTGACCACGATTATGGGAATGGGATCAGAGAAGAGAGTGAACCTGATGCCTAACCCTTGGCCTGCATCAAGAAGATGAGGAATTCATACAAAATGTTGCATTGGGATGGTCACGTTGAGTTGCTGTGGATGATCTCCCACCCCTGCACCTCATTTTCTGAACCCCTCCCTACCCTGACCCCTCCAAATCCCACACCATTGGCACCCAAACTGCACCAGGGCAATACCTGCTCCATATTCTAGTGCGGGAGAGAATTGGAAGGGGAAAAAAATGGGCAGAAAAAGGAGCAAAAGACCCACTTCTGACACAGGAGATTAAATAATTAGCAAATGTGGCAGGAAGGACGATGAAAAACAAGTGCAATGATTCATGTTTTATGTCTCCTACTGTACAGAACACTTTAAAGTGTCAGACAGCACGACAGTCACTCTTTAAAGCCAATTAAAGTTTTATAATAAATAGAAGGTTTTTATTTTTTTTAATCTCTCTCTCCCCATGTGACGGTGACGGAGTTCGCTGGAGAGAGCTGGGTGATGCATTTGCCAGAAACCCACAACAAATGGGTACAGAGACCTGCTTTTCAGAAGCCTCTTTTATGCCAATTATTTACCTTCCTTAAATTCAGCTCCGGAGGGGAAAGTAGCTGTAATAATATCTCATTTTCTCATTGTGCTTTTCATTCGAGGAGATTACAGCCGATAACCTGGAGAGGGCAGGGAGAGGGGCTCTCTTTTCATGCTCAGGCAAGGTGATTTTTGGGAGCTCGGAGAACAGCGGAGCAATACGTGAGCTGGCAGCAGATTTTGGGACCCCCATGGGCAGGGATTTCACTTGGAGAAGGCAGGTTGCTCTGAGCTCTGCAGGTGGAGGTGGGTTTGGAGGTCAGGTGGGGATCCAATTAAGTGAAGCAGGGTCATTTTGGGGGCCAGGAGAGCAAAGGATGCCAGAGAAGGAGGTGGAATTTATTTTCTTTGCGCGCCATCTCCTCGAGGGAGACTGGTGCTTGTTGACCTCTTGGACTGGCGGTACTGGGAGATGCAGTAAATTGGGAGCAGCTCTGGTGAAGGCTGTGCTGAGGAGGGGGCATTGGGGACTCTGGTTTTGTAGCTCTTTTTCCTTCCCCTCTAAGGTAACGTGGACTTGCACAGGATTCGTTTCACCAAACTCCTCCTTGGCTGCTCCTGCTGCACAGCCCATCGTTGCTTTGTCATTGTATTAATGGTACTTCTTGACAAAACAAACAAATAAAGGGTTTCCCACCACTCCAGACTGGGGGTAAGATCAAGTTCGCAGCTCTGAATAAAGAGATTTGCTTTCCCCAAAAAGAAGAAGCCATGGATGCTGCTCCTCTTTGAGCCACCACGGCCTCTTCATCCTCCTCCTTCCCCATTTCGTCTCCCATCGACAGCGCTCGTGTTTGTGCGCCTTTATCTCACACACGCCAAAATACACCTCAAACCAATTGAAATGTTAATCCAATTAACATCCAAAGAAAATGAAAGGACACTGAAATTGAAGGTCCCCCTTGCTGTAGCCACCAGCCTCCCTCAGTTGCAATATCTCTGTGAACCTCCTCAGACGGGAGCCCACGATTCCCCGAGCGGCACCGCTTTCATGTTTTGGAGTGGGCAGATCTCAGATGCAGCAAAACAGCCTCTTTGTTCCATATCTCCTCAGCTTTATTCGGGAGGGTGATGAAATTATTCCGTAGCTTTGCTGCCAGAGGGGAGTTGGAGGAGCGGTGTTCCCGCTATTAGGCAAAGATCCCTTTAATTGGACAGAGAGAATATTCACTTTTTAATAATGCCGGGGCTCTAATCCTTCGTTAGGTGGCTGCATCCCCCCTCCCGAATGGTTTTTAATGACCCGTTGCCTACATCATTAATACCACAAGTGCTGACACCGGGAGGAAATGCAACAATCAAAGGGAGACCCTCGGAGGTCCGGGAGCAACAGCATTTTCCATCTCCCCTTTGTTGTGGAAAACGTCGTGCACGGGTGCCCTGCACCACCAAACCGGCTTCACGTTCTGGCCTCCTGCGGTGGGCAAGGGGAGGGTTAATTCCTGCAAATTGCAGGAGCTCAATTAGTTCAATTAGGAGCTTGATAACTAAAGCAGCTCTTCCTGAACACCGTCTAGGACCGTGGGCTCTGCCTGCAGGCCCCGAGCACTCCCACGCTGCCCCGTTCCCTGGGGCTTGCAGCTTTTGAGGGCAGCCTCTCTTCCAGAGGGAAGGTGGGATTCCTACCATCTTTACTCCATCCTGGGCTGGAGCAGCTCTCTGTAGGAATCCATGCCATCACTCCAGTGTGTTCTTGATGGCAGAGTCTAGTCCAGAGAGTACCAACTGGGGGATATTCCATAAATCAGAAGAAAAATGGTAAAATCCTTTTTTCTCCTCAATTTTTTTCAGTGTTCTTTCGAGCGCCTTCCCAGCAGTGCATGAGCAATAAGCACCAGTCACACCCATCCATCCCCAACTGTAATTTTTTTTCCTGTGTGACAGCACTTGCCTTTTGATAATCTCAGAAGGAGACGAGGGGGTATTAACATAACAAATCTGTGGCTGTCTGGAGAGTTCCATGTTGCTGGCGCGTCACGGGATGTGTACATCGAGTGCTGCTCAGTTCTCGTTGTTCTAAATCCACCCCGTGTATTAAGACCTAATGAATTACTACCTGACAAATTAAGCAGCTGCTGCAAGGAGCCCGTGCTGGCAGTGTCCTTCTCTCCCTCCTCCTGTGGCATTTGAATTTCCCAGCTTTTATCCTCATGCTGTCAGTCTTGGGAAACGCTTTGGAGACTCTGCATCGTGGTGAGTGTAGTGGATGCTCTGTAGAGCCACTGAGTTAAAGGTACATGTGGCGACACGGGGAGCTGGATGTGGCCAGTGTGATCCTTTGTGAGGTTTTTTTGGCTTAAAATGGGAGGTTTTGTTTACAGAATCGTAGAATATCTCAAGTTGGAAGGGACCCACAAGGATCACAGGGTCCAGTTCCCTGCAAACAACCAAATCTGGGAAAGGGCACAGGGAAAGGCTCTGGTCTATCCCAGCCTGCTGCACCCAGGAGAGAAAAGCTGCTCTCCCTGCAGTGGGGGAACAGCCCAGCAATGCTTTTGACAGCTGTGGAGGGGGAGAAGTGACTCATCTCTCTGGGTTACATTAGATGAGAGAAAAGTGTTTGTCTAAGCTAGAATTTAATGAGAAAATAGGGGTTAATAACCTCCAAGTCCTGGCTGTTCTGGGAATATTAGCTTGAGTTTTCCTGTCCTTTTCCATCTAATTTATACCAGGGTGGGTACAGCTCACGGAGATGCCCCAGCTGTGATCTCTCCGTGATGCAGCACAGAGTCGGGCTCAGAGCTGTCGTCCTCTTCCATCAAGATACAGGATGCTGCTCTGGGGAAAAAATTATGTTTACTCCCAAGTTTTCTGTCTCTTTCCAAAGTGCTAAATGATTAACTTCCCAGTCTCCTCGCACTGCAGACAGTGTGTTTGTGCAGCTTTTATTACCTGAGCTGCTGTGGCAGAGGAAGTTCTGTGCCGTGGGTGAACCACTCGTCTCTCCAGAACATCTCGAGCGGCCGCACGTCTCTCCTTTCATCCTCATCCCGGCTGCCTCCTCGAGCTGCTGCAGGAAGGGAGGCAGACTCCTCTTGCAAACCACAGCAAGATGCTTTTCTCCTCCACCCCGTGAGTCCTTTCATGTCTGGCACCACCACGGTGCATGTCAACCCAACCCTTTTGCGGTCCAGCATCCTGGGTTAGATGCCACGTGGAGACAGCCTGTCTCAGCCTGACAGGGGGATGGATGGCGTCATAGGTGATGGGATGTTGACGCCTGCTTATCTTTCCATGCCTGCTTGCCCCAACCTCTTGATTAGACCAGCATCTGTTTGCAGCAGCTTCTCTGCTCTGCTCCTGGTTACCGTGGTGTGCACTGAGGGGTGTGGACTGGAAAGGGTGAGGAAGGTGGGATGTTGAAATTTAGGCTTATGAGGTCTAAGCCTGATGCTGGAGTGATTTATAATTACACCATTCTCCTCCCACAGACCCTCTGGCCTTGAAGGAGCTCCTCATATGAATACATTCATTGCCAGGTGGGGTGGCACTTGGAGAAACCTGTTCTGGTGGGAGGTGTCCCTGCCCATGGCAGGGGGTCGGAACTGGATGAGCTTTAAGGTCCCTTTCAACCCAAACCACTCTGTGATTCCGTGATTCCTTTTCCTGGAAGGTGGGAACCTCCAGGCTGGGATTTTCTTTAGAGTTATAAAATCAAGCACACCTCGAGTGGGATATGTCCAGATAGAGGGGCTGTGACACTGCCCAGGGACAGCTCCGCACTCCTCTCTAAGCCACAGAACACAGGTGATACAGGCTGGGTTATCACCTGTTTTCAGATTGTGTGAACATTATCATATCCTTGAGAACGCACACGCGGATTCACGGGTGCCTTATTACAGAGCCCAAAACAACACTGGGGACTCTGTGCTGAGTTCACTGGGCTGTCGAGCTGCAGCCTCCCAGAACCACCTCCCAGGGCAGAAATATGTTCAGATATCTGCGCGCAACCTTCACACGCAGGGAACATCCGAAGGCATGTTCTTCCCTACGCAGAGCTGGAGGCAGTCCTGCATTTTTCCGTGGCTCCTGGATCCTGGCAGGCTTCCCCACGCCCAAAGGCTCTGACTGTGCCTGCTTTACAGGTGCCACACACTGTCTGCAAGCACAGACGTCCCACAGAGGGATCTTGTGTGGCCAAGAAGCCCAGCTGTCCCCAGTCTGGGCGCGGTGGCTGCCCCTGGCAGGCACAGCGAGTGACAGCTCCGCGTGTGACATCAGTCACAGCCACCCTGAGCACATGGGGTGCTCGGGAGTGATGCAGATCAGCCTGGGAAACGTTTGTGCACCCTGGGGGCAAAATGGGGATCTGGGAGTCCTTCTGGCTTGGCAGATACGGGGTAAGAGTTGGAAATCCTAAGGAATGCTATTGTGGCTTGCTGTAATGTCACAGCTCTTTTTGACCCCTTCCATGCATGGAGTCAGAGATTAATTTGGGTTAAAAGGGACCTTTCAAGGTGTAGTTCAACCCCCTCTGCCATGGGCAGGGACAGCTTCCAGTAGACCAGGTTGTTCAGAGCCCTGTCCAACTTCAATTTTTCCAAGGATGAGGCATCTACCCCCTCTCTGAGCAATTCGTGCCTCACCACGCCTACTATAAAATATTTCTTTCTTACGTCTAATTTGAAGAGCTCCTGCCTGTGTAGCTGGGCCTGAATACTCCTTCCCTCCCCTGTGCTCAGGGACAGCACCCCCAAATTCATAAACTCATTGTCCTGGTCCAGCTGGGACCCTGCTCCCCCAAAACCAGTGGCAGGGGCTCCTTGGTAAAGGTGTTGCACCACTGGTGCCTCTCTGGCAATAAGATGAAAGAAGATAATGGACCCTCTAAGAGCCTCTGGCAAAACCCCTGATCCTTGGAAGGAGTTATTATAACTTTTTGTGATCTGTCAAGTCTAATAAAAGACCCAACCACATGAACAGGAACAGCTTTACAGGCCAATGGGGACTATTTCTTAATTTATTTACTTGATCTGCTGCAGACAAGTGTCCCTCTCCTGCATTTGATGGCACGTTAATGGTATTGCCTTTTGTGCCAGGCCATGTTTAATCATAGCCAGCAATGACAGCATTGGAAAAGCTTCTTTATAATTGATACCAACTCAACCCAGCTTCCCAATATCAATGCACTGCCTTCCCCCTCCCAATCCAAATTCTCTCCCCCAGCTAACCCAGTTTAACCCACTTGATTATTTTTTCCTTACCCCCTCTATCTAGTCCCTCTATGTCCCATCTTCATTTCCACTTTTTTCCTTCCCTTCCCTTTGCACTCTGACCCCGTAACCTGTGGCCATCCCTTCTCTGGTGCTGATCCCTCTTTGTCTTCATTCATTCTCGCCTTCCCTCCCTGCTCCATCCTTTCCCCAATCTGTCCAAGGCTCCGTTCCCATTGCAGACACTCTCTCAGCTCTGGAACAGCACATGACACTCCTGGCAGTCATTCTGAGCTTGGCTCCTGTCCCCAAGTTGTCTAAGGCTCTTCTGAGAATGATGAGAAGCTGCTGTGTGCCTTCAAAGTCACAGCTAATTGCATTAGCTCCAGATCATGTAACTCCTGTAGATGACAGCTGCCAAATTTAGGAGCACTAGAGAGGTCTTATAGAAGATGACGGGGATGGTGTGCTGGATTCAGCAGAAAGGAAATCCTGGGTGTTTTCAAAGGCATTGGTGGTGGGTCCTGTGTTTTTCAAAATGGGTTGTGCCCTCTTATTCTGTCTTTATGGGAGTATTATCTATATATTATCTATATTATTAATATATTATCTATTTATCAGCCCATTCTCAGGCCCAGCACTGCCCACCATCCCCACTGAAAATTGAGGGTATGGAGGAACATAATCTGAGCAGAGATTGCCGGAGCAGTGCACACCCCCATGCTTCCACATGGAGCCAAGCTTGGCCTCTCGTTTGGCCGGATTAATCCTGTGCCTCCGCAAAATCTCAGGGTGCCACAGTGCAGGTGGCTTGTGACCACTCCTGAAGGACTTCCTGATACCTGTCCCAAGGGCCTGGGGAGTACCTGGCGTCCCTGTGCATAAATACAGCATTTTTGGGCTAAAATCACCACGGCAGCAAGACTGGTGTTGCACTGCTGGCGTGGCTGGCACTGCTCCATGTCCTTCGCAAACCTCCCTCACCTCCCTCATCTCCCAGTGTCTGTTCTCCTCCCTGTTTTTCTGGTGGTCTTTGAGAACAAATTGTAGCTTCAAAACCATCTCAAACCCCAAAACACTTCCATCAGAGGCATCTTGGTGTTAAATATTGGCTTTAAGAGCTGCTTTGCTCATCTCTGTCTCAGTGCTTTTATATCCCTGGGTTTGCAGATCTTAGGAGAAATGGGATGAAATTAATCCGCCTCCACCGAAAGCCTGAGGTGGTTTGGACTAATATTTCCCTCTCCCATGGCACTGAAGCCATAGCTGGGAGTTTTCTCTCTGTAGTCAGTCTCACGAGACCAGCTGCTGTGTTTTCCTCCTCGTGGAGGATATTAACAACATCTGAACTTGAGAACACAACTTTCTCTGGGGAAGTCACACAGAAAAGTTCACAGAAGGTGGCATCCTTTTTCTCCGAGATCATTGATGATTCCTCTGTCTGGAGCATTCCTCTCAACATGAGAGCAAAACAAGCATCCACAGTGCTACAGGAGATCTAAACCCGGTTCTGGCAGTGCTGAAATAAAGTCTGTGATCACCCAGTCCCTGTAGCTGGAGGGCAAAAATGTCACAGCCAGGGTGATCAGGGATAAGGCAGAAATTTATCTGCCGAGATCTCACACAGCTCTGTTCCTGTTTATCTCAGGAGCCGATAGGAACTCACACCCCAGTATCACAAAATCCTGTGCTTTAATTTGGCCTCAGAAGAGACGTTAATATTAAAGAGACAAGATTAAATACAGCTCTTGGCCAGCTGATTGCATGGCTTCTATTCCTCCCTGCACTCACATTGCTCCCTTTGGAGGAGACCACAAGAGATCTCATAGCAAGTTTAGCTCTGGCCCCATGGAAAAACCAAGGGAAACTTTTAAATCTTGTCCAATTCCAGGTCACCTGAGGTCTCTGAGTCCTGCCAAGCAGGATGACTGGTGTGAAGGGATGAGCTGCTCGGTGTTTGCAGCTCATTTCTGTCTGCTCTGCCTGGACACTCTCACAAACTGTTTTTTTAGCACTCCTACAGATGATTTTTTTTTTTTTCAGGTACCACAGTTTATGTTCATTTTTGCAACGAAATTGGACTCTGAAAAGTCAGTTTATCTGGTCAGACTGAGAAATTATAATATAGGGACCATGCGCTCAGTCCAAAGAACTTGAAATTCATTAATGATCATGTTAGAGCAGTTGCATCTGATGGATGGCTGCATCTGCAACCCAGGCAGATTAGGACTGAGATATTTGAAGCCACCTAACAGATTTAAGAGAAATGGAAAAAAAACCACCAAACCCCAACCATAAGTAAACCCTTCCTGCTAGTTTGAAGGAAAATGATTTTAAATCCCCTAATCGGCTCTGAACCTCTAAGCAACATGTTCAAGGTCAGATGGGGAGCCTGTCACAAGGCGGGTGCTAACCCAGGTCTGTGGGGCTCCAGCCATGCAGCATCCTCTATTCACCTGCCTTAGGGAACAGGTAATCCCGCAGAGCGGAGTTTTCCCGAGGAGAAGGGACCAAAACCAGCCTCCTCCCAGCACTCTGCAAGGCCATTCACTCCATGGAAATCATCAGCCACTTGTGGTCCAGCTGGGAATAATAATAATAAAAAAAATAAATAAAAACCCCACAAAAGACTAAATCTTAAGGAAATTTTTGCTTAGCTTTCCATGGAGTAGGTGAGGGGAAAGGCAGCAACTGTCCTGCCTCACTGGAGCGGTGGATCCAGTGAACATCACTCTCATGCTTCCCACGTTTTCCAGCCAGACGGCTCAAGGCCGTGTTAATCTCCCTTCCATGCATAAGCCTTCCCCAAATCCCTGTGCTCACAATCCCCCCGCGGTGAGCGATCACCCTTGTTAGGGAAGGAAGAACTGAGGTGCAGATCCGGCAGGGCACAGATGGGAACTCTCGGTATATCCCCAATTTCCCCGCTGAGAACTCGCACGCGGAGCTCTCCCATCAGTAATCGTGGGCAAAGGGTGAATTTCTGATTTATTTTACGCAGAGAGGACCAGAGATAAAAATAACCCAGTAGGTACAGTTGTGGAAACCAAGCTGTGGCTCTGGGCTGTGTTTACATTCAGGGCAGGGCACGGGGATGCTTGGAGGGAAAGGTTCCGAAGGTGACTCCCAGTTCTCCCGATGACAAATGGCTGCAAACTGATCCAGCAGATTCTTCCCAGACTGGAGCAGACTGAGGGATGCCAGCCGTGCTCAGAGGTGATGTGAGGGCACCCCATGCCAGGGGCTTTTCAATCAGTGCCCACCGTACTGTCACATGGACACAGAGCTGTTCAGCATCTCTGTCAGGCACTGGGAGCTCGTGCACGAGAGGCTGCCAAGGTCACTTGGGAACTAGGAAAGGTCACTCGGTGTAGTTTACTCTGCATTCCTTCTCCAGAGATGTGAGTCTGTTTGCCTTATCGCTGTTTCTCCAAGGTGCTCATGGATGCCTGGGAAATGCCGTGATATCCTGCAGTACGGACTGAATCCTCCCAAGCTGCCGCTGCCAGGTGAATTCCAACAGGGAGAACAGGAAATGTGGTGGTTTATAAGGGAGAGATTTTTAACACAAATTTAAGAAGATTCGTGCCACGTTGGACAAATCTCAGAGGGTTCATTAAGTGTTGAGGACTCAGTTCTTCTCTGGCGACACATGTGTACCTTTGGGATATTTGGTGGTGAACCCAATGTGCCCAATGTGCCTCTGAGATTTTCAGGTTTGCTACCGAGCCAGATTCCACATCTGAAAAGTCTTTCTCATGTGAGCTCAGATGGCTCAACTTCTGGCTGAGACGGAGCTGTGAAGAAACTGTGAAAGGGAAAGCAAGGGAGTGGATAGGTTTGGAAACAGTCTTGTGAAGCAGAGGCAGCGCTGAGGGGAGGGAAATCTCCGTTCCCTTTTCAGGTCAGCTCTGATTTTCCTCGTCATAGTCTGGGCATGGGCAGCCCCTGGAAGGATATCACTGTCTTAGGCTGGATGTGACTTGCTGATGTCTCGTGTCTTCCAGTGCCATCTGGACCACGTTTAGCTCAATATCCCCAGGGGTTTACGGTGAGCTGGAGATTGGCTGGGCAAAGCTTCAGAGAAATCACATCTTGGTCTGTGACAAGCTGTGCTCAGAAAGGAAATCCCACAGCTCGCAAAACCCCGATACCTTCGGAGAGGGCCACAGCCATGTCATGTGGGCAAGCTGGCAGAGCTGGCCTTGGAGCTGCCCGGCCAACCTCTCCGGGCATGTGGAGCATCCCATGCTGGCAGAGGAGAAGGGAAATTGGAGCAGGGATAGACCAAAGAATCCCAAAGCTGATGAGTGGGAGGAATGAATCCTGGGATCAGGAATGGATCGGGATTACGTGTCTTCTGTTGAGAGCTGAACTCGGATTTAGAACGTGAACTTTGGAGAAGTCATAAGCAAAATGTGGAGCCTTGCCTAAGGTCAAAGGCTGCCCCTGCTCTCTGTAGGAAGCTGAATCCAGGCTGGAATACATCCAATATTTACCTGACAGCCCTAAAGTCCAGCATTGACTCAATTATTAATTCAAGGCTATAATGAAAGGTACAAAACAGATACAAATTTATGCTTCTCATCTCTGATTCCTCAGTTTAAAGAAGACCCAAGCTTCGGAGAGACAACAACCTGACTTTTACCATCCACCCTCTGTCCTTTCTTTGAACCTTTGCTTCTTTTTCATAGAATCCTAAAACAGTTTGAGTTGGAAGGGGCCTTAAAGACCGTCTCGTTCCAGTCCCCATGCCTTGGGCAGGGACACCTCCCACCAGAGATTTGCCATCTGTGGTCCCCTTCCTGCTTCCCTCCAGACAGAGACAGAGATTTCACTGGGCACAGTGGCTGTTTCACAGTAAAAAATTAAAAATCAAAAAATCTCGTTTCACTGCTGTCTTAGAAATAAAACTCAGGAGAGGCTGGATTAGACTGGACTCAGATCTGAAACAGGGGACAGGGTGGAGAGAATATAATCCTTTTCCTGGTCTTACATGCTGCCTTGCTGACCTGAACCTCACTCTTCCTACCCTTCTGATGTTTTCCTAGACGCCCTCATCTCTCTTCCTAGGGGAGACTTAAGGACAGATCTTCTAACATGCAGCCTGATTTTTGGGTTCTTTATGATCTGGAAGGGTGCATGGGACAGTGAATCTCCCCTAATTTCTCATGTACATCCCTCCCAGAGCCTGCCTGTCTTCCAGCAGGACCTGCCGTGTCTGCAGCCCTGCCTTTGGCTCTCAGTCAGCCTTGGCTCCTGTCCAAAGGCTCGCACCAGGTCCGGCATCGCTGGGACGGACTGCCAGAAACAATCCTCAGATCTCCCCGGTCTTAAGTTAATTCAGTGCTCTCCGTGGATTAATTCCAGAGCCAAAGACAGATACGGAGAGCAGTAATTACCTCTCTCCCACACATATCTGTTCCCTGAGACGGCACACGATATTTTTGCATCGCAGAAAGTTTCTCAATGGCTGAGCTCCTGCTGTGCTGCCTAATGAATTTTGATAAAAAATGGAGAGGAAAAAAAGGGAAAAAGGAAAAAAAAAGGGGGGAAAGGGAAAAATGAGAACAAAGGGGGGGAAAGGAAAAAGGGGGGAAAAAAGGGAAAAAGGGAAAAAAAAAACAAAAAAGGGAGGTTCAGGACATTATTGTAGAGAAAAGAAATGAATCAAAATGGGAGAGAACGTACACCTTAGGATAATAGTTGGACTTGATTTTAGAGGTCTCTTCCAGCCTTAATGATTCTATGACCAAGCTGTTGTTTCCAGCTAAAAATCCCCCCATAAATCCCCACCCCAGTTTGCTTCTTTGTGATCTGTGCCCTGTGTAAAAGCAGTTTAGGTGTCAATTTGAAGTGCCCAGACACAATCTAGGAATCCCAACACGAGACCTGAAGCATGGAGAGAAACTCCAAGGAGACTTGATGGCCTGGAGAGCTCCCTGGGTGGAGGGAACGAGGAGTCTCCCTGCTTGGCTGCTTCCCCTTGGGGGAGAATCACCCTGCTTGGCCTTGCTGGCTGCCCTGTGGCTGGGCTGGGGCTACAAAACCACGTCAGATGCCCCGGTGCACGTCCAGGTGGCCCAGCCAGGCTGATTCCAGGCTGCTTGGAGAGGGAGATGCTGCTGCAAGCAGCTCCCCTTGCAGGCACACATGCGGGCGGCTGTTTTTAGAACCGAGCAGATGATGTGCTAATTAGAAACAGGGCCAGAGCCATCCGGGCTGGTTTCAAGTGTCGCTCCTTTCATCAGGACCCAGACGGGAAAAGGAGATCCTTGGCTGGGGAACAGAGCATCTCCCTTTGTTGGGAGGAACAAAAGTCCCACAGAGAGAGCTGGGGAAAGAGCACCGGGGCTGGAGGCAAAGAAAGGCCACATCAGCTCTGTAAGCGCTGTGGGAAGAGGAGGAGGAGGAAGCTGGAGTTGAGACTTTGGCGTTGGTGGTGCGACCCCACGGGGAGTGAGAGTACCAGGGTGCACTCTTGGATTTGGTCCCTTGCATCAGGGCAGGAAAACACCTGCCTTGGAAGCAGGGAGTTGGGTGGGTTTGGTTCACAGGACAGGGTTTAGTGGTGGGCTTGGCAGTGCTGCACGCGATGGTCTTTGAGGGCTTTTCCGCCCAGAACGGTTTTGTGATTCCGTGATTCGTAGAACCCATCGCATGGGTCAGTGTTTAAGTCAGTGGGTGGTACCGAGTCGGATGTGAACGTGAGGTGTGTCCTGGCTGTTATTCCAACCTCATGAAGGAAAAGGCTTCCCATGACTCTTTCACATTTTGGTTTTCACGGCTGAGTTTGACTCAGCCCTCCCGAATTGCTGATCCTACCCAAAGGCAAACACAGAATAAGGCAGGGGAAGCAGGGGGTCCAGACGTACCCTAAATCTTAAGCCTGGATTCTGCAGTGCTCCAGAGTCACCTCTACTTTGCTTTATGTGCTCTGTGGATAAACCCCAAGTTTCCTTTCAAGTCCATTTTCCTGGTGCTTCTTCTAAGGACAAAATTGTACCATGCAGGAACAGCCCATCTGGGGAATCCCTGCACATCACGAATGGAGGAAAAACGATTTGTTTCGTTTCCCGCAATTTTTGGTTTTCTGTCAGCACAGGGAAGTGGAAAACTCTCTGTGGGCTTTGTCTACAGCCCTTTGAAGTCAGTGGGAAACTCCTGTTACTTTGGGAGGCTCCAGGCAATGTGCAGAGTAATTTTCTTGCAGCAACATTGGGTGAGTTTTATTCCAATCCCAAAAATCCTCCCCTCCTTCTGCAAAGGCAGCATCTACCTGTCACTCCCTCCATTTTTTCCATGGTGCCTTTTGCTCTCTCTTTAAAATTATTCCATTGAAGTCTCACAAACCACAGGGGGGTTTCCAAGCACACAATTTTGAAGCCTTGTGGTCAACAAGAAATTTTTTGGCAGACCCTACTGAGGCAAGAATGAGATTCAGCTCTTACACCCAAGTTTTCTTGGGGAAGGGTTTGGCAACTGGATGGTGGTTCCCACTGACAGCTCTGGGAAAAAGGGGTGGGAACAGAAAATCACCAGGGATTGAAGAGGGTTGTGCCCTTTCATAGTGTGAATTCAGGCAGAGGCTCTCGATTTACCATGTTCCTGATTAAAAAGGCAACCCCATTTCCATGATTTTCATGTCAGGGTCGTGGTGGGATTCTTGGGGGTGTCCTATGCAGGGCAGGAGTTGGACTCGATGATCCTTGTGGGTCCCTTCCAACTCAGGATATTCTGTGATGGACCCAGGGAGATGAATGAGGAGCAGAAAAAGCAGCTTTGCAGCCCAGACCACCGAGCCAGCGCCTTCCACAAATCCTCAGTTCACTTTGCCCCGAACTCTGGAGCGGCTTGAACTCCATCTGCCCCCCTTAGGAGCAGTCATTTGCTCCATTCCCATCCTCTCCCAGCGAGCTTCACAAACCCTCTTCCTTCCCTGCTTTAAATAAGTCCCTGTTGCTCTCTGGGCTAATAACTTTCCCCTCATTTTTGCAGCTGTGAGATTGCTTGATGGAGAGGATAATAAGTATGTCTGAGCTTTCAACTAAAAACCCAAACCAACTGAAAAACAACCCAACCAAAAACGAAAACACCCAAAGGAGATGAAAAAGAAATCTTCACTGGAGAGAAGTGAACTAAAGTTTCCCATGCAGAGCAGCAAAGCAGCTCTGCAGCCTTCTCTCTGCCACTATAATCAGAAAAGCATTTCTTTTTTTTTGTAGCAGCGTGCATATCAGCACTTAAAAAGGGAAAATAAATTACGAGGAGTGGAGCTGGAGGCAGGAATCTTCTAGGAAAGAGGAATGAAGCCTGCAGCTCCATTTAGTTAATATGTTTTCACGAGGCGGGGGTGCTTGAGCGTTTTATATGAGCTCCTAAGCCGGCTGCCACCGCTAGCAGGGAGTTTCTAGAGGTGGCACCACGGAGAGTAAGTCACTTGGAGAGCAGGTGTTATTTCTAAAACAAAGATTATGGTTTATGGCATTGCAATTACAGACTTCTTTCCAGCACTGTTATTGCTACCGCTGTTGGCTTCTGCATTCAGGCAATGTTTGGGTTTCATTTCAAAGGAGAAATTGATGATGCAGTTATTATCCCTTTGATGAAATCCCACTCTCGTATAAAGGATGCATAAAGTTCTGCTCCCTGAATACGTCTGGCAATCAAACAACGGGAGTAAAGTTGCTTGTGGTTCCTTTTTCTAGTTAGCACTTCGCCTAAAAACTTTCCCTCCACCCTTCCAGCTATCTATGGGGAGCCCAGCCTGATTTCTTTATGTCTCTGGCACTTCATCAAATCCCCAGTATCTGAATCCGTGTGCCTTCCAATCGGGCTTGGCCTCTGGGGCCCCTATTCTGACATTGCACATGGACTTAGTTTCAGGCATTGCCTTCTACTGCTTCTCTTTTCCTGCCCTTCCTGGGTGCTGAGCAGAGAGCAGTTCTCAGGCTTTCCAAATTTGAGGAGGTTTTACTCAGCCCTCAGCGCATTGTTATTTATAGAGGTTTCCAGGAGGAGAGCTCATAACTGGTGTTCACCAGAGCAGATGTTCTTTAGAGAGGGTTGTTGTCTGCAGACAGTACCTAAAATATCTGCTACTTCGAGGGAAATCTGAGGGCAGATGTTGGTTTTTTATGGACTCAATGCTGTCACCTCCACTTTTATCAAAGTAACTCCTTGCATGCTGGTCAGCTTCCAGTCTGGGAGGGGGAGGAAAACGCCGGCAGAATTTGGTATTTCCAAACTGCAGCCATTTGGAGGGAATGGATTAGATTTTTGAGATTTCAGCCCACATCCGAGCAATTTTATCGCACTGGGATTTGGCAGTACACTGCCTGGAGGGAATGGGAGTGAAAAGACAGGATATGTCCTGGCAGTGTTGCTTGCTGAGAGCAGGAAAGAGCCTTTATTTGTGTCCTCAACGATTCGCTTGAAAAATCAAGTTACTAAAAGGGGAGCTTAAAGCATATTATAAACACTAAGGGAAGGACTTGCCTGGCGGTGCAGGCAGTGCAGGAGCCTCAAATCCCCACAGCTTCCAGGAGTTTCAGTCTTCTCTTGTTTAATAGAGACCTGAAGGTGCCTGGCAAATCACAAGCAAAGCCTGGGTCCTAATGGTCGATGATATCAGAACCACGGTTCCAGTTCAGCGGCACCAAACATTCCACGTCTGATAATGGAACTTCCCGGTGCATTCAACCAGAAAAGTAGAAACCAGATTGAAATAAAGATGCTACTGCCCCTGCCAGGCTCAGGGAGTGGGGTTTTGTTGCGTTCTGCACTGGGATACCCAGCCTATCTCAAATGCATCTGGACTCTGCTGCTGTTGTTACTTCATCGGAGCGTGTCCGGCCAGAGATGAAATAGCTGGATATTGACTCCTGGGTTTGAGTCTTAAGCAGGTCAAAAGGAAAGAAAAGTTCCTTTTTTTGTGTGTGTTCTCTTATCCCAAGGGTGGAGTTTGTCCGCATCATGTAACCAGGCTGACGATTTGACCTTGGTGGATTCAGGTGTGCAAGAGGAAGCCAAGGTTGTCCATGCATGTGAACACAGAATCAGGCTCTGGATCCTTCCTCTAGGATTTTATAAGAGCCAGCCAAGCCTTATCTGCCTAAAATAGCTTCATTCCTTATTATTATTATTATTATTGTTTTCAGCACAAAGCCAGCTTTTTACTGAGCAGGTTTTATTTTCAGAAGAATGTGGACTGTGCAGAGATTTGTGGTATTTCTATCAAAAGATAAAAACGATGGAAATAAAGGAGCAGAAGAATACTGGAAAAGAAAATATACCAGCTGGGATTGGTGATTGCTGTGGTTTGGTTGCTTGTCCTCCTCTGCTCCAGCAGCAACAGCCCCCAATTTGCCAGAGAATTGCAATTTTCCTCTTTTGAGAGAGAATTTGCCAATTTTTTCCCATTTGCCAGAGAATGACACGATGCCGTATTTCCTACCACTCGCTGTGTCACGTGATGAGGGGTGGTGTTCATCTGGAAACCTCAGGCTGCACAGGAGCGTGGAATGTGAGCATAAACTTAAATTGCAGCTTTGAATGAGCCACCTGCGTAATAGAAAAACATTTTTTTGGGGGGATTTCTCTGGATACATCCAGTATCTTTCCGCTTTCCACGGCTGAAATCTGTTCCTGCTGTGCGTTTTTCAGCAGATCCTTTTGCCTCCCTCTGCTTTTCCCTTGGAAAAGTTCCAATACCCTGGGGGAGAGCTCATGGAGCCTAGGTTGTCTCCAAAAGCCTTGTGATGTCTCCATAGGGTGCAGTCATTGCACACCTTGTCACGGGGAGGAAGGGGAATTTCTGAACAGAAACCGTCTCCTCCCATCTCAAAGAGCTCGGGTGGATGGTGCCCAGAGCTGCCCATTTCTCTGTTGGCTGAGGGAGATGAGTGACCAGCTCAGGATGAAGGAAAGCACAGTGGAGCCTGAGTTTAGGGTTTTTAGACAAAGCTACGAGGTCTGAGGGGTCACTGAGGGCTTTGGGACCAGGATATCTGCTAGAATATCTACTTCAACACCCACTCGTTCATAAGCAAACCCCAGCAGGAGCTGAGAACAAACCAGCCCCACATTTCCCTTCTGGTGTCTGAGACCAGGGGGCCTTGAAGGTGTTCAAGGCCAAGCTGGACCGGGCTCAGAGCAGCCTGGCCTGGTGGAAGATGCCCTTCCAAGGCAGGGAGGTTGGAATTAGAGGATCTTTAAGGTCCTTTCCAATGCAAACTATTTTAGGATTCTACGGCCATTTCCACCGACCCACCCGGTGCACAGCTCCACTTCCATTTCTGATGTACCCAAGCTGAGCTTCTCTCCTAAATTTCACAACCCCTGAGACCTGCGCAGGCTTTGCATGCAAAAACAAGGAAGTTTAAGCGCTGGGTGAGACTTTTTTTCTCTGATTGCCTGCAGTCCTTCTGCCAACCTAAAAAGCTTTATATCCTCCCTGCCCTGATGACCTGGCCTCAGCACCTTTGCTGCAAAAATCATCCCAAATATCGATCAGGAACACGATGAGGACACTTCCCTGCCTGTCCCCTCCTGCGCACAACACGTCCACACGCACACATTGACATGCAGGGTTTCCACTCCTGGTCTTAACCCAGGCATTTGCAATTCCTCTCGCGCTCCTTGCGCTTTCTTCTTAAAGAAGGCAAATAAAAGTGTGAATAATCAATTTCCTAACTGGAATTAAAAACGGCTCCAGTTAAAATAAGGGAAAGCGTGAACCAGCATGTAAAGTAGGACGGAGGGGTTATCTGAGCCCCGATTAGTATCCTGCTCATGTAGGAGAACAATTAACGTGCGCATGAGAACGATTAAGCAGAAGGTAAATTACACAGAACGCACCCATTCAGCCAACAGGAGGGCTCGTGGTCGGGGCTGGTGTGACAGTTTTTGTGGCTCAGTTGAAACAAGTGCCAGAAAAAACCACTTCCCGCCCTTGCTCAGGGCTGCAGACCAAAACAGGGCGATAAAGATCCAGCCTCATCTTGGGCTTTTATCAGAGGTCGGGCTGTTCTGTCCGAATAAAGGCAGAATTGGGATGGGTTTGACGAGCTCTTTAAAAAGGGAGATTTTAAGTCCTCGTGCTCGTGGAGCGTGATGTCAGTGCTAGGCCAGGAGCTGGGAATGGGGTTTTGTGTGTGGCTCACCAGCGAACATTTCCTGGGGCAAATCTTTGCCTTTGATTGTCTCCTGGGCAGAGCCGTGAGGATAACGGCTCCTTGTCAGCTTGGGATGCTCTTTGAAACATCCCTGTGAAAAACTACCAGACAAATGCGAGACGGGGGCCTGCCAGCTTGGAACCTGAGGGGTGCAGGTGGCTGGGTGTCCCCAAACCCTGCGCACAGCTCCTCAGGGATGGTAGAAGGGGTCACGAGAGCTGTGACCAATTTGAGGAAGGATAAGTCCAACCATGAAAGAGAAAACGGCGCAACAGGAGGTGTTTGGTTGCTTCTCCATGTGGAAGATTTCCAAGATCTCTCTAGTGAGAGCAGGTAATGGATTTTGAAGGTGATCTCAAATATAAGAACAACTCTGCTCATTAAAGTCTCCACAGCCACTACAGCAAATCACAGCAGACGCCTTCCAGGAGTTTTGACAACAGACATCAACCATCAACAAGGATAAAATAAGGACAAGTCAAAGGCTAGTATTGATTCTGGGAGCCTTTGAATTAAATCCTCGTTGGCCCACTCAGCATGCGGAGCTCAGACCAGTTTCAAAATGCCTGTTCTTTGTGGCTGTAAGGCTCAGTAATATATATCCATTAAAAAAAAAAAAAAAAGAGGGGAAAAAGGGAAAAAAATATTGTCTCTTGCTGTAATCAATAAACAGAGAAAGGGCAATAGAAGCAAAGTGGTAATGGGAGAAGTGTGTGTAGGGGGAGCCACTCTACTGGTATTTGTAACAAAAGAGGGTGATAAATGAAGAATAAAGATGAGTTAGTTTTCAGTAAAAAAAAAATTAAGAAGCAATAAAAAGCAAAAGCCTGATTTTTAAGTGGAAAAGTTCTCCTAATGAGGGCTTTGTGTGAAGTAAAGCGTTATCTCCATGCTGTCAGATAAAGGTAAAAATGTAATTTGGTGCGATTTAAAGAAAACTCACAATTTTAAAAAGTCCCCCCAATCTTCCACTTTTTTTTTTTTGTTGCTTGGAATTAAAATTTTCCTCACGGGTCTGGAAAACTCCCTCAATAGCACAGCTCAGATCTGTTAGAATAAGACCCTGAAACAACTGAAATCAGTCAGGCTCATCTTATCATCCCTGCAGAAGAAAGTGCCCAAAGTAACTCAATCCCAGCACTGCAGAGAGGGTGAATTCAGATGCCAACCATGCAATTTCACAGCCTGATTGTTTACAACTTTCTCATCATTTATGGCTCATTAGGATGTGATTCAGAGACTGCCTCGTCCAGGTGATGTCCTCATCCACGGCTTTAACTAGTGCTAAACATCCAGGGGTGTTCCTGGCCTTTGGAAGGGAAATGTGCCCTTTTCTTCTTCCCAGCGATCTGTGTAGCTCCTTTTCTTTGCTGCATTTGGGGTCTGTGTGCAGCCTCTGCGCATCCTATCTTGTGGAGGGAGGGGGGGGGTTTGCTGTATGATTGGTGCCATGTGAAAGGCTTTTATAATAATTTTATTGGGGGTCAAGAGGCAGCGAGGAAGGCTGTGGACCATCAAACTCGCAGGCCTGACGTAGTGACCTCTGTAATAAAACTCAGCTGTTTCCCTCCTGGGAATCCCAGGGGAGGAGGAGGAAGAAATGAAGGAAAAAAATTAGAAGAAAAATAGGGACCAGAAATAGCTCTTTCAAAATTCATGAAAGAGGAAAGTGAGGTTTTGTTGACATTCATGTTTGATGAAGAGCAAGCACGGAAGGCAGGACGAGTTCCCCCGTAAGCAAACACTGCTCTAGGCTGCATCCCACTTTTCCTGCTCCAATCAAGTGATCTAATTAGCTCCCGGAGACTTCAAAGTGTGGGGGGCAACAGCAGGGAGACGGAGGGGAGATCTCCCTGTTTACCAGGTGGGGCGAAATCTTAGATGGCGGGGGAAGAATAGTCTTGGGGTGGCACTTGGTGGGTGGGAGGGGAGGGTCTGTAATGTAAGGTCTGCACAACCTGAGCACAATCAGAGAGCGGAAAGGAGCTGATTTCATCCCTCGCTATTCCCCCATGAAGAATGAAAGGGCAGGAGATGTTAAGTCGAGTCCATTGAATCAGATTAAGGGAGATTAGCTCTTATGCTGTTGCTGGACTGGGAGATCAGTTGACCAGTTTTTACTAATTTTCCCTCTTGGGGTTCAGCGTTATCTGAGATTGATCAAAACCCTCGGAGCATTTTATCTGGAAGGCAACGGCCTCCCGGGCCTCAGATCTAAGCCGTGCAATTCTGAGTCTTGATGAGTTGCATCTTGCTCACCGCCCCTTCGGTTACAAAGCCTGTGTTCACTTGACACGGCTTGAAAGGTGCTCATTCAAAAAGATTTTCTTCCTTCCAGATGTATTTTGAAACAACTCTGAATGAGTTGTTCCAGCAGGTTGATGGGGAATGCTGCGGGCTCGGGGTGCCCCATTGTGTCTATTCATGTAGGAAATGGGAAAAGGGATTTTAAGGTTGTCTTTGTCTGAAACCATTATTTTTTTTAATTTTTTTTTTCTTTTACAGTCAGGGGGATAGGAAACAGTTATCTTTAATCATTTTTGCTTAGCTGTTGACATATGAACGTTCTTCCAGAGCATAACAGAGTGTGAATTTAAAGGCAGTGAGTTTTTCCAGAAGACAAGTCCTCAGGGAGGCAATGTTTCCACTGTTTTAATATAAGTGGATGAGCCCCTGGTTAATGCTTTGGGCTGCAATTTAAGAGTTCAAGGTGCAATTCCCAGCTCTGATGTAAAATATCTGCAGCTTTTGATGAGTCCCCAAACATCCCATCTGTTGCTGACCAGGACCATTTACAGAAGCACAACGTGGGTATAAACCACACAGGCCAGAGGGTTTCTGCTTTGCAGTAATTATTGCAGCTCTGCAAGGAGCAGGATGGGATTTCACCCTGAAGACTCTTGTTCCCTACCTGTGACATGAGATAGTCCTGCCCTCTTTGCACCTTTGTCCACTTGGTATCTTCAAAACACTGAGTTGTAAATGGCAGCTGCAGTTTCACACAATCATGGAATATCCTGAGTCAGAAGGGATCCACAAGGATCATTCAGTCCACCTCCTGGCCCTGCACAGACACCCCAACAATCCCACCCTGTGCATCCCTGAGAGCGTTGTCCAAGCACTCCTGGAGCTCTGGCAGCCTTGGGGCTGTGCCCATTCCCTGGGAGCCTGTTCAGTGCCTCGCCACCCTCTGGGGGAAGAACCTGTTCCTGATATCCAGCCTAACCCTCCCTGACACAGCTCCATTTGTTCCCCTGGGTCCTGTTCCTGGTCACAGAGAGCAGAGATCGGAGCTGCCCCTCCACCGCCCCTCAGGAGAGACCTGCAGCCCTTGAGGAGTCTCCCCTCAGTCTCCTCCAGGCTGAAAGAACCAAGCTGCCTCTTAAAACTGTGGCTCTGCTTTTGGGAAGTATTTTAGGCTGTTGTTTTCTGCACCATCTTGGTTCCTCTTCTTGCAGTTGAATGGAGGGGCACTGTGGTGGATGTGGTGGTTTTCTCCAGGACAGGAGGGAGGCTCAGGAACATCAGCTGGAGGGAGGGAGCTTCCAAATTAGCCTGGCTTCTGAGGGAAGCACTGAGGGCAACACACCTTGGGTTTCCAGTGGAGACCTGCTCCCTCCACCAGCGTCTGTATCTTATTGCAAAGTAACACTGGAAGCAGGAAAACAGGACCCTCTGAGTCCTCTGCCACAGACCCAGACATTTAACCCTTCTCTGCCTCATGGAATCACCAAATTATTGGGGTGGAAGGGAGCGCTGAAGATCATACTGTCCAACCGTGCTGCTGAAGCAGGGTCACCTGGAGCAGATTGCACAGAGCCACATCCAGGCATGTTCTGATTATCTCCAGACAGGGAGACTGCACAACCTCCCTGGGCGTCCTGTTCCAGCATCCTGAGCTCCCCACCTCCACATGCAGGATGTGGTCTTGCTGGCTTCACAGAGGAGGTAGAAGTTCCCTCAGGTTGTCAGAAACAGGTCAGAGCAGATGGGTACTCAGGATTTGTCACCTTTTCTTGCTTGGGCTTTTTCTTTGTGGCCATATTCACCAACCTGATCCCAGTTATTGCACTTTAAATATCCCCACCACAGAGTCCAGGCTGTGAGAGGGCTCCTTTCCCCCTGTGTCCTGGTCTGAAGGGACCTGTTTTGACCTTGACTGGGGTGACCAGTCAATGCAGATCCAGGAAGTCCTGCCAGTTAATCCCGGGCACCTCTGACTGTGAGATCCTATATTTGGAAGGCTGCAGCCAGGGACAGAAATTGCTAAATCAATGCTCAGCAGGGCACCACAGATCCATTATGTCCTGTTTAGCTGCCCCCTATGTTCTCCCTTCTGCAGCAACAACCTGGATCTGCCTCCTGGAAATGCGTGGAGGAATAGCACAGGGCAGGAAATGTTGCAAATAAAACCAGAACTTGGCTGGACTAAGCTTTACAACCAGAACAAAGAATTTCCTTCGGTGCTGCATCAGCTCTGGAAATGCCTCTTGGTGAACTGCTCGTAGGAACATGCAATTTAATGGAATACATTCTTGATAACAAACCAAGAAAACCAAAAAACCAAAATGCTCTGATGCTCTCGGGTGGAGCTGTTGCAGAGAATGTTTCTCTGTACTGAAATCCATTTAATCTCAGGAATATTTCTCAAAGATCTGCTGACTGATGCTGGGTGGCAGAGGATCACCCTTGGAACTATAAGTGAAATCCACTTACGGAATCGTATGTGACAACCAAAATGAACTCATCAGGACCAGTGATCCTAATGAACGTGATATCCCTATCCTAATGAAAACCTAAAGGAGTTCTGCGGGGAATAGAGCTGGAGAGGTTCACAGAAACAGATACCCATGAAAATAAAAATAATTTCAAAATCCAACTGAAATGCAGGACTCAATCATTTGCAAACAATTTTTGACAACTTGAAACAATTTTTTTTTTTAATTTCATTTCTTTGTTGCTTCCAACAAGGAAAAGTGAGTGTTGATTGTGTTCCCTCCCTTCACAGCTGCATGCATGTCTCTTTGATTTGGGCTGGCTGGATCATTAATTGAATATAGGAAGGTCTTTTCAGATCTTGGAGAAGAGAAAGAAAGAAAAAAAAAGGGAAGAGTTTTTTACTGCTATTTATATTCCCCATCAGGGTTTGACAGTCCAGCCTGTTCCAGAGGGCTCGGACCACCTGAGTCTAAGTTTAGATCATATCCTGCTACATTAAACTCCACACATAATACGTTGGCCACATGGGAAAATTTAAGGAAAATGAGATTTTATTAAAACCAGGAGACCGCCTGACTGCAGAGGGATATAATAACAGTGTTATGAGGTTCTTATCTCACATGAAAGTTTCACATTTCCCTGGTTTCCTTTCCTTTGTGCTACTGTGGCCTCCCCCTCCCCCCATTCCATATGGGTGTCTCGTTATTTAATGCAACAGCTGAAAAGGCAATTAATAACCCTATTCACCCCAAATGTTTGATTGTTTAAGGAAGGTCCCATAGAAGTTTTAAATTAGCACAATGGCATCAAAGATTCCCATCGGCATCCCAAGCACTGGTGGGTCATGCCCTCCACCTTCCCAGAGGGAAGCAGATGACATGGGGGAGAGCAAAGTGGGTTTGTCTGTCAAGGAGAACGTTTTGGGTGTTGTGCCCAAATTCCTTCTGCAATCACATTTTGAAGATGTTGTTCAGTGAGGTTTTCCCAGGTTCCGGAGAATATTTGGACTTCATGGTCAGCCAGGCACGTCCTGGTTTGCTCTGAAAGCACCACAGGTCTTTTGTTGAGGGCTGAAGAAATCTCCTTGTACAAGTCTGCTGGAGCTGAAGGTGACATCCCCTTCCTGGGGGGAACCTTGGAATTCCACTCTTTGATGGCTCCACGCAGTTCATGTTCACACCTGGTGTCCTGTTCTGCCCTGGCCACGCTGCCTGTGTCCTGAGACATTGCTGGGACATCAAAGGATCTGTGACAGCCTCGGCTCTTCTCAAAAAGTGGCTCTGGTTGGACTCCAGCAGATTTTCTTTAGCTGATGATGTGGTGGAATTATCAGAAAGGGGGACAAATCCAGACTGGCACTGACTGTTGGAAGTCGCAGATGGAAGTGAAAAAACTCCATGATTCATCTTCCCTGGTGAACTTGTGAACTTCCTTCATGAAGCCTGAGGATTCTTCTGGTTAGTTTCCCCCCCGCCCCCCCTTACTTTTATCTCCTTCACTCGGATAATTGTGGAAGTCACCAAAATCACTAAAAACCGTGTGCTTGATCAACCCAGTCTTCGGAGACTCACCTCACCCTTCCCTAGGGAACATCCCTCCAGCACTTCCCACAGGTGCTGTGATCCACACATCACTCTGCCTCGAGTTTGCTGCTTTAATTATCCTCCTGAGATCCATTCGGTGGCTGGGAGCTGTGGGAGGGCTCTCCAGAGACAGCAACAGGGAAACCTCTGGCATTCCTAGACAGTATTCCAGCTAGGTGAAGTCTGAGGAGGATTTTCTAACACAGCTCTTTATTTCTTCTGGTGAGGAAGGGTTTTGTAGCACTGCTGGATTACATCTGCGCTCCTTCTCAGGCCATTCCCAGGGCTTTGTCGGGAACAGATAAGATATTAGATTAGGCATTCTGGAGAAATTGTATGAGAACTAAATGCTTTTGATGAGTTTTATGTTCAAAGCAATGCATTCAGGGCAGGGAACGAGCGCTGGCTCCACACTTTGCACAGTTATTACTTTTTATCAGTTCGAGTCACTTATCGCTTAAACGATTTCTTTTATCCTTTCTGGGTTGCTCCACTCCTGGCATTTTGCATGGCCCGGTGGGATCGTGTCTCAGGGACAGAAATGCAACTGCTATGGCTTCTCCAGCCTCACCTTGAAGTTGGGGACACTTTTTCTAGGTAGCCCATCTGGGGAGTCCTGGGTTGCTTTCTCTGGAGATTGGCTGTTTACAGAGCAAGCAAGGTATTTAATTACGTTTCTTGCACCCTAGTGGTTTGCTGGGAATTGTAATCAAAGAGGAGGCTTAGTGCAAAGCTTAATACAGCCTGTGCAAGTGATTTTTGCCTGAGGGGATGAGGAGAGTTGAAAGGAGCAGCAGTGGTCAGAAAAACAAACATACAACTCAAACTAATGAGACAATTGCCTCTTCCTATGCCAGAGCTCCTGTGGAGACCTCGCTGCTCCCTCACAAGGTCCATGAGACCTTCTCAGGGTGTAAGGTCATTTCCTTCTCCTTCCTAATGAACTTCCAGAGAGGAGAAGGTGGGGAGAATGTATTGCTGTGCTTTTATGGGATCTGTGCTGTTCTGAGCACATCTCCTGTATCAGTCTCCTGGGCTGTTCTCTCGTGGCCCTTCTACCCCTCGGATGAGCTGGAGGAACTCTTGGAGTTAGAGACGGATGCTGTTTTCCTGTTTGCACCCTCTCCCCTGTGCAGCTTGGCTGGGTCTTCCTCAAAATGGGACCACCCCAGGGCAGGCTGGAGGAACCTGGGTTGCTCAGACGTGTCCAGGGATGAGGCATCAGACCATTCACGGAAGAAGGGATTCATCTACTCCCTGTGCCTGCTTTGAGTGGGAGGAGAAACCAGGGAACCCAATTGCAGCAAAGGTGCTCTTCAAGCAGTGGGAAAAACCCCTGGGGCGGCAGCAGCGTGGCAGGGCTGTCCCCAGAGGGACAGGTGGCCTGGCGTGTCCCACGCAGCCGGAGCTGGGCTGGCTTTGGCCACCAGCGCCGGGAGCAGCTGCGGGTGTCAGAGGGCGTTTGGCAAAGCAGGGCTCCCCGATGTGTCTCCTCTTTGTTCCACGTGTTTCGGAGCATAAATAGGCAACGACCAAAATGCTAATGGATTCCTCCCACTGGCGGCCCTCCCTCCCCGTGCACGGCCAAACAACTCCCAGCCCACATGTGGACGGATCGCCCGGCGCCTCTCAGAGTGGAGAGGAGAATCACTGCCCTGCAATCACTCAACTTTTAATCACTCCAGCCCTTCCAGTTCCAACCCTGACAAGCACCCAGGCTTCACTGGCACAGGGCGTGGCCGTGGCAAGCTGTGGGGCTGGTGTGACCTCTGTGGGGCAGGTTTTGGGTGGGATAATCCACGTGCTGAGGTGAAAACCCGAGGACATCCCGTCACTTTTTACGTGGAACTGGTGGTTGCTATTTCAGAACTTGGATCCTGTGAAGAGAAATGTGTCTGAAGCTTGTGGTTCTTCTGCTGAGCGTGGGTGGGCCATGAAGGGCTTGTGTCCCTGGATAGGTGGCATGAAGGATTGGGAAATGTCTTCTTCACTCTCTGTCCACTCTGTGGATTGCAAATGCAGTGGTCATTGGTGGAAGAAGCGCATATTTGGGGAAATGCAGGCACTTGTTCTGCCCTCACAGTGTTTGGCTTTACATCTGTGGGGGTTTTTTTCCTGAAACAGGAATCCCAAATTCAGGAAGGCATCAACCCACATTCTCAGGCAGGTACTTGGGTGTGTAAGAAAGTCCTTCCCTTTGGATTTTAGCATTTAATTTGTCATTTGGACGGGAGGTGGACACGCTGAGGGACTATGTATCCCTAAAACTGGGATTTCTGGTTGGCTGGGAGACACAAGACAGCTACCACAAAACTCGGGAGGGGAACCCCTGGAAAGAGGAGGGAGGAGAAATGGCAGCAGCCGTGGGAGGATGGGGTTGGGATGAAAGCAGCCGTGGGAGGATGGGGTTGGGATGAAGGCTCACCCTCATCCTCTTGTGTGTCTCAACAGTGACCCTTGTCCCAATGGCAGATGAATTGCAATGGTACAGTGAGCAAAGAGAGGGCTTTTGAAAGCAGAAATCTTCCCTGGTTTTTTTTTTTTTTTATTTAAGATTAGGGCTGAACACTTTAAAAATTCCCACTCTTAACAGTTTTCACATTTGTTTCTAAAAGTTTAATAAAGGCGAAGGGGTGTCACAGTTCCTAATTTGCAAATACAGACGTGTGTGTGTGACCCTGGTCTAGCGGGGGTGTCCCTGATCATGCCAAAAGGGGTGGAATTAAATGATCTTTGGGGTTCCTTCCAACCCAAACTATCCTGTGATTCTATGTGGACAACGGTGCTGTGACCCTGGAAGTGTCCAAAGCCAGGCTGGACAGGCCTTGGAGCAGCCTGGGACAGTGGGAGGTGTCCCTGCCCATGGCACTGGATGAGTTTTAAAGTCCCTTCCCACTCAAACCATTCTGGGATTTTGTGACCTGTCCAACACTTACAGCAGCAGAACTGGAGATGGAAGGGGACTCATGCATCCATTTTTCCATACACACCGGGCAGCCTGGGATCCAGGGGTTATATTTATATATTCATGTGTCTGTCTCCCACAGGAGCTGCCAGTCTCGTGCCAAGAAACGCAGCTCCAGGGCTGCCCAGAGGCAGAGTGTCCCTGTCCCCTCTGAGGCAGACACAGTTTGCACTGGTGGCCACAACAGCCTGGCTGCGACGGGAGCGGGGCAGGGAGGGGAGTCAGCCCAGTAATTTTGTGTTATTGGAAATATTGCTTTTGCAGCCCAGCATTTGGTTTTCATTCGGTGCCTGCGCTCAGCTCATTTCTGCTGGCGCTTCACTTCTGATCCAATTGAGTTATCGATGCAGGCAGGGAGAAGGAGGCAAACAAGATTGGTGTCACATTTTTTTCTGGCTTCTTTTTTTTTTTTTTGTTTCCCTACCTCCCTCCTCTCGCTTCTTTGCTTTCAAAGATCAAAAGAGGACAAAATAAAACTTTCTATATAATGAAACACAGGCAGAGGGAAAAATGGCAGCACACAAAATTGTTTTCAGTCTTCCTTTAAGGTTGCTGTTGGTATCTTTGATTTAGGCACCAAGGCTTTAATCAGAGTGTTGGAGACGACACAAAAATTATTCATCTAACCAAGTTCCCCTTTCACACTCTTTCTCTCTGGTTTTCTGTCTCTCTTTTTTTATTAATGTGGGTTTAAAAAGATTCTCAAACTACAGTGCTGGCTCAATTTTGTTTTCCCAACTAAAAACCCAAAGCAGGATCAGCTATTTTGCAGCTGACAGATCTGTCTCTAAACTAGATTGTCTTTCTTGCTGAGTTCATCCATCATGTATGAAGTAAAAAAAAAAAAAAAAAAGGAAAAAAGAAAGAAAGAAAGAATAAAAAAAATGTATTTGCTTTCCAATATATTTATTTTCCATAGGCTCATCCCTCCCTACAGCAGCAACGACCTGAGCTCATCCATGCCTTGACAATCCCACTCCCAGCATGGGATAACCAGGACACCACTGCAATAACACACATTTTTTGGGGTGGTTTTCGTGCTCCCAAGGCAGTCTGTTTATAGGATATTTTCTAAGGCATCTCCGTGGAGCAACCAGTGCTGCCTGTGCCTCTGAGGGAGAACTGGAACATCCTTGGGCAGTTCTGTTGTCACTCTGCACCTTTCGTGGCACTTGGACCTTGTTCTGGAGAGGCCAAAAGATGTTGGTGGTGAGCACTGATGTGCTTAAACTGCACCGCGGGGCACGTGCTGGAGATGCGCATGGAAATCCAGCTTAATAATCCTTGTCCTGGATATCCTGTGAACTTCCAGCAGACAGTGGTGTAGGGACTTCCTGAGGTGAAGGTTATATCCTGAGCAGTGTTTAATAGCTCTTAATGGACTCATCCTCCCTCAATCATCTGGGTTTGAATTTATTTTTTCTTAAATTCATTCATATTTTGTTGGCCTGCCTGACATCCTGCCCAGACCAGTTCTGTAATTTAATTACACACTGGATGAAAAAGTGCTTCCCTTCTTTTGTCTTCAACCTGCTGCCTGCTGCTGCCTCTGCCAGATCCCTTTGCTCCTGTGTGCTAGGAAAGGAAAATATGTTTGCCCTTCTCTGTCTCTGATCTGTGATTTCACAGACACCTCATCGCTTCTCTCTTCTCCAGGCTAAAAGCTACTGGTCCAAAATCTCCTTTTCCGAAGCTGTTTTGTACTTCTGCTTATTTTGCACCCTTCTTATGCATAAATATAAAAAAATAAATATGAAGCATAAATATAAAAGCACCTGTTTGTGTCAGACCTTCCCTCATGCTGGGTGTAGCAGATCAATTCTGCACGGTACCAACCTGGAGCGATCGGAGCCGTGTTTTCCCCTCTGAGGGACAGGAATTATCCGCAGGGATATGAGGAGAAGGAAGGGGAGAAAATTAACAAAGAGGTTCTTGAGGAATCCTATCAAATATCCAGGCAGCAGGGGCTGTTAGAGGGGAGAACATCCTTCCTCGTGGGGTGGGAAGAGTCTGGTCACAGTGTTTAACCCAAAGTTGTCAGATCTTTGTGGCGTTCGCTGTGCTTGGTTTCTCCTTTTCTCTAAAACCTACTTTTTCCTCGGTTCGTTTCTTAGTTAACTCTTTTTTTCTTTTTGTAATCTCTGCCTCTCACCTTCCAGGACAGCACAAGAGCCAACCATTTTTAGAAGATCAACGAGAAATTCCAGAAGGGAGAGGGAACCCCCAGAATTTGGTGGTAGATGTGCACTGTGAGGGGAAACCAGGACATGGTATCTCTAACTGCAGGCCCCTAAAGGGAATATATTTGTTAAACATTATAATTACCCTTCAGTGCTGAACTCCAAAGTAGCTGAATCCACGGTGATGCACATTATCATTTCTGAAATGATGCTTTCATTTAGATAAGGCATGCAATTATACATCTTGATTAGGTCACTGTTCCCAGGAGCTCCAGCTTATTTATGATGAGTTGCCCCCTTTTGTAAATCATGGGGTGAGGCTGTGGATAGAGACATAATCCCTCCCTCTGCTCCCTTACCCCTTCCTTCTCCTCCACAGACCCTTTTGCTCTTCTTCTTGCCTCGCTGCACATTTTTGTGTGGCAAGACCAAAACCCCAGCAACCAGAGAGAGAAAAATGTCGTGTGCATAGTGGGGACATCGCACAAGAAGGCAGATCTGGGAGTTCTGCTCATCCCTTGGTTTCTTTGCAGGACCTGCTGGCTTTCCTAGTGGGGGTGTTAGGGCTGGGATTCCCATCTCTGTGTTTTAGAGCCCTAAAATTGTCATTTCTTTGCACAGCAGCCAGCTCAGTGATCAGTGGCACCTCCTGAGGGTGCCTTGTCTTAAGCTGTGACCTGAGGACATGGTTTCAAGCCAAGCCCACGAGCTGGGGGTACTCCAGAGCTCAAATAACTGCACTGGCAACAGACCCCACAAAGGACTCCCCTTCCCTGCCCACTCCACAGTTTCATTGAACCACTGCTGAAACTCCCCCCCCCCCAGTTTCCATAAGACAAGTGGAAGTGAGGTTGCTCCCGTTGCGTAACAGGGTCACAGGGGAAGTGTTGGTTGAGGCAAGAAAAGTGGGATGAGAAAGTTCCCAGGGAAGAAAAGATGGAAAAAAACCCAAAGAGCAACAGTAGGAAAATGATAATCTTGGACTGCTTCTGGAGCAGTTCTAAAGAGCAGCTCCCTGCTGGAAACGGGAATGGTGTTCTGCTTCTCGAGGCAGTTCTAGTAAATCCAGGTTTAGGAAGGGAATATTGAGGAAGCGCAGTCAGGACGCAGCCAATCTGCTTCTAGGATATAATTTTGTATAATAAGGATCTTATCATAGAATCATTTAGGCTGGGGAAGAACTTCGAGTCCAACCATTCCCCCAGCACTGCCAAACCCACCATGGAACTATGCCCCAAGTGCCACATCCACATGGCTTTGGAACACTCCCAGGGATGGGGACTCCACCACTGTCCTGGGCAGCTGTGCCAAAGCCTGACCACTCCTTCACTGAAGGAATTCTCCCAGTGTCCAGCCTGCCCCTCCCCTGGCCCAGCCTGAGGCCGTTCCCTCTCCTCCTGTCCCTGTTCCCTGGGAGCAGAGCCCGACCCCCCCCCAGCTGCCCCCTCCTGTCAGGGAGTTGTACAGAGCCACAAGGTCCCCCCTGAGCCTCCTTTGCTCCAGGCTGAGCCCCTTTCCCAGCTCCCTCAGCCGCTCCTGGGGCTCCAGCCCCTTCCCAGCTCCCTTCCCTGCCCTGGACACGCTCCAGCCCCTCAGTGGCTTTCTTATCATGAGGAGCCCGGACCTGCACCAGGATTCGAGGTGGTCCCTCAGCAGGGCCAGCACAGGGGGACGGTCACTGCTCTGCTCCTGCTGGCCACTCTATTCTTGACACAATCCAGGTGCCATCGGCCTCTTGCCCACCTGGGCCCACCTGGGGATGTCCAGCCACTGCCACCAGCACCCCCAGGGCCTTTCCCAGCTTTCCAGCCCCTCTGCCCCCAGCCTGTGGCACTCCATGGGGTTGTTTTGACCAAGAACACTGCACTTGGCCTTGGTGAACCTCATCCAATTGTTCCCAGCCCATGGATCCAGCCTGTGCAGATCCCTCTGCAGAGCCTTCCCACCCAACCTGGTGCGATCTGCAAACTGACTGAGGGTGCCCCCAGTCTCCTCATCCAGACAATTGATAAAGACATTAAGGTAATAAAGATAACTCTTATCCCAAAGATTTCAATTTTGATCATTGCCAGGGCCCAAGCAAAGGCAATTCAGAGTGTATCTGGGTATAGGAATGAGAAGTGGGACAAATTCACCAGGATCAGTGAACAGTGAGCAGGACCTGAGCAGTCCTGAGAGGCAGGACAGTGCCAAGGACAGTCCTACATGGTCGGGGGAGAGATGGGCTGCTATTGATAGGATTTTAAACAGCTCTCAGTTGCCTTAACTGTTTCCATCTGCCACCTTCCAAAGCCGCCTTGGGGCCAAAGTGGAAGTCTTATGAAAGACCCATCCCAGATAACCCGGAGGCTCTTTCCTGACTCTGGCTCCTCTGCATCCTCGGTTCCTAAAAGAATACAGCACGTCTTAAGCAGATTAATGTAATCTTGATCTTCCTCTCTTGCAGATCTCTGATCCTTTCTCCCCCTCTGTGCATCCCAGCAGCTCGTAATCACCTTTAGGGGCATCCAAAAGGTGTTTTCACTCGGTGCACTTGGGCAACCCCACTCTCCCCTCCCAATTTTTAGAAGCAGAAGCAGGGAGAGGAGAGGTGCTGTCAAATGGGACAGTGTTTCCTGTCTGCAAATATTTATTTGCAACAATTATCCCTTTTTTGGGATTAAAAGAGCTATTCACACGTGAAAAGCAAACTGTCTTATCGCTCTTTTTAAATAATATGTTTAGAAAGTTTGACCAAGCATGAAAGTTCATCCTTCAATATTGCTACTTGTAATCCAACAAGAAATATTTACTGTGTTATAATTGGCATCATTAAGCTTAGGTGACGTTATTAATATTACTAATTAAACTGCTATAAACCTAGTCTGCAGTTACATAAACACATCATCTCCTGAACCGCCTGCCTACATGTTTTGGCATTGGAGGGGGGTGGATAAAAGCAAATTCAGATGCAAATGATATGAACATACTTTAATCAGAGGATCAGAGAAATCAGACACAGGGAAGGCTCATTAGGCCTGCTCCGCTCTCCAGAGGCAGGGCCGAGATCGTCTCCCCATGGAGGCTCCCAGGAGCTTTGGCTGGTCTAACTCTAAATGCCCCAAGCAATGGGACTTCTCCTGCATCCCAGGAGGGACCTGCCTGCAGACTGACAGAAATGGGACTCGATATTCAGCCTCTGTTTTCTTGCTGAGGCAGAATTCAGCTGCAAAACAGAGAAAATCCATTCTCGAGTCTTGAGGGAGGTCTTGAGACCAGATCCAAGGGCAGAGCAGAAGAGAAAGGTGTGGGTGAGGCATCTCTAAAGCTGTCTGTTAATGCAGCAGAGCTGGAAAATCATCTCCTTCTCTTGGTTTGGGTTTCTGGCAGCACTGGGCCAGTCCTGGCACCGCTGGCAAGAACTGGCCGTAGGCAGCAGCAGAGCACCCAAAAGTTTAAATGTTTGACCCAGTTTCTCTACAGCTGGGAAATCCATCTTCTGTCTAGAATTTCCCTGGCTTTGGCTACTTCAGGAATATCATGAGGACAGCATTTTCCATGATCCGTTGGTATTTGGGTCCCATCTGGAGCCAGAAAGTGCAGAATCACGCGGAGCATTAAAAATAGGAATGCCCTGAGGAGGCAGCTCCTGCTTGCTTTGAGTTCCTGCTCTCTCCTCCTATTCAATCAATTCAGACCTGTTTCTCACTGGATCAAAAGGGTGTGGGAGCATCTAGGGCAGAGACCAGAGCCAGAGCAGCCCTTTCAGGATGGTGTTTTTCCAGAGGAGCCCATATCTGAGCAAATTTACTGCAGAAACCGCTTTAAAGCATTGCAGGTCCATTCCTTGGCCTGTCTGTGGCTCACCTGCAGAGTTCCACAGATCACCAAAAACTCCTAAAACTCCCAAACGAGCTTTTCTCAATCCAAACTGAAGGGAAAAGATCTCTACAACCTCTGAGAAATAAATCCCCGAAGCAAGGGCACATTTTCCATGGTGTCTGCACTACAAACATTGCTCTGTTGTTTGCATGTGAGGTAAATGAATAGTGGAGGTTGCTCAGAGAGACTTTTAGGTCTCAAGTTCACAGTAGTAACTCTAAACCAGCAAATCCATCTTTATTCCTGATGTTCAGTAGCAGGTTGGGGTTCCCAGCTTTGTTTTTCCTTCCCCTGGCTCCCCTGGGCACTGCACAGTGAAGTTACCGGGGCTTTTCTAATGAACAGGGTTAAAGCCAAGCACAAAGATGGAGATCTCGGTGTAATCAAAGGGTTTCGTCCAGTTCCAGCTACACTTTTGTAGCTTTTACTGACCACTGAGTCATCCCTGAACAGCAGGTAGGTCCCACACGTCTCGAACTGGGCTGGGTGAGCGTCAGGGAGCCAGGACAGCACGGATAAAACCATGTCCATTCAGGCCACTGGGAATGGATGTGACAGCAAAAGGCTTGTGGCTGCTTGGAGGCCACAGAGGATTTCAGGGCTGTGTTGCCACCCTGGATCCATGAGCCCCATTTGGCCTGTCTGAGCTCCCTAGGTACATCTTGAAGCAATCCCCAGGCTGTTAGAAAAGGAATAAGGTTTGTTTCACCAGAGGAAAACTGTAATCTTCTCGGGCAGCTCAATGTTTGTGCTAATGGGCTGCAGCTGCAGAGCTGTGACATGTCAGATCTCACCACACACACACCCCACGCATGGACAAATGCACCCACATCTGGAACACGAAATAACAAAATTTCTCCTAAAATCCACTTTACAAAAACGTTCGTCCCCACCTGGGAGCATCCTTTGAAATTTCTTTGAAGAGTAGCACCAAACCCATTCCTTTTCTTAATATTCCACTAGTGATGAACACGTGTGTCTGGGGACTGTGGGACTGGGCCAGCTCAGAAGGGAAGCTTTGGTAGCATCCCTCAAAACTTAAGAGGTCGTGGGTTGGGAGAGGAAAGACTCTGAAGGTTATCTGGAAACTCCATGGTCTTGGAAGAATGGATCTTGAGGCATCCTGTCAGGGAAACCTTAAATTTGGCTGAACCTGGACTTAAACTGCTTTCCTCTTGCGGGATCTGCTTTATGAGACCCCCATCCCTGACACAGCCAGACGTGCAGTGGTTGGTATTGTAAAAAAATGGGTTGTTTTTGTTTAACAAAATTGTCACAAGGTGTCACCAGGGTGGGGATCAGCTCCTAACATCAAATACCGATGTACAAAGTAATATTTTCATGCTGGAAGGTTCCTCTGCATCTCTGAGGCTTCAGAAGGGCTCAGATGCCTTTTGGTAGAGCCATTTTGGCCCATTTAGGTGCCGAATAAGGGGCACCTGTCAAGGTGCAGGTTGAATGATCACTCAGCCTGTGCCCCTGTTAAAGCCCAGGTGCCCTACTCAGTATTTAAGTGAGTTTTATTTTCTCCTTCCCGGGTTTCCACATTTCTTTCCATATTTCACATGGGGTGGGTGATTCAGGGGCAGACAGACAATAAAAATCACTAATTCCTGCAGTAGCTTCATCAGTGGAGAGTGGCTTGGGGACTGCTGAGCACAAAACCCACCACGTTTCACATGCCAGGAGTGTCAGACCTGTCTGCGCTCGTCTCAGGGCCGGTCTCAGCTTTTTGGGAGAAGGAGGGAAGTGTCACAGAGAGCCCCTGACCTCCGAGCTCCTGAGAGCCTCCCGTGTCTAATCAGGGGACACATGAAACAAGCCAGGTCACGGCAGTGACTCCTGACTCACACTTCCAGCACGGGGGGACCAGCGGGGTTATGTTTTCATTGCTGCCGGTGGCTCTGATGCTCTCAGCTCTTTGGAGGTTAAGTCAAGGTCTTGGCTTTGAGATTTTTTGTTATTATAACCTTTCACGGGCAAATACTTCACGTGAAGTCTGGCAGGCAGGCTGTGGCCAAGAAAATGCCATTTCTGCCCGAGCTGCCAGAGAACCAGAGCTCTGGCCGTGGCAGGCAGGCTGTGGCCAAGAAAATGCCATTTCTGCCCGAGCTGCCAGAGAACCAGAGCTCTGGCCGTGGCAGCCAGGCTTTGGCTAACAAACAGTGGTGAGTGCTGTGTTTTGGCAGCCAGCTTGCTTATCAAATTGATAGAGGAGCCCGTAAGCAATTGCATCTGGATTTCAATGGGTTACCCAGCCTGCTCGGCTGCTTGGGATCCACGCCAGGGGAAAGTAGAGGAGTTGTGAGGAGAATACCCAATTTCCCTCTGCGAGGACTGATTTTAGTTTAATGCAGCCTCCTCGCCCTTAAATCCAATTAAAGGCCTATATTATGTCAGTGGAAATTTATGCCAATCCTAATATAGTCTAATAAGCCTTAAAATAGCACTTTGCTAGTGAAAAGTCCTGTGGTTTAATTCGATTCTGAGCCTAATAACAGGCTTAATATGAGGGAATTGGCCCCTTTTTCTTCTCTAGCGGGGCTCCACATGCCTGCTCCCTTTTTAGGAACGAAAAGGTTCTCTCCAAAGCAGGGACAGGAGACAGCTCACCTCAGCAGGTTGCCTCTTTTCCACTTGCTTCATTTGTCGGCTGTGGGAAGTCTCTCTAAAGACATCCCAGGTTGGGCTGTGTAATGAAAAGCAGCGAATATCAGCCTGCAAAGGCTCTGGTTTCACTTTCAGGTTTTCTGTGCCTTACTTTTCTTAGGCACTGTGGTCAAAATCATTACTTTGATCGTCACTCAGTCCCAGCTCAGGATCTGACCTTCAGGACAAGCTTTTTGCAGGTGCCTTCCACTGACAGCTTCAGGGGCACGGCCCTTCCTATCTATCCACACCCCTAAAACTTTCCCTGGCCCCATCCTCTTCCAGGGTTTCCTTTGCTAAACCTCCCTGTGCCCTCCCTCTACCCCAACATTGCAATGTCCATTAGCAGCCCACGGTGCCCTCTTCCCTTGCTTGCTTGGGAGGTGCTCATTCTTCTCCATAAATTTAGGATATTGCAGAAAACTTCTCTCCAACAGCCTCATTATCGTCCCGCAAATTGTTCTCTGGGATAAACTACATAAATCCCTGATTCCTTTAGGCTTGTAAGACCTAGGTCACGGTCTCCAGCATTAACACTTCATAGAATCATAGAACCATAGAATATCTCAAGTTGGAAGGGGCCATTAAGATCAAGTCCAACTCCATCCTCCTCACAGGCCTACCTGAAACCAAACCATCTGACCTGGAGCATTGTCCAGGTGCTCCCTGAAATCTGACAGGCTTGGTGAGACTTCCTTTCCCTGAAGGGTGTTATCAGGAGGTAAAGACTGCAATGTTTAGGCAGCGGTCAGCCCTGGGGGTGCTTTGAAGGAGCTTGTTTGGGTGGGAATCTGATCTTTCCAAGGTGCTGATTAGAATCAGAGAATCACTGGATGGTTTGGGTTGGAAAGGACCTTAAAGCCCATCCAGTGCCACCCCCTGCCATGAGCAGGGACACCTTCCACTGTCCCAGGCTGCTCCAAGCCCCGTCCAGCCTGGCCTTGGACACTTCCAGGGATCCAGGGGCAGCCACAGCTTCTCTGGGCATCCTGTGCCAGGACCTCACCACCGTCCCAGTAGAGAATTTTTTGGTTATATTTAATCTATAAATGCTTGGACCTGCTTCTGGCTGCTGAACCCTTGGCTCAGCCCATCTGCTCTGAGGTAACATTTGATTTGGAGGGGGGCTGTCAGCTCCCCTGCCCTGGCTGTCCTGGGCTGCTGCTCAGCTTTCCCGCACACAGTTACCCAGCTGCTGCTCTGCAGTCCACAGATGACTGAATTTTGGGGGTGGGCGGGGTGATTTTGATATAGCACTTACTAAAACGCGTGGAGATAAAAGCCTCGGCAGAAACATAAAAGGCCCTTTGTACTCACAAGTTGTTACTGTTATTTTTCGATTAAAAACAATACTAAACAGAGGCCCTGAAAGCTGCCTTCAGGAAAAAAAAAATAAAGGGGGAAAAAAGAACGATTTGATCTTAAAATAAGAGAAAACACTTTTTTTGGAGCAACTAATAGATTTAGGTGCCTAAGCCCCTTTGAGTCACGCAGTCTGACACCCCAGCTGGCACAGCTCGGCTCTACTGCCTGAACCAAAGGCCATAAACCCTCCCCATCGGGTCCAATTCATCTCTGGGTTACTCTCTTGGCATCAAACAGATTTATGCTGGTAGGAAAAGTGGCCCAGAGCCCCGATGAGCAGCGCTGTGGCTCGGCAGTCCCAGGTGGCAGTTTTGTGTCTCCGGGACCTCTTGTTCCTCCGCTCCTTTGTACGGAAGGCGACTTCACGCTGCCACTTCTTTATCCCTGTCACTGCCCAGCCCAGCCCTGTCCCCCATCTACCTAGGGGCAGGCTGGTGGGTTAAGGGAGCTTTGTTAATGCCCTAATCCTCACGTGTCCTCGGCCTCACAAAGCTGCCACTCCGCGGCCCCGGCCGCGCTCGCGGATCCGTAATGTCCCGTGTCCAATCGATTGCCGCGCTCGCTCCGGCTGCCGGCTCTCGGCAGCTTCTCCAGCGAGGGCCAGATTGCTCTGGCAAGCTCATCCATCCTTCAGGGATGGGGGCAGAAGGTGGAGAGGTGGGGGGATGGATGCCTGGGATTGGGTATTTGGGATTGAGGGGGGAGGGAGAGCTGGCAGGCAGGGAGGAAAGGAAAGGTTGGAGTAGTGCAGGAGCTGGTGACGGGCACAGAGTTGTCGTCTTCTTCATCCCAAAGCCTTCCCTGTTGATGGTGATCCCAAGCCAGATGAGCATTCCATGGCCAGATGGCCATGGAATGCTCAGCTGACCCTTTCCTTCTCATCCATATCCCTGAATTGACCACCCAAACTCCTGTGCATCCAGCAGCCAAGGACACAGAAAAATGAAATTAATCTGCCAAGGTTTGTACTTCCTGTCTCTGCCCCTAGGTTTGCAGTTTCAATTCCTTGCCTAATCCTTCCCATAGCTCAGGACAGGCAAGTTTCCAAAATTTTTGGGCCTAAAAATGTCTTTATATGCGAGATGGAGAAGTGGAAGTTCTCTGATCCAAGGGACTGGGTCTGCATTAGGAAGTGTCATATTTATTTCTAATCCTAGAAGCATTTAAATGCTAGATATAAAAATGTGATTTTTTTTTTTTTTATGCATAGCGAAGCTGATCAGGATTCTTTTCAAGGTTTTTATGGCTCCTTCTGTGCTCTCCACATTTAAGCCCAGGGTGACTCAGTCATCCGGTTTCATAGAGGACAAGAATCCCAGCCCCAATAAATTGCTTTACAAACTTCTTGAAAGGTTTCTAAAGTTTCTTAAATGGCTCTGGCTTATTGAGGCAAGATAAAGGTATGGGAGAAGCAAGGGGGAAATGGATTTATTTCCAAAGGCTGTGCACTGAGAGCCTCACGTGTCAGGAAATTGCACTCCCGTCCTCGTTTTTAAAGCTTTGTGCTGCACCACAACTCATGTTGGTGTGTCCTGTGTACCTCCCCTGCACTGCTCTGTCCAGGAATGGGCTTTGGGGAACTGTTCCATGGGATGTGGTCCCAGATATGATTTGGGAAATTTCCATTCCACTTTACCTCGGCTTTCCCCAGCCCTGGCGCTGGGTATTTCCTCTATCCCTTATTTACCTCTCTTCCCCCAAGGCTTGTGAATGCAGCCCAGAAGCAAAGACTGACCTGCTTGTGGCTCCAAGAGAGCTGCAGAGGGACTTTGGACAAGGCTCTGGAGAGGCAGGACAAGAGGGAACAGCTTCAGACTGACAGAGGGCAGGGCTAGATTGGATGTCAGGAGACAATATCCTGGTTGATAGGAGGGAAGATGTTCAAAGCCGTGGTTGCCTCCATAAACCTTTCATGGAATGATAGAGCAGCACTGAAAGCCAGTGGCCATCTGGGGCCACCTGCTGTGCAACCCCTCAGGTTCTGAAATCATGAGTCAGGCATCAGGAACCATCAGATTAAAAAATTACTGTAAATTTGAACTTTTTTGATTGTCTTATATGTTCTCTGTGTTTGTGCTGATTTCCAGCCTCCTTTCTTTATCTTGGTTTCTCCTGAAACGGTCAAGGCAGTGATTTCTGTTGGGTGGTGTACATAAAATGGGGGGCTGCTTCTAGACTGGCCCTCCTCAGTTGGAAGTAGGTGAGGTCATATTTTCAGGCCTCACCCACCCAAGAACCCAGAATTTCCTTTTACACAGAGAAGCCAACACTGGGATTCCAGATGAATCACCTGAATACAGAAGCTGGAGAATCCAGAAGCCCAGAAATATTTGAGTCAGGCTGGATGGGGCTCTGAGCAACCTGCTCTAGTTGGAGACGTTGCTGCTGATTGCAGGGGGGTTGGACAAGATGGCCTTTAAACGTCCCTTCCAACCCAAACGGTTCAACGATTCCCCGAATTCCGAATAACCTCCGAGCTGCTGTGAAAACCTCCCTGGAATCAGGAGAGCAGACAGGGAATAGTTCACACCAGACAGTGCCTTGGACAAAGACAAACTCGCTGGAAGGCTCCAGGTCAATCCTTGCTCCGTGATGGTTTAGTTGCCATAGAGACAACCAGGTCTCACTTCATCCCCTAGCACTGTTGCTACTCACCGGCGACCCCTCCGGATTAAAGTTGGAGTGTTTTGGATCATTCTCTTTATTTTGTCAGTGCTGTAGCACACCGCCTAATCCTAGATGTACCTCTCAGGAAGGGAAAAAAATAAAAAGAAAAAGACAAAAAAAGCCAACCTCCTTCCCCACCATTTGTTGTAGAGGCCAATTATCCGAAGGGGTGACAAGTAGAAAAATGAATTAACCAGAGCTTTGTAATGTCAGCGTTATTTATCGTGTCTAACTTTGCCCAGCTCAGCTGTGGATCAGCAAAGAAGTGCTTTTATTCTTCCCTCCTCTCTTCGATGCTGTTTATCCCTTTCCTCCCTTCCTTGGCTCTCCCAAGGTCCTTTGCTCCGCCACACCACCGTTACGGGATCTTTTTCTCCTGCTCCAAACCAGGTGGGTTTCCCAGATGAGATGAGGGGCCGCAGAAGAGATGCCCTGCAGGAGGTGAAGGAGGGGGTCTCCCGGCTCTCATCTTCCCCATCCTTCCCCTCTGCCCCTGTGATAATCAAACCACTCCGTTGGGTTTATTTCCTTTGATCTCTAACTCACACAAAAAGTAGGTGCTGAGCCTGGAACCGGCCTCTTTTACCTTTTTTTCCCCCCACTCTGCCTTTTCCTGTGCATACTTTGCCGAGTCTACGCCCTCTCCCACCTGCTGCAGTGAAGACTTTCAAAAGGAAAAATGGCACTTGCTGGCAGGAGGCAGGAAAACAAGGGACGTTCAGCCGGGATCCAGCCTGAAAGCAACGCCCTGGCAAGAAGCCCACAAACACTTCAGATGTGAAGCACCAAGTCACAGAGCAAAGAGGCAAAAAATGCATCCTTGTAAAGCCATAGTGAGGCTGCACCTGCTCGGAACGGCTGTAGCCAGTACACTGTGACACTTCAAAGCTGCCAGGGAATGAGATACTGGAACAAGATACCCCTGGCAGGGTGTAAAAGTAGCCAAATCTTGCACTGAGGCAGCCGGAGTGCTGCTTGACGTAGGGAGCAAGCCTGGAGGATAATATGTGTGTATCCAAATGACAGATGATGGGGAAAGAAATAAATTATCTTGCAGTGTGTCTGTCCCTGTATGAGTGTTGCTGGCTTCCCTGCATGGATTTCGAGACCATCTTCACTGTGAATTTCTCCTTCCCACACCCACAGCCTGCAGATCCTACAAATGCATTAATAAATGAATCAGGTTATTGGCTCCAGAGGTGATAGCTGCGTTTGCTGGTTCAGCTGGGCCGGTTTTCTTTGTTTAAAATCCAGTTGTTTCCTCTCTGAAGGTATCTTGGTGGGGTAGGCTAGCCCTGATCCGACAGCACGTCAGGAATTCTCCTGGAGGAGTGGGCAGCTGCACCAGTGTGGCATGCAGACTGTCAACTGGCAGTAAATCTGCTTCGAGCTCTTTTGTTGTGCCAAGCAATTGCTGAATAACTTCTCTGAATTACTTCCAGTCGATATCTCTTATATGAAAAGCTCACAGAAAGCTTATTATGTTCAAAATTCGGCAGATACGGATTCTCACACGCTAAACATCCATTAGCAACTGGATAAAGGCAACTCTTGGGATCACATTTCTATAGGGGCAGCTTTTCGCAGACGTGCAGGTGAAGTTGGCTTTGTGTGAAGCATCTCGGATGCATTCTCATACAAGGGAAAATAAATTCTTAATAAAATCTGGTGGTTGACGCCAGGCATGAGATGGGCAGGACTGCAGGCAAAGCCAGAACATGTTGTTGAATAATCCTGAAGAGGAGGGAAAAATGTAGTTGTTTGTAGGTGATTTTTAGCCCCACGCTTCAAGGGTTAATTTTGGAGAGATCAGACCTTTGAATGGTGATAAGAACATCTCTGTTCTCACTGCCTGGACATGATCTCAGTGCACTCCTTGCCACGAGGCTGCTGAGTGGGCATTTCGGTGGATTTCTTTGTTTTAAGTGTGAGGTTATTGTTAACACGCTGGGTAAAATGTCACGGCAGGATTTTCAAATCCTGCACAGGGCTGACACTTCTCCAATTAGAGATCCTGGGATACTGGGGAAGCAGCAGAGGTGACCTCTCCCAAAACGGCCCCTTCCAAAGCAGCTGCCCACAGTCAGATTTTCGCTTTAGAAGAGGCTGTACAGCTGGATCCCATAAAGGTGAAATTATTCCCTCTTTGTCCAGCTGCTAGAAATGCCTTAAAAATAACCAGTTAAGTCAATGCACCAATTACTCTGTGGTTGCAACTTCCAGAAGGTAATTCAGATCTCAATTTCCCTGGGAAGGGATCTTTTTCCTGTTGACTGGACGGGAAGCCTGAGATGACAATTCCCAGCTCAACATTGTGGCTAACTAAAGCTCAGTGGGGTAAAACCAGTCACAACTCTGGTTTTGACTCCATTTTTCTATGCTAGGATCATTTATTGTGAAAGGGGTTGTCAGATCTCAGGAAAAAAAAAAAAAAAGTGGAGTGTTGGAAAGTGTAGAAAAGTAAAAATTAGTAATTTAAACACCTTTCAGGGCCTCCAAGTTGAACCAGCTTGTGTTTGAAACAAACGTTATCTCTGTTAGACTTGATATTGACTACGATGGATTCAAAGCAGAGTCCCAAAATCTCCAATCCTTCAGTTCTGAGGAGCTTTCAATGACGAGCCAGACCATTTGTTTGGCCACTGCAGAGATGATGTCCTGCACCAAAATCCACCATCCAAACTGCCACCTATCTGCTGCTGCCTATGATCTGAACTTCTCGGGGTTAGTCCCTACTATTTTCTTCTGAGAAGACGACCCTTGGGATGGCTTCAGGCTGAGGCACAGCTGAAGGAGACCCTGAGATCAGCTCAGTTGGTTGGAGCAGGGTGCTAATAATGCCAAGATTGGTTTGGTCCCCATATGGGCTGCTCATTTAAGAGCTGGACTCGATGATCCCTGTGGGTCTCTTCCAGCTCAGAATATTCTGTGATTCTGTGTGATTGTTGTAGTGAAAAGTTGAATTTGGCTCCAGTGAAGGGGGACATCTCCTCTGCCTGGGCTGGTGGCTTGAATACGTGTGCAGGGACTCTGAGGGTCTGTGCCCCGAAGGTTGGTCAACCCAGGCTTGGTGACCAATTGCTTCGACCTCCTCCAGCCAGATGAAGGTTCCACCCCTGCCGTCTTTTGCAGACACCTCTGGTCTCACCCTCTTCGTGCTCCAGACCAACCGGACACCAGCCTGCCACAAACTGGAAGCCACAGAGTGGTGCTGGTTTCATTTTCATCCCCTGGCTGTTGGTGCCACTGCGAGGCCAAAGCAGGGACAGTGCTGGCAGCAGGGACCGGGAGGGGGCTGGTGTGATATCCTAAATCACTCTGTGTGTGTTTATATGCCCGTGTGTTCATTCATCCGGGACAACAATCTGAACTGAACCCACATTAACCCCCGACCAGTGACCATGGATAACACCTGGGAAGGATGTCCCTGCATCACTGCTGGCCATGACCTCTCGTGTCACCGGTTTGGCTGCATCGCCACAGAGACGGCAGGGAAAGAAGTGAGCGCTGATTCAGGCCAGTAATATTTGGTATCATCCAGGCTCTTTGCCAGCAGGGATTTACCCAGGGCTGATCTTCCCTCTGCATTCAGCAGCTCGAGCAATTCAGCCAGCGAAGCGTCCCAAATCCCAGCATCACCTGATGGATTTTATCCATCTCTCTTCCTATCTCTTCCCAGTCTCCCGTCCTTTCATCCTCCTTGGTGCTGGCAGAGCGGGACTGCAGGCTGCCATGTGGGCAGCAATCTCATGTCCAGGGGAATTAAAGGGATCTCGGAATACGGGATGCTCCCTAGCGCTCCTGGCCGTGACTCCCCACTGTTCGGAGCCGGACGGTGCCGTACCTTGCAGGCAAAGGATCAGAAGACATCGTGTCCCTTGTCAGCGAGCTGTCACCAGGGTCCTGGCTGCAGCTGGGCATACGGGCAGGATGTGATTTATTTACTCATTGCCGCGGGTTCATTAGCGCCAGCCCCCATTCAGATGGAAGTTTCCGGGATCCCGGGGGAAGCCAGTCCAGCTCGGCAGCTGACACGGAGCCCTGGGCAGGAGGTGGATGGCAGCATCCCTGAGTGCACATCACACGTGGCAGAGGAGGAGAGCAGAGGGATGAAGGAGCTGGAAGCATCCATGGCAGTAGGGCTGGGAAAGCACATTGCTCCAGTTTCCACAGCAGATGTGCCAGTGAGAGCTGGAGCTCCTTGCCCAAAGTAAATGCCTGCGTTTATCGTTGTCAGGGTGATTTGTTGGCCACCCAGGCTCTTCTGAGAGCGAGAGGTTGTCCCATCTCTTCCTTCCAGTTGCCACCACCTCTGGAGAGCAGGGCTGCCCAAGCCCTTTGGGAGAGCATGCTCCAGTGCTCGTTGAATCCCCACTTCCATCAGCTACATTCCTCTAATATCCCTAAAAATGCCCTCTCTCGAGCCTTGCCTGTTTGCATCACCAGAGTGGAGATGGACCAAGCACTTGGGACGTGCTCTAGTTCAGGAGAAATGGATCTCACATCCATTATTTAGATCTCCCCATGCCCAGGCATGGAGAAGTGTGCTTAACACATTTTGTTTGCTTGGTGCATGTTGAAATACACCTGTTCTCCCTGACATTTCGATCTCCACAATTCCCTGGCAGGATGTTGTAAACAGCTGGAGGTTGGTCGTATTTCCCAGGTAATAAGTGATAGAACGGGAGGAAACGGCTTCATTGAGCCAGGTGAGGTTCAGATTGACAGTTAGGAAAAAAAAATTCTTCACAGAAAAGATTGTCAAACATTGGAACAGGCTGCCCAGCGAAGTGGTGGAATCACTGCCCCTGGAAATGTCCCAAAAATGTGTGGATATGGTGCTTAGGGACACACCTTAGTGCTGAAGGTGGAAGTGTCAGATTGATGGTTGAACTCAATGATGAACTCAATGAACTTTTCCAGCTTTAATGATTCCTTGATTCTATTCTTTGATGGTGTTTCTGTGGTTGTATCAGGCTTGGTTTGAAGCTGTGGCTTTGTTTGCACATTTACTTTCCCCGTGTTCACCGCTCATTTAGGCACCCTGGGAACATCTGTGACAACTTCAGAGGCTGAATAAACTTTCAGTTGCTGTTGCGTCTCAGCCCAGAATAAGCTGCATTTCTTCACTGGATTAAGTGATTTTCCGTACTTTCTAATTTATAGCAATCTTGATATTCTCAGATATGTGCTGGGTTCTCCCCTCACTCATCACCGCTGTAAACTGGGCATGAACTTGGCGCTCAAGAGGAGTTGTCCTTGTATTGTCTGAATGTTTTACATGGGCAGATGCTCACAGGACAAGGGTCGAGTGTTTTAAACTAAGAGAGGAGGGATTTAGATTGGATATTAGTTAGAAATTCGTGGCTGTGAGGGTGGTCAGGCCCTGGCACAGGGTGCCCAGAGAAGCTGTGGCTGCCCCTGGATCCCTGGAAGTGTCCAAGGCCAGGCTGGACAGGGCTTGGAGCAAGCTGGGATAGTGGAAGGTGTCCCTGCCCATGGCAGGGGGTGGCACTGGATGAGCTTTAAGATCCATTCCAGTCCAAACTATTCTCTGATTTTAAGAACTTTCCCATCTACCTGTCTCTCTACGGTGCTCCAAGAGGAGGAAATGACTCTGATTATGCTGTTTAAAATCACAGTGTGCCCATCTGAAGCATAAACCTGGCAAACTGGTGCATACTGGTTGATTCCTTGCATTGTCTGCATGTATTGGCTGTAAATCCCCTGGAGGAGCTTGGGATGGAAGTTCCTTTAACAAAATAATCAGTGCTATATTAAGTTCTGTGTGTAAACAGGTGCACAAGGTTTGGCTTTCTAGAAATAAACTCAGAGGCAGCAGCTTTGGGAGTGCTGTGTATTAGGGCAGCAAAGTGCAGGGGAAATGGGAGTCCAGAGCCTCGAGGAGTTAAATGAACACTTTGGAGCTTAAGAACCTCCTGATGCTTCACGGAAAAATGGGAAAATATTCTATTTAGAGACTGTACTGCTCACACATCAGATGTTTTCTCCAGTTCTCTCTCTCTCTCTCTCTGTGTAATCTTTTTTTTTTTTCTTTTTTAAATTATCATCGGGGGCAATTTGCATGAGAGGGATCTTTGTCTGTGAAGTGCCCATCTGCTGTGCAGCCCCACCTCCCCCCTGACGACACAGCCATCTGCTTTTGACATCACAGCCACGCGGGGCTGCGGCCAGGGAGCCACTGGCACTTGATTAACACCTTGCCTCGATGTCACCCTGCTATCTGAAAGGATTCCCAGGTGCTTTCCCCGGCTTTTACACCCCAGACAGGGATGAGCTGGCTGGGGATGGCCTGGGCTGGTGAGTGGGAGGTGCAGACGACCAGAGCCACGAACAGTTTTGAGCAGGGGCTGTGATTTTTGATTTGCCTTTGTGTCACACGTCATGTGAAGGAGAAGTCCCCTTGTCTCTGCCTCCTGGGAATTGAATAATAATAATTATGAGGCTGATGATCACTCTTATGAAGCAGTGTTTGATTAGCTTCACTTGCATCTGCTTGAGACACTTCTAATTACACAGCAGTGTCCTGGTGTCATTCATTCTCCAAACTAAGACTGATTTGCCCTTCAGAGCTCGTCCCACCTCAGTTAGTGATGCTCAAAACCAGACTGAGAAGGCAGGACATCTACTACAGAGCTCGCTGCTCTCAGGGCTTAGATACTACATGGATAAGCACAACATATCTGAAAAAAAAAGTGTATCCAACAGCCCAGATGGTCATGGCTTGGTGAAAACAGTGCCACCTTCCAAAATGCCAGCACTCGTCTTGCTGTGCGTCCTCGGGTGGGTAACAGCACGAGCTGCCACAATTCCTTGCTGCACGCAGGAATTTCCTGTGGTGAATTAAGAGAGTTGCCTTCAGGTGAAAGCCCTGCTGCATCTGGATTTCTGGGCATATATGTTCATTTTCCTACCTAAACTCCTTGTCCAGGTGGGGTTTGAGGTCTGTGGTTTTCATGTGTGGTTTCTTCTTGGTTTTTTTTCCCCTCCATATAAATCTGCAGTGGGCTTCTCTCCTTTGGGAAGGAGCAGAACCACTGCAAAGCCTCTCTGGTCTGGCTGCCATCCACCCAGAAACCCTGGGCACCTCCCAGGCACGTGGAGGGATCAGCTGTAAATCCAACACATCCGGGAAGGGCTGTGCTCTGCACAACCCCCGTTGGAGCAGGCTGGGAGATCCCACTTCATTTCATGGAGCGTGGAAATGCTGCTGCAAGCTCTTTTCCCTGGTTATTTTAATCACCCAAAAGTGCAGGGTGATGCTGACTGAAAACTTGTATCAAATTCAGGGCAAATTTTTTTTTTTTTCCCAATGAAAGAAATCTGCAAGCAAGGCTTGGATAGGAATTTGGAAAATGTTGTGGGCTTAGGGTTTTGAAATGAAACTTGTGAATTATTCCTCTGGGAACCGAGCTTATCTTCAAAATTCACTGAAACAAAACAGCCAACCATAATATTATTGATTAATATCAGCATGGTGGTGACATTGCTTTTGATGATAATAATAAAAGGCCAGTACAAGAAGAGGGAAAGAATATGTTTTGTTTCAGGTCAAGCAAGTTGTTTTGTTTTACCTGACCCATTTCCCTTCACTAATCTTTTATGCGAGTAAGAAAAGTGCAGGAAACGAGTGGTGTGGATTAACCCTGACCGAAATTAAGACCAACAAGAGACGTTTTCCTTGGCTTGCAACCAGGATGTTTGATCCTGGGAATGACCATGGCATTAAATGTGTGCACAGCCACTCCTCACCACACTCCATCAAGGCAGGGAGGTTAAATCCTGAAGTGCTTCCGAGCAGGTTCCCAGCCTCTCCTGCTTTGCATGGGAAATACCGATGCACGACCCTAAATTCCTCTTGAATCCAGACCTATTCTTCCCCCTTCTGCCACGGCTGTGGGGGGAACTGAAAGAAGCAGCAGGGCAAATTGTTCCCCAAAGTTTTCCTTGCCTGTCAGCAGGTCCATTAATCTCATTGCAGAGCTGCTGCTGCACCAGGTGCACAGATTATTCTAATATTGCCACCGTCCCTGCCAGGAGAGGCTCGTGCTGGATGATAACACTCCTCTAATCCACTTACTGGAGGTGGTTTCTCACTGCGGTTTGAATACAGCTTCTCCCTCTGATCATGTCTCCGTCAGTGCCAGCACCACTCTGAGCCACTGGAAACTCTTAATCCTTTGCAAGCATCTGTCAAATTCTTTTCCCATCCGGGACCCCTCTTCTGGTGAGCACCGAGTTCCGCGGGAGATGAAAGCCAGCAGCACCTTGCGGGATCAAACGCGCGTTTATGAGCTGCAGAGGAGGCACACGGGCGCTTTGAAGGGTCCGGGGGGAGCGGGGAGAAAATCCTTTCCTTCCAAAATCTTGGAGAGGGCATCCTGATGATGGAACAAATCCACCAGCAGTCAAATGCTGAAGCATCCCCCCCGCCTCCTTGTCCTGTTCAGGCAGACTGGAGCGCCCGGAATGCCGGTACTGGTGGGAGCTGGCAGGATGCCGGGGCTGCACAGAAGGCTGGGGGGCTTGTGCCATGTGCGAGCCGGGCAGACTGGCAGCAGCTGTTGGGAAGTCAGGGAGTTTGGGTTTGTTTGCAAAGCGGGACGTGGGGGTGAGAGGCTGAGGGGGAGCAGACAGCCTCCCGTCTCCTCCTCTCAAGCGTGGTGTTGCTTTTTCTTCTGAACGTAAAGAGGGTTTTTTCTGTGCCCCGTGAAACAGGGGGACGACGGAGTTATTCAAGTCTATTGAAAGCTGCGCACAAAAGCTTCCCCAGGCTGCTTCGCTTCGTGGTGCAGGTCTCCACCCAACGGGCTGGGGGGCTTGGGGGCATTTTTAGCTTTGTGCTGGGATTTTTCGCTACCCACCCTTGTGGCTGGTGCCTCTCCATGCTAGGGTGGCCTTTGCCCAATTTCCTTAGTTGGTCAAATTAATCGACTCTGTTTTATTAAACAACTCATAATTGAAGTATTGAAGGCTTTTGGGTTGCCTTAAAGCCTTGATCTATTACTGTGCTCGTCATTGTTTAAAACATAAAATGTCTCAGCTCTCCCTTTCTTCTCCTTGGGAAGTCCAAAGGAGTGAAGCTTTGCAGATTGTGGATGTCACAGAACATCATACATTTGTTTTCCCCTTTTCTAGCAATTTAACACATTGTGCTTTTGCAGAGGTTCAAAAGTTCGCTCAGTAACAGTTGGTTCTTGGAGCTCGCTGCAAAGGCCTGTGAGGAGACTTAAAAAAACCCCAACCAACACCATTCCATGGCTGCAGGACGTAACAGCAACAAACCACATGTAATGCCCTTAATATTACGTAAATTATGCAAGAATGCAACCCCCAAACCCCAGCATATCCGTGTTCTCTGTTTCTTTACCATATGTCAGTGCGTTCTGCGAGTAGTTAGAGGTAAAGCCCGACCTTTACGCCAGGCGCTTTCTGACTTTCTTTTAATTTGACCCAGCAGCTGGGATCAAAGCCCTGGTACGTTCAGACAGCCTAAAAATGTAGAAAAAAATCCTGTTTGTCCTTCAGCACAGTTTAGTATTCAGTAGGAAGAGCGCTGTGGAGAACGGCCGGGCGAAGGGCTGGATTAGCAGATGTTGCCCATATCGCGTTGACAGCGCCGCGTTTGTGATCGGTGCCACTTCCAGATCCCAGAGCCAAGTGTTGTGCTCCGCTCTCCTGAACGCTCGCAGACGTTCGAGGCAGCGCCCTGACAGATGGAACCCAAAATCGTGCGGAATGCACTCAAATAGAGGAGTCACCGAGCGGGGACGGCTGCTGGGGACGGGCGGGGTTTGATGGATTGTGGGGGTGGTTCATGAGTCAGCTGGAGAGAAAAGGGGATCCCCCCCTGACAGGAGAGGGGAACAGTGTCACGGGATGTGAACTCATCGGCTGTTTCCTGCCTCTGTTGGTTGTGAAGGATGGCAAGCAAAGGTTTCTCCTCAAAAGATGGTTCAGGGAAATAATTAATTTACTGGGTTTGGCTGTTTTCTGAGGTAATTCAGGAGTGGGCAGCAGAGCACGGCCTGCCAGGGAAACTGGAATGAGCTGGGTGCTCCTGGGGAGTGATTCTGCCATCTGGTTTGGTGTTGGGAGGGCACTCAGAGTGATGGGACCAGGCTCTTCCTGAAACTCCTATAATGCCCCTAAAGCATAAAAATTGTAACAGATCTAGTGAGCAGCCCTGAGTTCATTAACATTGCCAAAATCAGGCTTTGATCCCAATCATTGTAGGGGAGTTGGACTATGTGACCTCTAAAGGTCTCTTCCACCCCAAACCATTCTAAGATTCTGTAATTCTACAATCAGGATTGGAAGGTGCCTATGCATTTATCCACAGATTGCTGCACGTAGCAGTCCCTGGGCTGCCATCCCCTCTTGTCCCAGTTCCAGCAGAGTTCTCCCCGCAGGTCCCTTCTGCAGCTGCAAAGGAGTCCCCAGAGCATCCCAGCCAGGCTGGTGACACAGGGGCTCACACCGTGTGTCCCCAGACCTATCAGCAGCCCGCAGGAGCAGTTTGTGCACAACGAAGGTGGCAGACTGTCAAAGCTTTAGCTGTGCTTCCCTGACTCCTCAGCCAGCTTCCAGAGAGGGGCTGCAGTATCTTCTGGGCTGTCAGCCATGCCAGAGAGCTGGAATTCTGGAGCCTGTCTCTTGGCACTGCTGCTGGCCGCCGTGCCTCCTCTGTCTGCTGCTGCTGCAGGCAGTTTGCAGGTTTTGTCTCCGGGAGGACGCTAAACACCATCCCTGCCCCTTGGATGCCCACTTTGTCTAATTACCAGCACATTTGCCAATGTGGTTTCGGCAGGAGCCAATCTGTGGTGTCTCAAGGTGCAGCCCGGCGCTGCTCCAAGGCTTAACACCTCCCAAAACCCATCCTCAGTAAGCAGAGTCGGGGTAATCCCCCCGGTTTGGTAGCAAAAGGATAAGAAAGCGCAAACCCGAGCTGTGCCGTGTCATTTGGGGACAGCAGCAGTGATTGTGGCTCATTTTATATTCCAGTTGGGAGTTAACAAAAGGAGCCAGGATCTGCAGTTTGACTCCTTGCTCGGCAGCACCGCGGTGCTCCTGTGCTCCCCCGAGCACCTTCCTCCAACAGAAAAACCAGCAACACCTCCTCTGAGGAGATTTATGAGCCAGCAGGGCTGACATCACTTTGCTCAGCCCCTCAAGGCACAAGCACGGCCCCAGCCTTTATTTTTCTTTCGGCGCGGAGGGTCCCCTTAGTGGCGATAAACGCGGCGTGGCATCGGAGTTCAAAGGGTGCCGGAGCAAACTTCTCCAGTCTGGGGCCACATGGCGAGGAGGGGCAGGGCTCGAGTGGCAGATGCACCCACAGATGCACAGTCAGGGGACAGATGTGCCCCTTGGCAAGGGGCAGGGCCTTGGGAGAAGAGATGCAGACCCCAACTGTTGTTTCAGCCCCCATCCCTGCCCACAGGCCACCCCATATTTTGTAGGAATTTTACCGTGATGGAAATTTAGTGGCCCTGAGAGAAGGAGGAGCAATTCCTGCCGTGGGGCGGAGCCCGTTCGGTGTGTTCCCATCTTCTGGTTGGGTTCTGCCCCGGGGGAATTTGGCTGCTGTGGTGTGACCTGGTGAGCAGCACGTGGTGGCAACTGGGGGATGCCGGTGGAGCCACACCCTCAGAGTATCCCCAGCTCCAGTCCTCAGGGTGGCATGGGAACAAAAGGATTGAGATGGGGTGAAATAAATGCCATTAATTTCCCCTTAAGTGGAGATTTCTTTCGCTGCCCTCTCGGAGCACTTTCTCTGCAGAGAGGCTCAAGTGGCCACACACGCTGCTCCCTCCTGGGGTGCACTGTGACCCGCTAATTCCACCCTGGAGGTGTTAAACTGCATCTGCACTAGGTGCTAAAAGGTGTTTCGTCCTGTTGACCGTGCGGAATAAAAAGGAAACACCGAAAGAAAAAGCACTTATTTCTCCTGTCTTGCCAAGGTCTGTGCACTCTGTGTGGCTGGGCCGCCTCCCTTGCTGCTCTTGGTGTTTTTCAAGTCTGGATAAACACAGAGAGCAGGAGTTTGTGAGTCTGTGTAGGCAGGAATTCTCCCATAGCCCGGCAGTGAACGTCTTGGTCCAGGCTGGGAACGAGCTTTATTCTCCCTGTGTCGTCCCTGGTTTGTTTTCCATCTTTTGCCATTTAACTGCAATTCCTGGTGGACCTACCTGACAGGAACACTAATGCCGTGTGCCCTGCAGCCACGCTGCTGCAGCTTTTCCATGGCACATTATCCAGCATTGCAGTGCTGGGAATGTTGTGACTTCTTACTGGAGTATATAAAAGTGGAGGAAAAGAGGCAGCTTTTCTCCATGCTTATCTCCCAGGTGTCCACAAGCAGGTATCCGCCACCTTCCCTGGCTGAAGATCGACTCACTGTCTTCCTGGCTTCTCCTTGGACTCTGGAATCTCCTGCCTTTGCTCCTTGACCAGAGGTCAGGCTGCCCAGGGCAGATCCTCCGAGGCTTCTGGGCAGAGCTGCATCAGTCTTAGCAAATTTGAGCAGGTCCAGAAAGCAGCTCCTGCTGTTATACCCCAAACTGCAAACGCCCAGGGAGGCAAAAACCACAATTCACAACAAAACAAAGCCATTAGGATTCTCCTCTGTGGCGTTAATGAAGGTAATTAGGCTGCCGAAGAGACAGAGGTTGGAAGGCAGGGAGAGCAGAGCATGATTTCGCCAGAACATGATTTTCGTGGTTTCCTTCTTTAGACAGGACCTTTTATCCTTAACCAGGGTGAGGGAAAGGGGCGGACAGCAAGGGCAGAGCTCGTCCAGGGTTCTGCGAGATGTGCTACAGCTGCAACAGGTTGGAGAAAAGGTTTTTAGGGGAGGGTGTGAACAGGGCTGTTCCTCCTCTCTGCAGGGGCTTTCCAGCATCAGTGCGGCCGAGTTTTTCTTCACTGTCGGTGGTTTCCTCCTGCCCTGACCCTGCTGGTGGGGATATCTTCCCCATCCTTGCAGTGGGACAGCAGCTGGCAGCTCCCACCACCTCTGTCCACATCCATCTGGAAGCCTGGGGACAGCAGGGTGTCCTGTTTGTCCCTCCTGGCAGGCAGGAGATTGGAACTCGATGGTCTCTAAGATCCTTTCCAACCCAAAGCAAACTGCACGGGAAAGCGGGGATGTGACTTCTTTACCACAGCGCAATCTCTCCTCCCCTCCAGCAAAACAAAACGAAAACCCCAAACCGCCAACACATAAATAAAATAAATCGGCGCCCCATTGTGCTGATGGCTGAGGGTGAGGAGGAGGAGGAGGAAGAGACTTTCAAGGCAAGTTGTGCCAGCGGATCCCGGTTAGCTGAGCTGTCTGGCGCCTGAGGGGGATGTCTGCGAATGAAGGGAATTTGCGAAGCTGCTGCCACACGCTGCAGATGAGGCGGCTGCGCTCGTGTTCATCCACATCTCACCCAAACTTGGGGATTTCTGTCCCGAATCCTGCGGGCTGTGAAAGCAGAGCCGCGGCACAACGCGGCTGCCGCGGTCTCACCTCATTGTGGATTCCTGGGGAGTGCAGGATTCGAAGGGGGAGCAGGTGCACGCTTTGGAGGAGGTGGGACCGGCAATTATCAGCCCGAGCGTTAATTGTCGAATTAACATCACACTGTGTAACACAAGTAAATAAGAGTCGGCAGTTTGGGTTTCTTGCAGAAACCCTCGTTCCAAGGGCTTTGTGTCTGCTCCGATCTCTCTTCCACCTCACGTTACAGAGCCTGGCAGGAGTGCCTGGTGGTGTCTGAAATAGCGTGGATGGTTTTTCCCCGTCTTGCACTGCAAAGCAGGATTCAGTGTGGGATGAACATGCAGAACGGGCCTGGACGTAATTTCTGCAAAAGTGCCTATATTAACACACTCTATTATCCTGGCTGCAGATTGGGTGTGGGTGGCTCTCCATCCTTTTGGCAATTTCCGTGGGTTTTCTGCTGGTAACTTTGACCAGAAGCTGCTAAAAATCTGCTGTGCATTCCACACTCGGAGGCAGCTGCATTTCAGGAGCGGAGTGACAGTCAGAGCCGAGCCCCCCTTTCCTCCAGGCATCTTCATCTGTGAGGCACTGCAGGTCCTTCGGGATGATTATAAGGTATTTATAGTTGAGGAGATGGATGACTTAGTCCTAACAGTCTGAATGATATCGCAGTGATGGCAGCCTTAAACACAGACAGCTAGAGGTCACATTTGATTACATAAAAACTGGATTTCAGCCGAAGCAGCTGGGAGAGATGTTCCTCCCTCCTTGAGAAATGACAAGTGCAAAAGAAAAAAACCACCCCATCCTTCCTGACTCGGGTTCCTGAGGCAGCCAAGAGCAGAGAGCAGGGTTGGGTGCCAGTGGCTCTGTTATCCTTGGCAGCGGGAAGCAACTTGTTAGTGGTGGCAGCACAGCCCAGCTGGCAGGGTGGAGAGGCCGTGGCAAGCGGAGTGTCCCCAGCATCCGTCTCCCTGTCCCCTCCCAGGGAGTGCATCAGGACGCGTCTCGTTTCTGTGCTGATTGCTTGCCCGCGCCGTTAATTTGTGGCCGTATGAATTCCTGCTGCTATTATACAGTGAGGTGATGCAGAACAAAGCTGCTGATTCACACATGGAGGAGCCGTGGATGCTCCTGGGAAGGGACAGGGACTCAGCTCCAGCCACTGCCAGCTGGGCAAGGGCCTGGTCAGTCCCTCCAGAAGGAAACCCCGAAGGCTGAGGCATCCCCCATGCCAGGAATGGTGGGGTCAGTAATGGAGTTGGCACTTTTCCCCCCCATGCCCCAGAATAAAAGGTACAGGTCTCCTGCCCTAAATGAACTTGTTGGCATCTTCTGTGTGGTCAGCCCTTCTCGCAGCCTGGCAAAAGGGACTGGTACAAGTTGGAGGAGACCTGTCTGCGTGTGGAGAGGGGCAAGAATAAAGCAGGAGAAGGGACAGGAGGGTGGGAAGTGGGAAGAGAGACCCAGAGCTGAAAGACCAGAAAGCTCGGCTGATTTGGAGCCAGGCACCTGTATGTGAGGGGTAGAGAACAGGACAGGTGAGAGCAAGGTGGGGCTGGCTCTGAGCTGTTGAGGTTTCCTAACTTGGTTCCCCTCCTGCAGAGACAGCGCAGAGCAGAGCAGATCCATCCCTGGATGGATTTTCAGCTGGATGCTGCTCAGTGGGACAGCTGCCAAAATAGTGCCTAACCTTAGGAGAAGCCAGGATTGGGTCTGGGAGGGATCAGCTCCTGCTGGGGCACGAGACCAGGAGCCACATGATTTGCAGTTGCTGTGGTCCTCTGGCTTTGCCACATCATCAAAACCAAAGAGGCAGAGGCTGCATCCATGTGGAGATGAGGGCTGGAGGTGCTTCCAGCCAGGAGGGTAAAGGTGGTGTGATGGTGTGTTGCTTATCACCTTTCTCCTTTCCCTGCCTGTGTTTTCCTCATTTTCAGCCCCTAATTCCTGCAGCTCCAGCCACTCCTGCAATCCTCCATCCCCCTGCAATCATTGGTGTGGTGCTCAGCCAGGCTGGGCTTTTCCAGACCCCTTTCCAGGTGAGCCTTGGTGTCTGTGAGTAAGGCTGAGCTAAAATGGGAGGACTGGAGGTCCTGCTCTCTTCCCAGAGCTGAACAACGATGGGGAAGGGAGGTCAGACCTGGCTGTGCAGGCAGAGCTGCCTGGCTAGGGGGTAGGAGGAAACACAGCAGCAGCAGCTCTTTTATGTCCTCCTGCCCTCGAGCCTGAGGAGCAATGGCAGGCATGAAATTCCCCATCCCCTCCTGTCAGCCTGAGGGACAGAGTAGCCCCTTGCCCCCTCCTGAGGGTGTGGGGAGGCCAATCCGAATGGAAACGAGCCGTGCCCAGAGGGGAGAAGCAGCTTTGTGTGTCTGGGGTCCCTTCTGGAGCTGCTGCTGGGTTTATCTCGCACAGTTATATCACCAGTGTCGGACACAACCTCAGCTCTTCCGGTCACGGGGTTCATGGACATGAGTGCTTGCATTTTGTGTGTCCCTATGGATGAGGAATATAGAGCACAGCTACTCCAGGCTCACCATCGCCTTTCCAACAGCCACTGCTGGTCTGGGAAAGCTGAACGTCTTTTTCTACATCTTAAGCAAACCTAAATTCCTGTCAGGAGCACAACCAAAGTCTCTGAGGTTTGAGAAAAACAAACAAAACCCACTTGGAGTGAGCCCAGATGTCGAGCCCAGATGTGGGATGGTGGCCACATGCTGCACCTCTACGCAGATCTTGCTGTCACCTGTAATAATACTCGACACTGTGGAGCATGAGGTGTTAATCACAGCGATGTGAGAGACCTGAGCCTCACCATCTGTGCAATTATCCAGCCCTCCAGCGGTGGTGTTTGACCCACCAGAGACAGGGAGATGTAGATGTTGTAGTCAGGGTGCAATACACCTATTTTTTCCGAGCTGTCATTCAGTTTAGGGTTGTATCTGAGAGCTGCTTCTCCACAGCTGGAAAAGTGTGTGTTGGGTGTCTTGACGGAGGCCCAGGTGGTCCTGAGCTGGTTGCTTCCAGCTTTGTGTATTAAACCAGAAACCAGAATTAATTAAACCAGAATATTTGTGTATTAAACCAGAAACCCACCGGTGCATGAGCACAGGACCCACTGAATTCACACACTGACAGACTCTGACCTGTCCGCTTGGCACTGGGCATCTGCATCCCACTGGGAATGGAGTGGCTCGTTCAAAAGTCCTGAGGGTTTTCAGCTTGGAGCTCTTGGTGTCAAACAAAGGAGTGGTCCCAGACCTCACAGAGCCATAGAATGTTTGGGGTTGGAAGGGATCCTAACGATCCCACGATGAAGTTCCATGTTCACTGGTAACCAGGTGGGCGCCAGTGTCCCAAGGTAGGACCCAAGAAAAGAACCCCAGGGTCTGGTAATTCCTTGGTGCTGGACAGCCATTGATTTTGGGTAAGTTCTTCTGGCCAAAACCTCTGGCTGATATTTACATTTGCCTTCTGAGGGTTCAGTCTCCAAGTCCAGCTCCCAGCACTCCGTCGCTTATTGCTGACTCTTGAGCTCAGCGGCTTTGCTGCTTTGAGAAGTTGTTCCCAACATCAGGCTCTCTCAAAATGATCCTGCCAAGATGCTCCTGACTCCCCCTGTTAAGCAGCGGGAGAGTTCAGGCTGTGCCTCAGAATAATTATGCACAAGGCACAGTGTCAAAACAAAGGTGGAGGATCCTAAAACATTCACGGATGTGCTGTGCTGTTCCCATCCGTGTCCTTGAGACACTTCAGTACCTTCCAGAAAAAGAAGTATCAGGTGCCAAATGCTGGCTGCAGTCCCCTTCTCTCCCAGGTGCTGCTTCTCAGGAGATTTAGACTTGGCTGGGAAGAGAACAGAGGTTATTCGAGGCTGTTTGCTGTGGGATGCTGGGGTGATGTTGGGACAGGCTGTGGCCCTGGAGCCTCAGGACCAACCCTCATGGGGTCAGCACCAAACTTTTTCTGTGGGAAGGCCACGGGTTCTCCTGTGAGAGAACGCTGACAAAGAGGAGCCAAGGTCCTTGCAGTCTAACCGGGAGCACTTCAGGTCCCTCCTGTCTCAAACCCCCAAAGTCTGTCTGTATCTGCAGCTCTCTGCTTTGGAAGGTGAGCCACAGCATCCTGGAAAGGCTGGCTCCAAGACCATTTGGAATGTGAAGTCAAGTGACAACCCCAGATCTTTGGGTTGCCCTTACATCAGCTCTTTCCTCTTTTGCCTTAATTCCCACACTTTTACTGCCTTTATGCTATGTAGGACCTTCTGAGGGAGGTACAGACATGAGGCTGTCATAGGGCAGTGGTCCCACGGCTCCCCCAAAGCCTGGGATACCAAATCTGCCAGCTGGCACCATCTCCTTGGGGTGAATTTAGTGCTCCTCCCAGCCCGTCTCCTACCCTGTTACCACTCACAGGAGGATCTTTGGAAGAGGCATGGACAACGCCCAGACATTTTCCAGGCCATTTTGACATCAGGCAGTGACAAAGGAATCAGCAGAGCCGTTTCTCTGGAGAATGCCCCCCGGGGAAGGGGTTTGGCTCTCCCTCCTGCTCCCACCATCCAAGGCAGCGGCGGCAGTCGCTGGTGTCTGGGAGCCGCCAGCCAAGAGAGGCTGATGTCACTGGTGGCACCACGTTGTGCTCAAAGCTCTTCAGCCTAAATTTTCAGCACGGAGGCAGCCAGGGCTGTGTCCCGCTGGCACAGATTCCCTGGGTGGATCCATCCTCTCCTGCTGCTGAAGGGGCCAGTACAAGCCACGGGGCAGCTGAGCCACGAGTTCCTTCAGTCAATGCTCTCCCTTGGGGCTTTCAAATGCGGTCAGTCAAGGTGCTTTCTAGGCTACTTAAAAGCACAAAATATCTCGATAATTGGTGTATTGTCACCGTCTGAGGCTCTTTGGATGCTGAAAGCATCCCAAGGTGGCTGTCACTGGAATCCTAGTTACAGGTTAAGCTGGACATCAGCCAGGTGAGCTGTGTGTGAGACCACCGTGTGCTGGCAGATCTCTGCACCAAGGAGAGACTCTTTGATCCAGTCTATTCCCCTGATCCCTTGGGGACACACTCCTGGGTCTTTGAAGGGGATTTGGGGTCCTGCAACAGGGATCATCTCGTGGGATCCGGCAGGGGACCGAGGAGGGGGACGGTGCCTCCGTGCTCCCAGGGTTTCCAGCCGCCTGTTGTTCTGCTCTGATGTCAGGGAGGCAGCTCTGCCAGGGAAATCACAAAGGCAGCCACAAGTGGGACTTAAAATAGCTCTCCATGCAGGGCAGAGGGAGGGGAGGGCAGAGGGGACAGGGCTCCGCCTGCCACATTGACAACTTTCCGAGAGAGGCTGGACTCTGCCTGCCAGCGCTCTGCCTCTTCCCGAGAGGAAAATCCCAGAGGGGAAGAGGAATCTGGTGCCTCTTGGATTATGCAAGCCTTCCTGTGCAGCGGGAGGTTTCCAGCCGGCTGGGAGGAGGGAACAGAATCAAAGTGGCATCCCGGTGGAGGAAGGGGGCCGGCCCCTCCCTGGCTGGTGGCCGGGTTCATTCCGGAGCCAAGTCCCCCTTCCCACATTCCCGCTCCTCCTGTGGCATCCCTGAGATGGCAAAGGCACCGACTCCACGGTGCTTGGCTCGGCCAAGTCCCTGCAGATGCCAAGTTTGGGGGCTGCAGGGATAAATGAGGTGGCTGTTCAAGCAGGGAGAGTGGCCACCACACCGAGGGCTCCGCGGCTGGGCAGTTGTGAGGGTTTGTGCTTCCATGTGCTGGGAATTACGTGGAGGAAGCACCGCTGTGCCTGTGTTGGCTTTCTCGGGAGAGTTTGGGCGAAGGAGTGAGCCGTGCAAGCCACATCCCCACCTCAAAAAGTTGGAGGTAGGGTTTGAAGCCCTGCCCTGCCCCATGGGAGGTCCCCAGTCACCTGAAAATCAGAGGGGATCACAGCTGGTTTCCTAAGCAGGGTGCAGCACTTCTCCAGGCAGCTCCAAGAGACAATTTCCTAACCCAACAGGTCACACCAGAGCTCTCCCAACTCATCATCTCCATCAGGGTGCTTCAAATCCAGTCCACTTTCCCCTCCCCCAGCAAATATCGGGTGTGATGGGGAGCTGTTGGTTGGCAGGTGGCTCATCCTGTCCAAAAATAGGTGCATGGAGCCGATGGGACGAAACACCTTCAAGAGTCGCCATCTCACTTTGTTAATGCCACTTTTGAGAGGTGTGACGTTAATACCAACACATCTCCTTGTGTCTGAGCTGGGGAGATGTCCCCTGGAGGGGTGGCCAGCCTGGGGCCCCTCCTGGGCGTGCAGCTGTGACAGCAGGGGCACTTCATGGCCCACACAGGTATTTACTGCACTCCTCTTTGGGAACAGCCAGCAGATAAATGGCCTTGCAGCACCCTGGTTCTGTCTTCTCCTCTCCACAGGCTGGCAAATCCAGAGCTGATATCCCACCCCTCCTCCAACCAATATGTTTTTTTTTTTTTATCTTTCCTTTTGCCAAGTTGAAACCTGTGTCTTGTAGCCGTGCTGATCCTTGTCTTGCACTCATAAATATTCAGCGTGTGCTGCAGGAGGCTTTGGGCTGAAGCGTGTCACACAGCAAGGATCCTACTTTGCTGGGCACACAGCGTTCCAGGAGCTTCCCTGACCCTCCTCCCGGGGGATAGCACTCCCACACCGCACCTTTGTGTCCTTAAAGTGGGGAACTTCAGCCAGACAAACCTTTGGTAGATCGGGGCCGAGGGGGTTTGTGTTGGTGGCGTGGAGTGGGGAAAGTTTGGAAACAACTTCTGGTACAGAGAAATTATCAAGCACCTGATGTGCTCTGAGATAAGGCATCTACCCTCCGCATGACTCCAAAAAAGCACCTTTTCCTTTACCGCTGTCCCACACCCGAAATGCCCTCAGTCTGTGCCATGTGGTTCATGTCCTCTGTGCTCCCGGAGCGGTGCCAAACTCGACCCATTCCAGCCGGGCTGCTGGATGCTCTCCTTGGCAAGGAGGTTGGACACATGGCTGGACATGACTCACGGCAGTGGGACATGTGTGCAGCCTTAACTCAAACAGGCTGTTCTGCTCTTTCCCCGACTTGGGGCCCTCATTTGGGGGATTCCACATCTGTTATTACCCCACAGCTTTAAGCTCATGCGAGGCTGCAGCCAACTTTCTGCTTTGGATTAAATTTACCAGGGGTTAAATAAGATCGCTGCTCTTCTGCATCCTGTGATCCAGCCTGGGATTTGGATGTATCACAGAGTCATAGAAAGGCTTGAGTTGGAAGGGAGTTTAAAGATCATCAGGGACACCTTCCACTAGACCAGGTTGCTCCAAGCCCCATCCAACCTGGCCTTGAACACTTAAAACTGATATTTAGAGCAGCATAACTCTCAGGCTGCCTGTCCTACCTCCCCAGCCTCCAGTCTAGAGACTAACTTGCCTAAAACAAATCAAATTCTCCCTCAAGTTTCCTATAAAATAACACGCTTTGGGGAAAGAATGGGGAAAGAGCTTTTATAACGTGTCTGTACGTGTGCGTGCTCAGATCTCACCCTGGGAAGGGTGGCAGGTATTACCGCAAGTGCCTCTGGGCTCTCGTTCCACCTCTGGGCAGCTACAGCCTCTTCCCATTTATCATGAATTGAGTATCCCCTCCCCTGTGCTCTTCCTCACCCTCCGCTTGCCTTTCAGAGGAGGGCACTGGCCTTGTGCCTCCAGGCTGCAATTTAACTGCACCTCCTGCTGTACCTGCAGGTACATACCAGGAGCGTGAAATACAGCCTTGTTATTTCCTCTCTGCACGGCCCTGGGCAGATCATCTCATTCCAGTGTCCACCTTCCCATAGACCAGGTTGCTCCAAGCCCCCCCAAACCTGGGCTTGAGCACTTCCAGGGGTGTTTCACTCCTGATGCTGCCGCAGCCTGGTGTGGCTCAGCCTGGGAAACAGCCTTGTTCGTGCTGTTAACGCTCAAGTTTTCCAGTGCAATCTTCTGCGTTTCTCAGTCAACGTCCAAGGAAGATTGGTCTTAATTTCCCATCATGTCCTCATTACTTTTTGCCTCGTCCGTGCCAGGAGCGCGTGGAGCAGCGGTTCTGCTGCCAGCCAGCAGAAGGAAGCCGTTTCCCACTGCCTTAATTACAAATCCCTGTGCAGACAGGGACTCAGGGATGGCCACGGTGGCTAAACGTGAGGTCCCTCATCTGTGCCTTTGTCTTGTCTCTAGGATCTGCCATCAGCAAGTGTGGAGAGAGGCTAGAAACGGAGCAAGCAGTTGGACTTGATGGTCCTTGTGGGTCCCTTCCAACTCAGGATATTCTGATTCTAGGGACTTTTTAAAAGGGCATGGAGTAACAGGAAAAGGGGGAACGGTTTTAAGCTGAGAATAGGCTTAGATTGGATATTAGGAAGAAATTCTTGACTGCGAGGGTGGCACAGGTTGCCCAGAGAAGCTGTGGCTGCCCCTGGATCCCTGGAAGTGTCCAAGACCAGGTTGGACGGGGCTTGGAGCAGCCTGGGATAGTGGAAGGTGTCCCTGCCTGTGGCAGGGGGAGGGACTGGATGATCTTTAAGGCTCCTTCCAGTCCATTCAATGATTCCATGATCTGCTCTGACAAGAAGTTTTCAATAGCTTGATTTGGAGTGTGTTCACTTGTTTGAAGTCTTGGAGCTCAGGCCTGCTCCCTCCACAATGGGAATTCAGGGCACATTTGTATTTTTTCCTGTTTTTCTGGCTATCCAGAGAAGACAGACTGAGAAGTTCTGCTCATTTCTGATTTTGTCATCTTTGTCTGTAGCATTTAAAGTGTGACCATCACCCCTTGCACACCCACTCAGCCCACCTGGGCGAGAGATTTGTTCTGGCTGGTTTTTCATCTCCAAATCTCCTTGCTGGGCTCCATTTTGCATTTTAACGAGGAACAAGCACTTTATAACAACTGCAGAGATTAAACTCTGCTGGACCCTCAAACCATCAACGTGAAGGAAATGTAACAATGAATTGAATGTGTTAATGAAGTTGCACAACAAGCTCTGAATTTGTCAGGTGGATTGTACAGTTATTAACAACAAACCTGACTGAACATGATCCACCACCAGGGAGGTTTGGGAGGTGCAGGTGGGGACAGATATCAGCATTCCTTCTCCATCTGTGTCTCAGGATGGAGGTTCTTGTATGGCCAGCCTGGGTAGTCATCCCTAAATCCAGCATCTGAAGTGAAATTCCACCTGAATAGATTCACCCTGTCTCCAGCCTGACCTAGGAGGGCTCCTGTGTGGCTGCCGTGTGTTTTCTGGGGACCAGGAGATGCTGAGCCGTCTCCGAGGTGTTGTCGCACAGCGTAAGAGAAATCCTAAGGCGTGTTTTTGCCGGTGGTGTTACCTTTTCCATGGATTGAGCTGGGAAAAGGGCCTGGTGGTGGCATTTGTGATGGCCTCTGGGGACTGGTCTCCATTGCCTCTCATTCCCTGTCATGGACAAAGGTCCTTTGGTGCGCTGGTGCTGGTCAGTCATTCCGGGTGGGATGCAGACGGAATAGGCTGGAGCAGAAACCTGTTACAACGCACCGCCACATTATCCCCCCAAAAACCTTGCCATATTTTGCCCCCGTGTGCACAGAAAAGCACATCCCATGGTGCCCAAGGAAAGAAGCAATTAAAAAATGCTTCATTTTCCTGCAGCACGAAGAACGACAGGGTGCAGCGGGATGCAGCCCGTGCCCCAGGATAAATGTCCTCGGGAGAGCCGTGGCTCCCTGGAAGTGCAGGTGGCTGCTAATTTGAACAGTATCCACTCTTTGAATGAAGCCAGCAGGGGTGAGGAACAGGGATTTGTCATTTCTAGGAGGGGGCTTTGGGTCCCTGCCAGCTCAGCGGGGTTGGGAAACTCCTCTCATCCAAAGCGGCAGCTGCAGAGTCAGCCCCAGCCAGAACCTCCCCTGTGCATGGGGAGGCTCTCCATAAACAGTGGATAATTGGGTTGGGAGACACCTGAGAGCTTGTCCAGCCCATCCCACTCAAGACAGGACGGACTCTTTGCTGTATCCCACTTGACAGGAGCTCCTTCAGCCTGTTCATCAACTTCCAGGCTCCCCAAACCAGTAGAAAGCTTCTTCAGTGTCTAAAGCCAGCCTTCCCGCTGTTACCCACAGACTCTCCACCCCAGACAGGGAAAGATTAATTTTCTTCATTTTTCTGCTCCGCATTTGAAGCTGGTTATTCTGCTTCCCCTCTGAACAACCCCAGTTCCTCCTGCGTTGCCATGGAATTTCAGGCTCTCCAGGTTCCCCTTGAGTCTGGTGTCCTGGAGTGCCTCACTCGTGGCCTTGGCAGCACCATCAGGGCAGCTGGGCTGTGCCTGTGTGCCCATGTGCCTGTTATCCCTGGGACTGGGGTCTGTATCTCCTGCAGCAGCCCAGCACTGCTGATTTAAGCACATTTATCCCCCTTTTGCCTCAATCTCACAATCTTGCTCCGACTCTGCGCCCTCAACTCTTGTTCCCTGCGAGTATTTGCCCTCCCTGAATCCAATCTTGTTTCTTCTTCCTTTTCCTGAGCCACTCCTTCAGTTCATCCAGCTCGTTTTGCATCCCAGGCTCTCCAGCGTGCTCACAGCCTTTCCTGATTTAACAACTTGCTTCCTTCACCCCAGTCATTCAGGGAATATCAGCCAGCCAAAGGGCTTGGACGTGTCTTCCCACAGCTCCCAGGAGCTTGATGCACCCTACAAAAGCTCAGGCTGCCTTAGGTTGCTGCTCTGAAAAGGGGATTGAATTCCCAGGGGCAGCAGAAGGGTGAGATCTCTTGGAGATTGCTCACCTACATTCCCTGCATCCTTGTATGGGAAGGACTCATTCCCTCTGCAGCAGCAGCCCATGGCACCCAGGACTCTGGACCCACATTCCCAGGATCTCCCAGGTAGCGGACAAGCAAGGAAGGATGGTTTTGAGGCAGGCAAGAGGATCTGGGTCAGGGATGATCCTGAAAACAATGGAGAGTTTTCCTCAGCAAGGTGCCAAGGACCCTTTGAAGTGTCAATCACCTCATTTGGCATCGATTTTTCTTTAAAGATCTCCCTGCTGCTGCCCTCCCAAGAGCCAGGCTTTCTGCTGACAGGCAGTCTGGCGTGGGAATTTCGAGGATGTGCAGTGCAAAAGTTCCAAAACCTGCCTTGGATTTGGGTTCCTGGAAATGGGGCCACTCCTGCTCCCCAGATGAGTGTTCCCATATCCTGCTGCTGCGCTGGCTGTGGACTGGGCTTTGCACCAGCAGGGGCTTGGGTGCCGGGTCCTGGGGGCTTTTCTTGGCAGGGAGTGGAATTTAGGAGATGATTTTGCCATTGGTGCTGTGGGACAAACCCAGAAAACTTTCACGTGGCACAACAGTGGGATTTCCCCCGTGCCCTTGGATGGCATTAAATTGACAGAGAAGAGGTGGAGATTTCCTATGAGGAAGAAATTCTTCCCTTTGAGGGTGGTGAGGCCCTGGCAGAGATTGCCCAGGGAAGTTGTGGATGCCCCAACCCATTCAAGGTCAGGTTGGATGGAGCTCTGAGCGCAGGGTTAGGGTTAGTGGATACCCTGGGATAGTGGAAGGTGTCCCTGCCCATGGCAGAGGGTGGAACTGGATGATCCTTAATGTCCCCTCCAACAGAAACCATTCCATGATTTTATGATTTTGGTTTCAATATTTTTTCCTTTTTTGCTGGACTTACATCAAACCTCCAGATCTGTGTGCTCTCCAGGACACATTTAAATTGCTTTTCACATCTTGTAGCAGGGATTCTACTTTTACTTGAAGTGGTGGATGTCTCTGAATTTAAATCATGATTTTTTTTTTTCCTGGGACTGACAGCTGGGAAGTTCTAGGTGGCTCCAGCTTTATAATTACATCTGTCTGTCTTGCCTGTGTGTTCACGCACACTCACACGTGCACTTGTGCTCAAGAGGAAGCAGTGAATGCAAGGAACAGCTGGATCCAGTATGTGACACGTCAGGAGGAATTGTTTTCCTTTAAACGTCCTTTTATCTCCATCTCAGTGCTGCTCTTCCCGGCTGCAGCATCCTCTGAATGAAAAGCCCTGGAAATCCTCGGTCTGTTTGGGAAAAAAAAAATGGAGGTTTGCTAAATATTGGTTCTGTCTGCGTGAACTTGGCTCCTGCCTGGGGACCATCTATCAAGGAGAGCTCCCCAGGGACTGGGCTCCTGGGACTCTTCTGAGGAAGTTGCCTTCAGGTTAAACTTTATGACAGGCAAGGCAGAACAGCAGTGGAGATGGCTGGGATTGGACCAGGATTGTGTTTGTGCAGCATTCCTCTGCTTCCCACTGTCCTTTACACTCCCTGCCCCATCCCAGCTGTATTTCCTGATTTTGAACCCAAAATATCCTCTTATCACAAAGTCATTTAAATTTTCCATCTTCGGGCACGTGTCCAGCAGAGAGATGTCTGCTGGCCATGGAGATTTGATCCCCGTGGATGTGTGGGCAGGCAGAAGCTGGGGGTGAGATTTTGGGAATGGGAGCTTTCCCCATCGGCCTGAGAGTCCGCGGAGAGAGGTTGGGAGAGGCCTCGTCCCGTAGTCTGTTTCCTTTTCCTTTTAATGTGTTTGCTCTCTAATGTGTGTTGACACAGTAAATACACATGTTTGTACAAACATCCCAGCTGAGGGCTGCTTTGAGAGCCCCTTGCAGGGGATGGAAAATGTGCCTGGCAGATGTTGGGAGCCTGGTACGCTCCACTTGTGCCAGTGGTGTTGGAGATGGTCCCCGCTGGGAGGAACCCGATGGGACAGCAGGAGGCAGAGGAAGCTTTTGTGGGAATTTTTTGGGTTGCTGCAGAAATACACAGGAGCCCAGTGTTGTCCAGGGGCAAAGAGTGTTCCACTGGGGATTCGAACTGGTATTGAATGTGTGATGGTGAGGAAAACATGGATAAGAGTGGGGAGAGGGGAACTGGGCGCAGCTCCTCTGAATGAGGCACTCGGATGGAGATGGAGCTGAGACTGGGGGAAATGATGGACTTTTCAAGAGGTGATGCCCGAGCTCCCTTCAAACCAAACACTTGGTGATGAATGGGGCAGGAGCCAAGATTCCTCATGGAAGTGGTGGAGTCATCATCCCCTGGAAGTGTCCAAAAAGCGAGTGGAATTTGTGATACGGTGTAGTGGGCGTGGTGGTGTTTGGCTGAAGGCTGGACTTGATGATCTTGGAGGTCTTTTCCAAGCTGATGATTTTATGATTCTACTTTCTTCCAGATTCCCTCACAGATGATCGGTGTGCTTTGGCACCTGAATCTATGCTTAGAGTTGTCTGTGGCTTCTTACTCCCAACCATAAAATGCAGGAACCAGGTTGTGGGGGGCTGAAAGTTGGTTGAATTATGTTAAAACTTGTTGTGGAATCATAGATCATCCTGAGCTGGAAGGCACCCCCAAGGGTCATCAAGCCCAACTCCTGGCCCTGCACAGGACACCCCAGCAATCCCACCCTGTGCCACTGGAGTATAACAAGAAAAAACAGGGGTTAAAGTACAGTTCTCTGACCCTCTCCTTGCAACAGGGAGGAGCAAATCAACACTGCCCTCAAAATTCAGATTTTCTGTACTAACCCTTCCACACACCTTTCACCGCAGGGGCTGGCCCATCTGTGAGAGATGCCAGACGCTCACTCAGGCTGAAATTCGTCTCACCTAATGCTGGTCATCAGCACTGAATCGAAATGAGCTGCTGCTTATAGATAATGGAGAGAGACTGGCATCTCCAGAAAGCAATTCACTCCATCTGCCTGAGACACCTATTTAGGATGGCACAAATCGCCCCTCGGTGAAACCTGTCTCTTCCCATTCACTCCAGGGGAAACCTGCCTGACTCATTAGGCGAGATGTCTAATTTTCGGGAAGACCGTGTTAAACAAGATGAATCCCACATTTAGTGCATGCCTGGAGGGCGGGCAGGTGACTGGTGACAGCGAAACGTCTCTGGAGCCAGGCAGAGCCTGGCTGCTCACTCCTCAGCTGTTTGTTTTCGTGTTGGTTTAGTTTGTCCCTCTTTGCACCCAAAATATCCTGCTTTGAGCTGGCTTACCGCAAGTGGGACCTCATTTTGTCACAGTCTGGGGAGTAGATGGAGTGGGGTTGTGAGGAACATGGGATTTGAAGGGTTTCTGCCACGTTTCTCCATCCTTGAGGCAGCTCCTTCTCCTGCTGCCCAGGCTTTGGAAGGGAGGGAGGTTTCGCCGCTCCCATTTTACAGACGGGACACTCGAGGCACAAAATGGGATGAGTGGCAAGGGAGGGCAGTGTGGGACTGGCACAGGACTTGATCCCCTGTGCCTCCAGGTGCTCCTCAGCACCAGGGATTATGGCTGGATGTGCCCTGGGGTTTTTCCGTGCTGCTTCCCTGCCCAGGTGAAGCTGGGAAGGCCAAGGGCAGTGTTTAATTCATGGGTGGAACTCCTTGGTGCGGGTTAGAAACGCCCAACCTCTGCATCAACGAGGCCGTGCAGCTGGTGTTTGATGTGTGAACTGGCTGTCCCCAATCCCACGGATGTCCCCCTGGGCATATTTCCTAGCAGTTGGCGTCAAACCTTCAGAAACACAGGAGTCTGGAAATTTAGTCCATCTTGTTGTCACACCTGCCACCTCCGGGTTTTTTCTCCTTTCGACCTTCAAAGCCCTTCTGTGCCAGGACATGCCCCCAACTCATGGGTCATTTTGGATCTTTTTGGATAATTTCTCCTCTGGGGAAGAACTGACATTGCCCTAAAATCCCCCAAATCTTCTGTGTGAGGGGTTTGGAGCAAATCCTGTGGGACAATGCTCTCCTCTGCCCACTGGAATCTCTGATGGGAGGACTGGGCAGGATGAGACCTTTTCCCAAAGCATTGCTCCAGCCCCGGGACATCTCGAGGAATTGGGATCCCTTTAGGAACCCACTCCATAGAGCTGCTGACACCCTGTGGCTGTCGGGAAGAAACGCAGCGACTTTCGCAGGAGGGTTGGGCAAATTTGGGTTTGAAAAATGTGCTTCCAGGAAAAAGAAAAAAGTGACTGTTCTAGGAATTAAAAAAAAAAAAAAAAAAAAAAAAAAA
>VZTI01002128.1:642273-735117 GCA_013397865.1 Struthidea cinerea | reverse complement strand
CCCCTTCCCCTTCCCCTTCCCCTCCTTTTGCGCCAGATGTTGAGATAGAGTCGCTTTTTTGCCATCTCCCATGGATCAGGAAAACTTTTGATGCAGCTTGGGAAGGGTTGGTTCAGTAACTGTTAAAAAAACCTTTTTCCCCCTCCTTTTCTGCCCTAAGAGGCAGATCTGGAGAGAGACAATAAAACAAGGGAGCTCCAGGCACTTGCCAATCAGTTTTCCCCAGGGCTCTGTGGAGCATCCTCGAGGGATTGCGCTCATCTCCAAACCTGGGGTCACTGTGTTTTGCTTCAGTTTCATGGAACCAATCTAATTTCACCACAACAAAATGCCAGAAACGTGGAAGGCTTTCCCTAAAAAGGAGATCAGGGTTTGAGACAGATGAAGCAAATGGCAATTCCAGTAAAAAGTCTGTTTTCCAGGGAATCCTCAATATTGCAGATGTTTCAAGCTGTTGTTTGGGGAAGGTCGGTGTGTACCTCAAAATGCCCAGGGTTTTGCATATTATGTCTCCTTGACTGGGGATTTCACTAAATAATACCCCAGACTCTGGGAACATAAAACACCTGCACTGTCCTGCTCTGGCAGGACTTCAAGGAAAAGGAGTTGCTCCTACTTTGGAGGTCTGAGGTCCTTTTTATTTTAGCTGCAGTCACCAGCACACAATACTGGAGTCCCTGGTGCTGATGGTGTGTAAGTGTGGGGTGACAGGCTGGGAGAGCTGGGGGTGTTCACCTGGGGAAGAGAAGGCTCCAGGGAGAGCTCAGAGCCTCTTCCAGGGCCTAAAGGGGCTCCAGGAGAGCTGGAAAGGGACTTGGGACAAGGCCTGGAGGGATAGGACAAGGGGGAATGGCTTAAAGCTGAAGGAGGGGAGATTTAAACTAAAAATTGGGAAGGAATTCTTGGCTGTGCGGGTGGTGAGGCTCTGGCACAGGTTATCCAGAGAAGCTGTGGCTGCCCCTGGATCCCTGGAAGTGTCCAAGGCCAGGTTGGATGGGGCTTGGAGCAACCTGGGATAGCGGTAGGGGGGTGGCACTGGATGAGTTTTAAGATCCCTCCCAACCGAAACCATTCTGTGATTGTGTGATTTACTGCCCCACAAAACTGGAGCTGATCACGGAAATGACTGGCTGCTCTTAGGGGTGATTCTGCTGAAACCTTCAGTGCAGGGGGGTTCAGCTCTTACACCCCTCACCTTTCAGCTCCTGTGCCAGCACCTTTTTGGTGTGGCTGTGGGAGGGACCCTGCTGGGACACAACCTGTGCAAGGATAGAGCCAGGAGAGCCGTGTGAACCGAGGGAAGGAGCAGCGTGGATGAAAGGAGCAGTAATTATGCATCTCAATGCCCTCCCTCCCCAGCAGCCCTCGCAGGTACATCTGATCCCGGGGCTTTTGTGTCCTGACTGGCACTCGCTGTATTGACGCTGAACTCCTGACCTTGCTTTGTCTCCAGCCACGACCCGATGTCAAAGTGGCTTTGGGTCAGGTTTCATTGCCCGGGTTACCCTGAGGTCCCAGAGGAAAGTGATCCCTCTGCTTGTGTGAGGGACATGATCCCGCTGTCCCTCCCTGCCCACGGGAGAGAGGGGATGGCTGTGGAGACAGGAGATGCTGCCCAGCCTGTTCTTCCATCACCTTCCCGTCGCCAAAGGTGCAGCTGTATGCTCTCCTCCTGGAATGACATGTTCAAAATAGTAGGGAAATATCCAGTCTGGGAACTCGGGGACCTCAAGCAGAGCGGTGCCACGATCATCTTAGGGAAGCAGTTTTTTCCCAAATTCTGCTGTCCGAATGCACCAGGGGAAGTTTAGGTCAGGCATCAGGAAAAAAATTATTCTCTGAAAGAGTGATTGGGCACTGGAATCGTCTGCCTAGGGAGGTGGTGGAGTCACTGTCCCTGGACGTGTTTAAAAAAAGCCTGGACATGGCACTCAGTGCCGTGGTTTAGTTGATGAGGTGGTGTTAGGTCATAGGCTGGACTTGATGACCTCAAAGGTCTTTTCCAGCCTAGTTCATTCTGTGATTCTGTGATTCTGTAATTCAGCGGTGGTGTCTGGGCTATGGCAGTGACCACCCCAGCAATGTCTGCACTTTGTCCCCCCCCACAGGAGTTTTAGGCAGGGACTGAAGATTTGTTGGTCTCCACTGATGTGTCCCAGGGAGGAGCAGCTGGCACAGAGGCAATGAGTTGTGCAGGCAAACAGCAAACCCCAGACCTTTAGAGGATGAGGGAGTCCTGCAACTCATGGGATGCTGCTTTTAGAGCTCAGATATCCCAGTCTCTGGCATTAGAAAAGGACCTGGCCGTTTTGCCTCAGACAGGACATTGCTCCGGTACTGACACAAGTTTGGGGAAAGAGCCAAGGCACAAAGGGAGCTGCAGACCTGTAAGTTGGCCCTGTTGAAAGGACAGTGACCCTTCTCAGCTCTGCTCTGACCTCCCCGCTGGGCTGTGGTCCTTGTGGACCTTGGCTCAGCTGAAGCATCGCTAGACATGGTCTGTCAGGGTCCCTTTTGCGCTCAGCTTTTCCAGACTCTCTACTTCCTGAATTTCCCTACATTTCTATTTCACCTGCAGTTCCCGTGGACAAGAGTTTTTGGGCTGGATCAACGCTGTAAGATGGTGTGAAGCTCATGAATGCCATTCTAAACCATTTATGGGGTAACTTTAACACCTCACCAGCCTGATCCGGGGTCTGATTCCCAGCTCAGCAGCCAGGCCCCAAACTCCATGTCCCAAACAGCCTTTCTCCCCTCCCAGGAGTCCCGTGGAATAATATGGAATAATATGCCAGCACTCGCCTCCTAAATCCCTCTGGCTCTGTTAATTCTCCCTTGAACATGCCTTGTGCCTTGCCCTCTGTGCCATACAGCTCCTTAGGGCAGTCCCCAGCAGTCCCCCTAATCCTTTGAAGTGCATGTGGAGGGCTCTGCTTCCTCCATGGAGTCATCAGCTTCCCTCCCACAGACCTGGGCTGGTGCTGGGTGTGCTTGGCTGAGAGGAAATCACTCCCTGCCACCCTTGCTCACTGCATCCCCACCTTTTGTTTCCTTCTGAAGGGGGACTTCACACTGACGGTCCTGGCTGGTGATTTACTGACAATTAAAAATGTGCCTGCCACGCTGTTATTTTTAAATTCATTTGAATTAGTTTTGGATAATTCAATCAAGGGGTTTGAATACACATCTGGTTAATTCTGATTGATGTGCCAGGAACCCCTGTGATTAAGGGTCTGGGGATATGTGCCATTCTTGCACTATTGGAGGTGATAATTACAATCATAGAATGATAAGGTTGGAAAAGACCTCTAAGATCACTGAGTCCAACCACTAACCCAGCACTGCTAAGACCACCACTAAATCATGTCCCCAAGGGCCACATCCACATGGCTTTTAAATCCCTCCAGGGGTGGTGTCCCTGTCCATGGCAGGGGGCTGGAATGAGGTGATCCTTAAGGTGACTGCCCAACACAAACCAGTCTGCAATTCTATAAATGGAGAGGACCAACAAATTGTCTGGTGCCCCTGGAAGGAAAAAAGCATGAGAGACTTCTTTGGGTCACTAATGAGGGACCAGTGGGAGATGAGAGGAATTCCTGGGAAGACAAAGGCCTCGGTGAGGCCTTTGCTGAGGGGTTTGGTCTGGATGGAGGTTGGCTGGTGGAGGAGCTGGGGCTTGCTGGGATCAGTGCTGATCATTTGGGGCTGGCTGGGGAGAAAGGTGGTCTGTGCTGGGGCTGGGCTGCGGAGAGCCATGTCCTTGGTCAGGTGTCACAGACAAAAGCAGAGGAACCTTTGGTAGATTGGGAGCATCCTTCCGTCTGTGGGAGGTGGATGGAAGAGGCCTCATCCACTGTTTTCAGCGCTGGATCAGTTTTCTGGCTGCTTTCATGAAAGGGGAGAAAGGTCAAATGTGAAGTTTTGTCCCCAGATGGTGCTTCCCTTTTATCTGAGGCAATATTGGAAGATAAGCATTCACTTTCTCCTTTTCTCTCCTCCTTTTATTTTCTGTGGATAAACATAGATTATGAAGGTTAAAAATGCTTCGAGGGATGTTTTTTATCTGATATTAAGTTCTTAATAGGTCACCTTGGCATTGAGAAGCCCAGGAGCTGAAAGAGTCAGCAATTGAATCACAATAACCTTTGCAGAGCACAGCCCTGTCAGTGGGGCTGGGGCCCAGAGATATGTGGGACCTCATTATCTCAACCTTAGCCCCAGGGGTGTCACCTGACAAAAGGGGCTGGGGACAGCTTTTCTTTCAGGTTCCCCTTTCCCCTGGCCCTGGAGATAACCTGTCCCCACTTTGCTGACAGGAATTGTTCCCAAGCCACTGCTCCACCCACCCACCCAAACCCAGAGCTCTCAGCAAGGGAGTGAGGAAAGAGCTGTGGGTCCCGGATTTCTCTGCTTTCAGTGATGCACTCACAGCCCATCACTCTGCATCTCTGAAGTCATTTAGCACCAGCATCTGACACAAATACCAGTGCAAGAACAGCCAATCTCACTTGACCGGTGATACCATCTCTGGGATACGATTTTTGATTTAGTTTTTTTTTTTTAAAGAAAGCGGCGAAAGTGCCCAAATCCTCAGCAAAGCAGGAGCTTTGGTCTGCCTCTCTTAAGCTTTGAAGGGAAATTGCAAATGTGTCGTTCTGTCTCCAAGATTGAATGTGACAGGCTGTGATTGAGTTTGCTGCCCTCGCTGACGCCTGGAGCTGGCCAGGGCACTGCACCACTCGAGGTGTGAAAATGCCCCCCTTCAGATCAGATTCCCTGGGTTATCTGCTGCAGGGAGCAGATCCTTTGGAGGGAATTCCTGTGGTCTCCACAGGCTCTGCTGGGTGTGATAGGACAAGGGGTGATGGTTCTATCCTGAAGGAAGGTCGATTTAGATGAGATATAAGGGAGTTTTTTACAACTGGCACACCCAGAGAGGTGGTGGATGCACCTTCCCTGGAATCATTCAAGGCTGGGCTGGATTGGGCTCTGAGCAACCTGATCCAGTTGGAGATGACCCTGGTTGTTGAACCAGGTGACCTTTAGAGGTCCCTTCCAACCCAAGCATTCCGTGATTCTATTTTTCTGTCGTTCTAAGTCAGTGCATGCGTGTGCTCATCTTTACATCACCCCTTGGGTCCATTGGTGAGCACATCCTCGAGCCAGGAGGATGATCCTGGAGTGCCCAGGTGTTTCTGGGTGCCTCCACACCCCTTGTTTGGCCTGCTTGAATATTTCCACCCTCCTTCACGCTGCTGTGCTGACATGTGCCCCGCCGCCCGCGTATCCATGCGGATTCGCGGGTCTCCACTCGTGCCTCCCGTTGCTGAGGGGCAGCTGGCTCCCTCTCAAGTGCCACAGTGTGGTGAGGATCCGTGGGTGTCTCAAAGCTCTCCCCGTCTGGCTGCAGTCAAAGGACCCTTTGTGGGGCTGCCCTGCACCCCCCGCCCTGCGGCTCCCAACCCTCAGGGTCACCGCGTTCCCGGTGGGATGAGCTCATCTCTGCGGGAATCTGGTCCCTCAGCCCCACCAACAGACACTTATAAAGGACTTGTATTCATCATCCAGCCCATGTTGTGGTGCATCTGTCTTCATTCCATCCCATATTACTCCCTGCCTCAGTTTTTGAGCTGTGCCACAGAAGGGTTTGTGTTCCAGGCCAACTGCGTTGGGATCTTTGTGTCTGGTCAGTCCCGTTCACGCACACGCTGCACTTCTGGGTATTTCTGAGCCAAAACTCTGAGTCTTTCTGGTGTTGCAGCTTGTCTGCATTATTTTTATCTACAGTTCAGCCCCTGCTGAAGAGCTGACCAGATTCTGGGGAGCATTTCGGGTTCTGCAGCTCACGAGTTAACACCCATGCTCTCAAATGTAAAAATTTAATTTTCATACTTTTTTTTTGGTTATTGTTCCCTTAATCTCAATCAGAACCACTGTGACTCAAAACATCCATTTCCAGTCTCTATGAAGAACCAGGAGTGATGGCAATAACAGCCACAAATATTTAAAAGTTAGCAAGTTCCCAAAATATTGGCCATGGAAAAGAAATTCCACTAGTATGGGAGAAACAGAAGCACCTGAGTGGCACTAGGATGACCTTTGAGATTATCCACTGGGATCTCAAATACGAGCATCCAGCAGCAGGACCCTGTCTGTGAGCGCTGAGCTTTCCCTCTGGGAACGTCAAACAGAGAATCCTTATTCTCCATGAAGGACCTGGAGAGGCTCTGCAGAGCACCTGTGGCAGGATATGTGCCTGAGAGAGCGACCCATGGATGAAGAGACTGCTCTGTTGCCAGCGGGATGGAAATCCTGCAGAGCTTGGGAAACAGGCACGGAGGCTGTACGGGCTCACTGTGGTGCAGGAGCAGAGTTGTCCCACCCTCGTCCCCTCCCTGTGCTCCGACAGAATGGTCAGTGGTGGCACATCCTTCCCTGGTGTAGTTTCATTGCCCCAAAGCACTCACTCAGCTGGACAGCACTTGTAACAGCCTGAAGCCAGAAATTTGGGTAAATTAAAGTTAAGTCTGGTGGCTGGAGCATTCAAATGGCCTCTTTATTTGGCCAAGCACAACTTGATGCTGACATTGTCCCTTAAAGTTGCCACTGATGCCAGCATGGAGTTTCCTAGGACACACCTGCAGGTCAATGCCTTGATTACCCACTTTCATTTTCCACTGATAGAGGACAAAGCACAATTTTTCAGGCTTAAATATCCTTAATTTTAGGTTGCAGGGTTGGGGGAAGTGGAGAACAAATGTCCAGGGTCTGTGGGAGCACGTGCACTCCAATTGTCTGGGTCTGGGGTGGCCGCTGGCAGCAGAGCCAGGAGCTGTGGAGAAGAAGGAGGAGGAATAGCGGGTTTGGAGCTCGTGCACTGATCAGCAGAGCCCAGTGCTGGGTGGGGACTGGACTGCAAAGGCCTCAGCCCCGTGCCATAGGTGAGTGCCAGCAGCCCGTTAATGGATTGCCTGGCAGGGCCCGTAGCTGAACACGGATGCTTGGCAGGCCATTACCTTGAAAAATGAGCTCTGCCGAGCTTGCCTTGTGTTGTTACAAACTAATGATTTGCATTGATTAGCACATGGCTCATGAGTGTCTAATTTATCAATCAGGGAGCGCCGGGGGAGCGTGTGTAAACCATGCTCTCAAAAATGATGTCATCTGTCAATGGGCTCCGGGATGTGAGAGCTGCACATTCCTGACATGCTCTCCCTGCTGAGGGAGAAGGACCGGCTCATCTCCTTCCCGTTCCCTCTGTTTCCAGCTCTGGAGCTGTTTCACTTTGGGGTGAGCCCTGCAGTTCAGATGCAGCCTGACTGGACACACTTCAAGCTGTGTTTATGAGTTTTTATGGTGCTGGGAGCGGCAGTCAGAAACCCACTGCGTTAGGCGATGTCCAAGCCCAGAATGAAGGGCTTGGACAGAGGGTTGGTGTAGTGGTTTTAAAACCATTAAAATCGGTCTTTCACTTCTGTCCAATTTAATTCAGAATTCCATTGCAGCCAGGAGGATCTCTTGCTATAAATGTTAGTGGGGATCCACAGTGGGATGGGACAGCAGTCCTGTGCTGTGGACTGGAAAAGAGGGGATCTCTGTCAGCTAGGAGTTTTTCTTTGTGCTTGAGGGACCCTCTGGCCCAAAGCAGGAGGCTTTAAGCTGACAGAGGGTAGATTTAGATTGGATATTAGGGAGAAACTCTTCCCTGTGAGGGCGGTGAGGCCCTGGCACAGGGTGCCCAGAGAAGCTGTGGCTGCCCCTGGATCCCTGGCAGTGTCCAAGGCCAGGCTGGATGGGGCTTGGAACAGCCTGGGATAGTGGAAGGTGTCCCTGCCCATGGCAGGGGTTGGAACTGGGTGAGCTTTAAGATCCCTTCTAGCCCAAACCACTGTATGATTCCATGATTCCAGTGGATCCCAGTGGGCTGGATCTGTGTGAGACAGTGACCCACCATGAAACCGGAGCACCCAGTAGCTCTGTCAAGGCACGGTGACCCACATGTCTCCAGAAAACAAAGCAGATGCCCATCAACATCTTGTCCCATGTTTCTCGTGGACCTCCTGAAGCAGGAGGACCCCTGCTCTGCCCCCTGTGCTGTGCTGGCTCTGCAGGGGTGATGTCCCATCCAGCAGTCAGGCACAGCTCTGTTTGACCCAATTTCTCAGGGTTACACGAGAGGTCAGTGGGTGACTCCTGCGCGGGGATTAAGCCCTGTGGCCCTGCCCAGTGCAGCCCCTGTGCCCCTGCCAGCCCCCAGCCAAGGGTGTGTGGCGTGGGGATTACGCTGCAGTGCCTGCAGATGGTCAGGATTAGCCAGCAGTTATTCCAGGAAAGCTGTCTTCTTCAAAACCCTCTACTGCTGCTGGGAGAAAAGGCCCTGGGAATTGTATGGCTGGAGAAGCAAGGAAGAGCCATTCTCTGGCTGTTGCATTGCTGTAGGTGTAGCAAATAAATCTTGTTTATGGCAAGATTTGTTTGGTGAGACTGGACTTGATGTTCTTGGAGGTCTTTTCCAACCTTAATGATTCTGTGATTCTGTCACGCGAGATCTCCTGGACAAAAGGAATATAAACCAGGAACCTGACGGGATTGCAAGGAAAGCAACCTGCTTTGCTGTCCCTTCTGTTTTGTGCACTCAGATGCGTCTTCACCTTGGGAGAGCGACTTTTACATGGGTGATAGAGATAGGACAAAGAGAAACCCTCTTCAGCTAAAAGAGGAGAGATTTAGATTAGATATGAGAAAGAAATTGTTCCCTGTGAGGGTGGTGAGGCCCTGGCACAGGCTGCCCAGAGAAGATGTGGCTGCCTCATCCCTGGGAGTGTCCAAGGCCAGGCTGGACAGGGCTTGGAGCAACCTGGGATAGTGGCAGGAGGTGGCACTGGATGAGCTTTAATATCCCTTCCGACCCCACCCATTCTGTGATTCCATGACTCTCCTGTCCAGATCAGCTCTCACCCCTGCTCAGGGTGGCTCCTGTCATGACACTTTGGGTTCTGGACAGCACTGACAGCAAGAGTTTCGAGAAGGCTGTAAACACCTGGTGTTCCAGGCTCCTGCTCCCCGTATGGCTGGAGGTGCTCTGAGATCTGTGCTGGGATGGGCTGGCATTGTCCAGGCGAGCAGCACTTTGAAACGTGTACCAGAGAAGAGAGAGAGCTGCTGGCTGCTGACTTAGGCACGAGCCGAGGATACCTCATCCCTTGCTTTTTCAATTAGCGCTTCTAAAGGCCTTTAGGATCGGTGGATGGACAGGGCTATTGAAATGCCATGTTTTATTAGGAATTGATCTCCTGTTAATAGGCTTTAGGCAAATTAGAACAGATTATTTTACTGGAAAACGGAGGGAAATGGGAGGAACATGAAGTGTCACCGGCCCCTTCCCCATCTTTGCTGAGATCAATAGAGCTCCATCATGCAACCCAAATCAATGGAAAAGCAGGAACAGATGATCATTGGACGGGCCTGACATTAGATCATACACTGCCTGCTGTGTCCTTTCTCCCTCTCCATGCCAGGAACAGCAGCCAGCAGTCCTGGCGTCCTCTGGGGAACATTAGGTTCATAAAACAGGGAGGAACTGCTATTGGAAAAGCAATGAAGTATTAGTGGCCCCTGTGCAGTCGTAAGGCTGTGGCTGGGCCCTTCTCAGCGCAGCCTGGATTGATGTGCTGGGCTCCAGGGCTGCTTGGCTCTCCTGGAAATGGTGTTTGCCAATCCTTAATCCAACAGTGAGAAACGATGATGGTGATTTCAGTGAGATGCCCTGCAAGAAGGAAAGGCAAGGACAGCAAAGGAAGGATGCCTCAGGGGATGGGGAGGACAAAGCTTGTCCTCCTCTTGCTTTCCCTGCCCAAAGTATTTTCCCTACTTTCCAAGGCAGTACCACAGTCGTGGTTGCTCCCTCGCACCCAGGTGGAGGGAGCAGGGCCTCATTCCATGACCTGAAGGGTTTTCCCTTTGAAATCCACCCTTGCAATCTTCCTGGCAGCCATTTAATCCCCTCCCCTGGGAACTGGGGCAATTTCATGGCCAAAATAAGCCACCAGCGTGACTTGAGCGAGAGCTGCTGGAGCAGCGGCTGGAAGCGCTGGGGCAGGAGATGATGAATTCCCTGGAACTTCATCAGCCCAGAGGCTGCTGACGCTGCACAAAAGCAGAGTGGTGGGCTGGGATGGCTTGGCTGAGCGTGCCATGGTTCACCAAACTCCCCTTCTGCTTAGTTATTCATTTAATTATTTGTAATGACTCTCATCCACCCAGCGTCTGCTCCTGTACCCGCCTGGCCGGTCATCGTGATCCTGCTCCCGACCACGCTCACAGCAGCCCTGGATGGTTTTCAAGCACTTTATACAGAGATATTAATTGAAGGGGGCTTTATTTTAACTCTGGTGGGCCAGGAATGATGCTCTTGGGCAGGAGGTGATGGTTTTAGAGGAGTAGGAAACAGCTGAGTCCAGTTGGCACGGTGGAAATGATCCTTTTTTTTTAATTTTTGCTGCCAGGGAGCAGTCCAAGCTGCTTGGACAAATAAAATAGAGGTGAGGTCGTAGCAGGAGATTGGGTTCAGGAGTGTGTTTCTGCAGTGAGTCTCAAGACAATTTTGAAGGGACACCTTCCGCTAGACCAGGCTGCTCCAAGGCCTGTCCAACATGGCCTTGAACACGTCCAAGGATGGGGCATAAAAAGCCTCTCCGAGTAACCTGTGCCAGTGCCTTTTTCTTGAATAAACCAAAACTGGACGATGTTAACGTGCTCCAAACACTGATTCAGTCTACGGGATCAGGCTTTGAGGGGCCTGGAGTACAGCTCCTGAAGTACGTCTGTGTGGATGGGTTGTAGCAGGAAATGTCACTTTACAGGGAGGAATAACATGCTGACAGAGGTATGTGGCCTCTCTGGAAGGCGGCTGTTTCTGTTGCTCTGGTCAGCTTCAAGATATTTTCTTTATTGTCATAATCATGATTTATCTGCCAGCAAAGGCACCAAGTGCTTGCTGCCAGCAATTCCTTCTTTGTCCTCCAACCCCACTGCTCTTTCCTGAACAATTTTGAGTCCCTCCCCATGATTTGGAGAGGGCTGTTGTGTCCCTCTCTTCGATAGCTATGTGATACCAACCTCTTTGTCCCTCTTAGAAGTGTGGTTGAGGCATCTGCCACCAGTTTGCTGGGGAAACTCTCCTCGAGCATCAGCCTCCTGTGGATCCCTCAGCAGCTGGGGAGGCCCAGATAACGCTGAAAAGCACCAGCTGAGTGATGGAAGGTATCTTTTACCTTCTTTCATCTCCCAGACCCATGGGCTGCTCGCCAGGATGCCTGTGGGTCTAGCCACGGCCAGGGTGGGAGCTCAGAGAAGGCCAGAGCCTGTGTCTTTAAAGATTAATAGTGTTGTTCGCTCATTAAGGAGATCGTTTTGAAGTCAGCGCTAGCCAGAACATTCGAGTGCAAGCATCTGTTTGCTACTGGGAGAGGATATTTATTGTCTGATACTTCAATGGATGTAAATAAACAGCCAGCCCTAGATAATGTTCAGACAAACAAACAAAGAGCTGCCAGAATAGGTCCCTTGGTAGTTGACCTTCGGGAAGCATCGTGCTGATGTTTTAATAGCAGCCGGCTCTGCAGAGCCGAGCCCAGTGAGTGAAGCCTTCCAGGAAGAGGAAGGATTAATGTGCAGCCTGAGAGTGCTGGGCCCTGGGAGCTCCCACATGTGTTGGGTCAAGAGAGGACAAGGGAGCTCGGGGTGCTGAGCTGAGCATCTGGGGGTCTAAGGAGTGTGCATGTGCAGGACAGACATTCAGGACGTGGGAGCAGGTGGGTGATCCCGTGGTGGAGGCGATGGGTGTGTTTGTGGAGTGTGGGTCATGCTGGACGGAGCATTTTGACACGCACACGCGGTCCTGGACCCCCTCGCTCGTTGCTTCCCTCCCTCCTGCCTTGCAGAGGAGCTCACCCTTCACAGGCAGCTCCCAGGAGCAATCCCAGCTGGACTGTCAGTCAGGCTCTCATCCCACAGCCCAAAGAGAACATCTCGAATGTAGGAATGCCCATCATCCAGTCAGAGGAAAACTCTACCCATGCCAGCAGCCCAGCTCCAGGCGGGGCTTGTGGCTGATGCCAGCAGAGAAGAGCAGGAACAGAGGGAACAGGTGGTGCGTGCTTCAAACTCCCTGCAGTTGCAAACTTGGGGAGTTTTCTGAGCAGAGACTGAGTCCCTGACTTTAGTGGTGATCACCTGCAGGCTTTGATGAGGATCTTCCCATTTTTCCTTCACATGCCCTCTGGTTTTTTTCACCCACCCGAGTGCCCTGTTTCTAGCGGGAGCCTGGGAGCCAGGAACAAATCTCTAAGAGAAAGTGCAGTTCTCTTGTCTGATGCTCAGGACTGTGAAGAATGTGCAGGGAAGGTGGAGATCCTCTGGGCTCTGTGCCTGGGGTCCAACGTAAGCAAGACAGAGTTTAAGGCAGGTAAAGGGATGTCTGGAGTTAAGGGCCAGGCTTCTGGCTGCAGTATCCGATCATCACCTCACTGCTGGCGTGGGGCTTGCATGGGCTGTGCAGCGTGGGTTGATGTCTGCCAGATTTTATGGCCTTTTTCTGAATTTTCCTTTTTCTTAGCTACTAGATTTAACTAGAGAGAGGGGTTTCTGCACTTAGAACTGTTGGGCTGTGGGTGTGTGAGCACATGTGTGTGTTTGCACATGTACAGGGCAACAAGCCCTGTCCCTCCCTCCCTCCCCCTCTGCAAAATAATGACTTTTCAGGCAATTAGGCCAGCAATAGCTGTTAAATCACTTCCGAGTAGCTCTGTATTCCTGGTGTGAAGCCTCTGCAATCTTTTACCTGCACCAAATGCATAGGGGAGATCCCTGGGGGCTGTGCCTCCTGTCTCCATGGTTTGTTAACTCCAGCCGGCTGTTTCTCCAGCCTGCCTCTTCCATCTCCAAGCTCTTTTCCCTCTAATGGGGCCTGGCAAAGGCTGAGAACAGTGACTGAGCCCTGGGGGGATAATTGGCTGCTTACATATCTGGCGGCCTGCAGATCTGACCCTGGTGGTGCTGAAAAATCAAGGTCAAAGCAGCGAAGATGTGAGGTTTGTTTAGCACAGGGATCAGCGGAGAGTGAGGATGCTCTGACGGGAATGAGAAGCCACGAGGGACAGGGGGAGAGGCAGAGTGGAGACAGCAGACAAAGCTCCCTGACTGCTCCCTGAGAGGGAGGATTTGGAGCTGGAAAGCCTCAGTGGGAAAGAGGAAAGGCTTCTGCTGTGGGGGAATTTGATCTGCTTGGGGCAGAGCCCCAACAGGGAGCCTCCTGTGCTCCTCCACCTGCAGCCCTTCCTGCCTCCTTCCTTTCCCTGACTGTCCTAAGGGGAATGACTCAGCCCAAGCCGGTTGGCATCTTTGCCCTTGACCTCACGGGTGATTCACATCAGTGTCCACTTTCAAGAAGAAAGACTCAGCGGAGCTGAATTCCTCCATGAGGGACCACGGACATGAGCAAGCCTCTTGCTCCCAGGCAACCAGAGCTGGTGGGAGTCAGGGATGCTCCGCGTTGCGCTTTAGACTCTGAATTCTTTGTGTGTCAGGGATGCTCCGTGCTGGGCTTTAGGCCCTGAATTCTTTGTGTGTCAGGGATGTTCAGTGCTGGGCTTCAGGGCCTGAATTCTTTGTGTGTCAGGGATGTTCAGTGCTGGGCTTCAGGGCCTGACCTCCCTGATGTTGGATGTGTGTTGCTGTCATCAGCAGATCCATCACGATGACAAATTAACTGCAAATCCTCCCATGTCACTGGACCAGCCCAGCAGCCAAGGCCTGCACGTGCTCCCACTTCTGTGGAGGCTGGTGGATAGCACATAGGATCTGAGCAGCCCTGAGCACCCTCCACACCCTTTGCTGGCATAGAGAGCCCCTCTAACTCCTTTCTATTTCATTTTTCTTATCTTTCCTGGGGAAATCGTATCCCTTTGTTGTCCCACAGCAGGTGAGTACATCAAGGAAGGACAAAGATAACGATCTGTGTATCATTGCTGTCCTTTGCTCATACAGAGTTTCCAGACCCTTTATCGTTCCCTCTCTTCCCTTCTCTTCGACTTTCTAACACAGAAGATGATTCAGGCTTAGTTTTTTGGCTGAGAGGTTGACACAGAAGGAACAAGCTCAAGGGCTCTGCCAGGGAACAGTGGGAGCAGGTCTTGACACCATAAGTTCTCCACAGCTTGTTTTTTCCTTTGGGTGGGAAGGGTGCTTTTTGCTCAGCTGTCCAACTGCCTACTGGGAATCTTTGGTCAGGAAGGAATGGAGATCAAGACGTGGGGCGTGATGAAGGTCTCCTACAACTTTCTTTTAGGGGAAGGTACTGTGATGTCTGTGTTGCTGCAGGATAGAACATTTTCAGCAAGTGAAAGGCAACACGTGGGAAACAGAGAGAGAGATAAGGAATGTGGATGCACCTCTGAAACATGACTGTGGGGTTTGCTGCTGCACAGAGCCTCACAAAATCCAGAAGAACTCCCGTGAATAGCTCCTTTATCCTATCTTGTTCTATATTGAAAGGGATTGCAAACCTTCTCCAGCAGCTTTTGAGCCCAAACTCTAGAAATTGTTTTTAAGCAGGTAAAGAAAATTCTGTTGTTTTCTGCGTTTTCTTCTGTATCACTGGATCATTGTCAGGGATAGACTGGGACTGTGTGTCTGGTTCCTCCTCATAATCCCAGTTATTGATGTCCCTAAGTGACACCCTGTTATGAGATGTGTCTGGAATCATAAGGTGCCACATTCGTGCAGGGCTGATTTCAATACCTGATATATGCAATCAGTGAGAGAAATAGTCCATGTTGCACTGAGCACTCTGCAATAATAAATTGCCCCGTGGAACATTAGCAATAAGAGCAACAATATTATCTGAGTAGTATTCGAGTGAGTCAGCCCTGCAGACTTGTGTGTTTTTTTATCTTCTGCTCATCACCACCACAAATTTTTCCCTCGTGCCATCATTTTGAGCGTGGTAGATTTGTCCAGGTGGTGACAGGGGCACAGTGACAGTGCCAGATAAAAGTGAGCAGGCTCTGCATTGTTCTTGCAGTGCTCTGGTGTTGATGGGACCAGCAGAAGTGACGAAATCTGCTTTATCCTTTCTGTGAGGAGGCTGGGAAAAATTCACTTCGTGTTGACAGTTGTTGTCTGAAAGACCTGGGCCACAATACATTTGAACAATGATTATTTTGTATATATATTCTAAATAGATACGTATTACTGTGAGGGTGGTGAGAGAGAAGGTTGCTCAGACAAGCTGCGGCTGCCCCTGGATCCCTGACAGTGTCCAAGGCCAGGTTGGATGGGGCCTGGGAGCAACCTGGGGTAGTGGAAGGTGTCCCTGCCCATGGCAGGGGGTGAAATGAGATGATCTTTAAGGTCCCTTCCAACCCAAACCATTCCGTGGTTCTGTGATTATTCGTCTTCAGTGGAAGGAGGAAAAATCCTCACGTTCTCCCTCTGTTTTTGTTGCTGCTGCACAGATCCGTGTGGATGGCACCACCAAGAACACGCTGGAGTACGAGATCGTGCAGGTGGTGGACACTGGCCCCATCCTCCGGGACATGGCCTTCTCCATGGACCACGAACACCTCTACATCATGTCTGAGAAGCAGGTAAGGAATTCCATCAGTCCACAGTGCTTTCAAAACCCTTCAGCCCCATCGTGCTGTGGACACCAGGGCTGCTCATGAATCCTGGCAGTGACCACAGTTCCTACAAGGATGTGCTCTGTCGTTGACCTCGGGATTTCTATGCTCATAAATCCATGGCATTTATACTCTTTTGCAATATTGAGGGGCCCGGGGCACAGAACTAAGGGGGCAGGAACCACCCCCGGAGTTGCTTTGTCCTGTCGGCTGCGGGACAAGGAGTTGCTGCTGCATTGTTCTCCACCCCCACCCAAACTGTGGCTGCATCTGCCACAGACACGGGAAGGGGTAACACTGAATGATTTGGCTCTAACTGGAGTTTTTGGAGAGGCTTGAGCCTCCTTGGGACACAGTGGGCAAGAGTGTAGGATGCTGCCTGCCAGGGTGCAGGCCAAGCTTAGTGTGGTGTTCCTGTTGTGTTATTAGTATTATCATGGAAAATGCTGGCAACCAGATTCCAGGGAAGGACCAGTCTGGGTGTTCGACATGGAATCCTCGCTGATTTCCTGGCCTCGGGGAGTTTGCTGCTTGGGATGGGAGTAGGAGGAGGAACTACTTGTACATGAAAAATCCATTGTCTATAATTAGTCCTGTGGGTGTGCAGGATTACTTGAGCTATCATACCTGGTTGATTCACAGATGCTCACGAGGAGCTTTAAATCCACAAAAAGAATGGGGGCAATGAGGGATTGCGGTGAGGTGATGGCAGTTTCCCTACAGTGCCACTTCAGTGGAAGCCACCGGTCTGAGTGGGACGTGTTCACCCATACATGGTCAGTGATTTATTCACAGGTGTTACTGGTTATATTTTCTAATCTATGAGGGTCATTTCTCCTGCTCGCACCACTTTATTTTCAATGTTTTGTGATGTGTCCAAGCATTTCCCTCTAGTGTGGATATTTATACCTAAAATTTGGTGTGGGGAGAGGAGCAACTCTGTAAATTCCTCTTGATTAAAGAGGCCGAGAGGTGCCATAACTCAGGTGAAAGGACAGGGTGACAGAGCTGGGATTCCTTCTCATCTGCTCCAGGCTGGGCAAGGATGGGATGTCACTTCCAGTCCTGAAGCAAAAACAGTTCCAGTCACTTTTTGGGATGGGGTGAGAAGCTGGAGGCAGGTGATGCCCGAGCTCCTGCAAGACTGTGAGCATGGCACCATCCCTTTTCCTTGTCCTTTTGCTGTCTGGGTCCTTTCTTTTTCCTTCTGCATAGAATGGGGATCCCTGTGGGTGAAAGCCCTGGAGCAGGACAGTGAATGCATCAATAACCAACCCGCTGATGTCAGGTTTGCTCAGTGTCCTTTTTGTGCAGGCCCATTTGAGGTCACCTCAGACACCACTGCTGGCTTTGCACAGCCCTTCAGGTTTGCAGAGACTCCCAGGGGCCGCCTCAAACCTCTGGGGGAAAGAGCAGTGGGACAGCAACATCCGTTCCCTCACATCCTTAAAACATGAAATCTGGAACAAGAGGAACAATTACTTTTTCCTCCAGAGGCTTCCAAAAACTTATTCTTGCTTGTCCAGTGACTACCTGCACTTCCCTGACCATTACAACACGAGCAGATTCATTTTGTGCCTGGCTGTTCCAAAGTACAAGTTTTACCTGGTGTTTTTAGGACCCCAAGCCCTGCAGAGAGCTCAGGAGCTCTGAGCCCTGGGTGATTTATCAATCATCTCCTCCCACCCATCTTGGACGCCCATGGGTGTCTCTGTGAGAGAGGCTGGTGAGAAAGGCAGGGAGTGTTGTTATTTAAAATCTGATGCGAAACGCTCAGCGCTACACCAGCCTTTGCCCAAATCCGATTTTATCTGAGGCGGGCAATGTGAGTGACAGCGCAGCCAGCACAGCAGTGCAGTCCCTACCTGTGTGCTCGTGACAGAGCACACTTCAGTGCTGGAATAAATGCACATCTGTAGAGCCTCAGTGAGTGGGTGCAGGGGTTTGCCTTTGCTGGAGGCAGGGTCACGAACAGGCTGCCCTTAGGGAGCAGATATCCCACCCACTCTACAAGCCATGTACAAGTCTGTTATAAAAGGGTGAAGATCTGACTTATCAGAGGTTTTCACTGCCCACAGTGGTTTTGGGAGGTCTGTGGAGATGAGGGACAGGGGGGTGGTGGCTTGACCTGACCTTTTTAAAGATAGACAGGCACCAGGGCCTGTGCCGTCCCTGGGGAAGGAGGGGGTTTCTCCTCCCTCTGTCTGCTGGGCTCAAACCTGTCTGTGCCCCAGAGGTAAGAGTGGATCTGTTATTACCTGTGTAGTTATTAAAAGCTGTTTTCATGGAATCATAGAATCATTAAGGTTGGAAAAGGCCTCTAAGATCATCAACCTTTGACCAAATACCCCTGTGCCCACTAAACCATATCGTCAAGTGCCACTTCTGCTTGTTTTTTGGACACTTCCAGGGATGGTGACTCCACCACTGCCCTGGGCAGCCTCTTCCAATACCTAACCACTCTCTTGCTGATGAAATTTTTCCTAATATCCAACCTGAGCCTCCCCTGGTGCAACTTGAGGCCATTTGCTCTTGTCCTATCACTGGCTGCCTGGGAGAAGACACAGACCCCCACCTCACCACAACCTCTTTTCAGGGAGTTGTGAAGAGCAATGAGGTCCCCCTGACCCTCTTTTTTCTCCAGGCTAAACAGTTCCCTCAGCCACTCCTCACAGGACTTGTGCTCCAATCCTTATGGTTTTGCCAGACTTGACTGCATCTCTCACCAGCCTCCCACAAGAATGGAAGCCGCGGTGATAAAGCCAATTTCTCCAGTTTGTCCCAGTCTTATCACAGCTCTGGGCATCCCAGCAAGGCACCCTTTAACTTGGAATGCCTAAAACGAGCTGTCACTATAAATCTGGATACAAGAAGCAGCTTTCTCATGCTGCCAAAATAATCCCCTGGCCTTTTTAAGGTCAACTTCTGCATGGGAGCGTTCTCCCCAGTGAACTTGGTGGTCCTTGTGTCGTCCATGGGGGTTTTCCTCTGGAGCTGAACTCCCTGGGCTCCAAGGGAGATAGAACCCAGCTCAGCCTTGGGGTCTGTGGCTGAAACAAGTCCTCCCTTGCAGCTCCTCTGGACACTGAGAGGTGACAAGCAGCACTTGCCCACTCAATCAGAGGTGCAATGCTCTCAGGAGCAGGATGCAACAGCTTTTCACCATTATCTGGAAATATATATTTTATAGGGAGAGTGATTGAGAGAGGGAGAGGAGATTTGTCACTGAAACCCAGAGGCAGAGCATACAAAGGTCCCTCATTTCCCGGAGGTGTGGACATCTCTGTGCTTTAGGTGTGAACGTGTTTCAAGTCCCTGTTGACAGCACAGGGAAGGGTTGGTGCACACATGGGATCTGCCAGGATTGATCAGGAGATCGTCCCGTTAACTCCAGCCTTCACAAACACTCTGAGGGAGCTACAGCCGCTATCCCAGCTTGCTCCAAGCCCCATCCAGCCTGACCTTGGACCTTCCAGTGCTGGGACAGCCACAGCTTCTCTGGGCCGCCTGTGCCAGTGCTCATCACCCTCACAGCCAGGAATTTCTTCCTAATAGCCAATCTAAACCTACTCACTCTGTCTGAAGCCATTCCCCCCCTGTCCTCTCACTGCATGCCCTGTAAATCTCCTCTCCAGATTTCTTGTATCAGTGCACTGGAGGCTGGGACTGTTTCTCTCTCCTTTTTCTCCTTCTGCTCTGCAGACAGAGGAACCCTGTGCCCCTCACATTTCGATCTCAGGGGATGAGGAGCAGATGGAAAATGCTGGGGGAACAGGAGGGTCTCTGCTGCAGCTTCTCTGCATCTTTCCTGCTCCTCATCACACGTGCCTGTGCTTCCTTGAGTCCCTCTTCCTCACCTAATCATCTCTGAATTTCTTTCTCTTCCCAGCTGAGAAGCTCCCTGGAACTCTTTGCAGGGATTGAGATAATTCTTTCACCCCTTTCTCATTCTCCCTGCCTCTCCCTCTGATCCTTTGCAGCCCTTTCCTCTCATTTCCAGGCTTGCACTTGCTTGTCCATCACTCCTGCATTCCTGGCATCCCTGTTCCTTTGCTCTCTCCTCTCCCAGCTGTCTCCACACTGCTGACTGACCATGTCTCCTTGTTTTCTTGCTGCTCAAGTGCTGACACACCCACAGAGCCCACCTCTGCATGCCAGGAGGTGCAGGCTGCTCGTTCCCCTGGCTCTGGACTGACGTTTGGAAGGTCACCTCCATCACCCCCTAAATAACTCTGTTTCAGCATGGTGGACTCCTGGGTCTCTCCCAGTATTTTGCAAAGCTGATGCAACACATGGAAGCAGCTCCAGGATGCAGGAATCTCAGCTCTTCCCTTTGATATAGAGGGATCAAAGGGAAGAGCTGGAGAAAATAACCTTAAAGGCTCAAAATCCGGAAGGTAAAGCGCAAGAGGTGTCAACCTCATGTTATTTAAATCTCAAGGTTTTGAGCTTTCTCTTACTTTTGGTTTACTGATGGTTAGGGAAGACTGTTCTGCAACCAGGTTCTGAGCAACCTTATGTTACTTATGAGCAACTTTACCCATCCCTGGAAGTGTCCAAGGCCAGGCTGGATGGGGCTTGGAGCAGCCTTGGGATAGTGCAAGGTGTCCCTGCCCATGGCAGGGGTGAAATGGGATGGTCTTTAATGTCCCTTATAAAACCATTCCGTGGTTCTGTGTTTGCCTCAAGGAAGGAGATTTGCTGTCCCTCTCTGCGCAGGCAGGTTTGTTCCGTGGGTCAGCTTCACGCTCCGGTGGAAAGTTGTGCTTTTCCCCTGTAAATTAGCAGAGAGTCACCCACAATCTGCGAATAAATCACATCTGTGCAGTGCTATCATTCCCTAAAACCATTACAGTGTGTCGGAGGTGAGACTGGGTAGGGTCATGCGTAGCAGAAGCAGATGGGTATTTTGGAGGCTCTTTCAAACTTTGCCAGCGAAATATCAAATAAATATGTACTTCAACTAAAGCGTGGCAGAAAGCACATTTGGTAAAAATTAAGTAACAGTACTGCAAATCATGTTGACAGGGTCTTTTTGGCCTTTCTGTGTCTGTTTCTCATTAAAATGGGGAAGGCTCATACCTATTTGTCTCCCGAGATTTATTCTTCTCCCCTCTGCGGCTGAGTCACTATCAGCAGCAGAATTTTTGTTTGCGAATTAGCTGCGAAAGAGGAGGGGGTGTCTGGCCAGTTTACTTCTGATTTCATGACCACTGATTAAAATCTTGTCTGCTGCTTATGTTATCGTATCAATTAGTTAAAGCAATCATTAATAACTTTGCTTAATTATGGCTTAATTTCTTCAAATGTGCTCTTTGCACAAGATATCAAGCGGCATTAACTCCTGGGTTTGGAGTGGCTGTTTCCAGGGGATTTTGTCAGTTTGAGGCTGTCCCCAGAAACACTGGCTCGAGATCACAAGTTTTAAAAATAACTCGAGAGGGTTTTTTTTCTTCCTTTTAATTTGCATTTGTTTGTTTGTGAGCCATCAGGTTGTGTGCAGACCACGTTTTTCATCATTGGGCCAGAACCAGAAAAAGCAGAAATGGTGTTTTTTGAAAGCAGAAAGCTGAGATTGTCTAATAGGTGTGACTTTTTGACCTGGGGATTTAAAAGCAGCAGAGACACCCAGAAACTGTAAATTTTGGGGGTGTTGTTGCAGGTTTCTGTTATTCTGCTGTCTTGGAGTATTGATTTAGAAGGGGCTATGAAAGATGACCACTGTGCACATCCACTCTTTGGAGGTGGTCAGGTCTTCTGCAGGACTTCGCTACTCAGCTTCTGGAAGGGTATTGGCAGCATCGTCTCTTCCTTGGATTAATTATCAGGCAGTTAGGAAGAAATTTTTGGCTGTGAGGGGGGTGAGGCCCTGGCACAGGTTATCCAGAGAAGCTGTGGCTGCCCCTGGATCCCTGGAAGTGTCCAAGGCCAGGTTGGACGGGGCTTGGAGCAGCCTGGGATAGTGGAAGGTGTCCCTGCCCATGGCGGGGGTGGCACTGGATGAGCTTGAAGGTCCCTTCCAACCCAAACCATTCCATGATTCCATAACTGGCTGTTCCTAAACCAGACTGACATCCTAGGTAAGATCAGGGCCACCAGAGCTTCGAAGAGGCCCAAAACATGGTTGAATTCCCTGTCTTTGTGAAAATGCGTCACATTCATCTCCCTCTAAATCCTCCAAAGAAGAGGACTCCAAACTGCCCATTTCCCTGCCAGCTGTCCTGCTCTTGAGCAGTCCTGTGCAAAATTGATAGGGAAGAGCAGTTCCTAGAGTTCACTCAATCCCTATCAAGCAATGAGTGTAATCCCCGTTGGCAGCAGAGGCAACTGTTGTTCTCTTTGGTTGTTCTTTCCTGCCCCGAAAATACCCCTCATTACCCTCGGCGATATCAGAGGCTGAACTCCGCTCTCCCTCGCATTTGCCTTCACCTAATTAAGGGCCTGTTAAATAAGGTCAGATGCCCTCTGAGAAATGTCTGAGTGGATGGAAAAGCCCGCATGGATGCTTGGCTGAGGATGGAAAAGGCACCGTGTGAGTGCCTGTGTTTCTCAGCCAAGAATGATAAAAGTGATTTGGCCCACTGGCAAAACCGCAGTGCGTTGTGCTGCTGCCTCTTTTGAAATAATTCTTTATCAGCAAAAGGCAAATTATTGCAAAAAGGTCATAATTTCGCTTGATTTGAACCCATTTGCTGCCTTCACGTGCGTGTTTCAGGGTAACATGGGATAATTCAGGGAGTAGGGAGTTCCTTTACCTCCTGCTGGGTTGGTTGTGTGTTCCAGAAGGGATGTGAATAACTGAGAAAGCTGAGCTGAGCAGGACAGGAACAGGTTCAGGGTCTTGGAGATGCCCCAAACGAGTCTTTCATGGCAAGGGAAGAAATTCCACTTGGGGCTGTCTCCATCCCATGAGATACAAGGGCAGCTGGAATTCCAGCTCTCACTGTCCCTCAGCCTTGGGCTTTTCACACTTGAATTAAGCTCTTTCTCTGCTGTGGAAATGTTTTCCTGAGCCAGTTGGTGCTGGGTTGAAGTGCCCCACTTTGCCCTAAAACCAGGACTATGCAAAGTGCACTGGGAAGGAGGAAAGGCTGGGAGACACTGTAGGATTTGGGAGACCTGGAGTCATTCCCCGCCTTGCTCAAAGAGTCCAGGCACTCTCAGACACACGGTGTGATTCTTGGGGTGGTCCTGTGCAGGCCAGGAGTTGGACTTGACGTTCCTTCCAACCCAGGACATTCTAGGGATTTATGATTCAACGACATCAGCTGTGGGCAAACCTCTGTAACTTTAGGTGTTGTGAAGGTACAGGGGATACTTCCAAGATCAGGACCCCTTTTGGAACTCTCTGTAGCACCTGCCACGGACTATTGAAAACTCAGCTCTCCTCCTGACCTGTGTGCATGCCCTGATGAGAGCCGGAAAGCTCTGTTGGATCCCAAAGTTCAGAGGGACTTTTGCTTTGCCCCCATCAGATCTCCAGTCTGAGCTTTGCTGAGTATCAGAGAGAAAACGCTCCTTCAGAGAATAATTTGTAGCTACCCTGTCCTCTAAATGACATGAGTTAAAGCTTCCTTGATCCCATCCAGAGGAACCTTGACAAGCCCAGGCTGTGTGGAGAGGACCAGCAGGGAGCACTTCGAGAGTTGTTCACTGGAGGGAAGGGTTTCATACAGAATGCAGGTCAGGATCCCTTTGCTCTGTGCTGGGCCTTGCTGATCCGTGCCAGAACCCCGTCTCTCCCAGGCCTGCCCCATCCCAGAGAAACGACTTCCCTGCAAGCACATTGCATTAATCACTGTGATGCCATGATGATTTTTTGCCTTTCCTTTTAAACCCCTGTTATGCCTTTTTACAACTTCTGTACTCTTAGTGCTTTAGCCTACTACACTCTTGGACTTGTTTGTTAAGCTAGGAGACGAAACATTTTAGAGGCTTCGTAGTTAGGGAGCAACATGCCTCAGACCCCAAAGTCCTCTCCAGAACACATTTTGTAAACTAAGACAGAACCATCCAGGGGAAGGTTCCTTGGCGATGGGGGCTCATTCGAGCCTCTCATTGGGGAATTTTTGATAGATGTGCTAATTAGTAAGACCTATAATGTTATACCAGATCTATTGTGTGTGTGCATTGTGGTGTGCATTGAGGTGCATTCGACCTGGACGTAGTGCACCTAAGGATTCTTAAAATAAATACCAAGGTAAAATCCCTTTTTCCCTTCTAACCGTGTTTGACTCTTGATTTTAAGACCAGGAAAAGGCATCAGCTGTCTCCAGCTGTGGGGGAGGATCTGCAACTGCTGCAGTACTTTGAGTTCATGGATCTTAGTCGTGGACAGAGTCTAAACCCTGCCTGCTGGCAGGACATGAATTCCTGTAACTCTGGGTCAGAGCACTGCTGGTGAAATTTTGCAGCTGATGAGCAGCGGAGCTGAGTGACAGATCCTTGTTTTGCCTGTGACAGAGCAGAGCACCAGGGCTGAGTCTCTGCATCACCCCTGGGCCAGGATTTGGGGTGCACTTAGTCCACATTAACACAGTTTAGTGCCTTTCCCATAAAAGACCCATGTTCAGACACAGTGGTGGCATATTTGTGCCTGAACTCTCTAGTCGTACCCTCGTCTACGCATTCAATATTTGAGGGTAGAACCACAGCTTTCCCAGTGCCATCTGTGGATCTGCATTTGGCTTGAGCTGCAACTGAAATAATGTCAGCATTCGTCTCCGAGCCTGCCAAAAAAGCCGTGTCCCCATGCCAGGATACTTCCTCCACAGGCTGCTCAAAGAAGGAGCTGGAGGATTCTCAGAGGGTTCTGAGGGTGCTGTGTTCTCTAGAGGGTGCTTTAGTTCACCTTTGGGATTCCTTGCCTTAAGGTGTTCGTGTGGGCGACACCGCTGAAGGGCTTTGTCTGGCATCAGGACGTGAGGAATGGGATGGGTCATTCAGTCTAACCAGGCCTCCTTCCTCCTGTACCACGTTTCTTGAGTTTTAATTGTTTCTTCTAATTCATGGGGCTCTGCTGACAGCTCCCGCCTGCCTTGCATGGGGGACAGAAAACAAGAAAGGGTGGAGGAAGGAGTGAGCAGAAATGCAAAAGGCACTTGCAGAGTCATTCCCTGGGTGAGGAGAGGCAGGGACTATCGATCCTGGGGAGCGGGTGGCGGGTGGGAAGCCATGGAGATGTGTCCCCTGGGGCATGGTGCTGCCCAGCACACGGCCTGAGGGTCACCTGGCACTATTGATTGCGGTGCTGTTCCTCTGTGAAGTCAAACACAGGCTGCCCAGTACAGCTGCTGTGCTCTTCTGGGAGAAAGGAGTTGCCTGTATGGAGTTTAATGCATCCCTCTCATGTTTTAAACAAAAAAAAAACCCACTCCTGTCTCCCTGAGTCCTGTCAGGCTGGTAGGTTGTGTTTTCAGCTAGGAATAGGTCAGAGTATTAAGGGCAGCTCAAGGAATTTAGCTGGAAATCTGAAAATCTCCCTCCTCCCTTCCCCCAGCCCCTGACCCTGTAACAGACCCAGAAGAAGGGGAGAAGAAAGAGGAAACCTAAGAAGCTGGTGATTACATGTGAAGCCTGGCAGATCTGTAATCCTGGACTCCATTAAACATCTGTCTGCTCCAATCTCCCTGACAGCCAGGTCTCCTCCTCTCGCTGCCTCGCACAGATCCTGCATTTGCAGGTCACTCGGAGGCACCGGTTGTTAATCATCATCCCCTGCCTTGGTGTTCCGCAGCCCAGGCTGGGCACCAGAGCTCCCAGGGAGGGGGGATTTGGGCAGGACAGTGCCCACAGCTCAGAGCTACAGGCACATCCACATCTCTTGGGTTGGAGCTTTTCCATCTAACACATCCTTGAGTGCTTTCCCGGAGCGGTGCCCAGTGCCTGTCTGGGACCGTTCCCTTAATTATTGCATTTTAAACAGGCTTCCAAAGTTGCTTCCATTACAGGCTCCTGTGTCTTATTACTTTCTTTGAGGCAAGTATTTGCTCTCTTGGGGCATTTCCTTGCACCATAAGTGCACAGAATTATCATTTTCTAATGCACTTTCTATTTTTCATGCGATATCCCTGCACTCCTAAGCACACTCCGTGTTAGTGGATTAATAGGAGTTTCGTTGTAAGACTCAGGGACAAATTTTTTCAGTGCTCCAGAGTTTGCTGTGTCGTCTGCACTCATGGCTTTGAGTCTTTCTTGCTGTAAGGCCCCTGCTAAATATCTTTCATCACTTTATATTACTTGAAACAGTCATTATCATCATATATAGTAGGAACTGGAAGATGAAATCCATTCCAGAACCTGCCCTTGAAAGGCAAACTGGCTTTTATGTTCTTTTCTATTAAAAAACCCCTCTAAAGTCGTAATGTAATGTTATTTTTTCCCCTTTTTTTCCCAGGGTTTGGGTTTTCTTCCTAGTTTTGTCATTTTCCAGTTTGTGATTGGAGACAAGAGTACTCAGCTACCCTGAAAATTATTTTCTTGTTCTATTTCCTAACTGGATGAAGAAATAATGGGAATCCTTGAGACCTAAGTTAGTCTGTCTTGCTTTGTTGTTTATTTTCGGGTTTGTTTTTTGGTTTGTTTGTTTTTTTTTCCTTTAGAAAGATATTCTGAACCAGCAATCTGAGCACTTGGTCAATACTCTGCTGTATTTTAGTTTGTAGTGGAAGCTTTGTGTTTGGGTGGTTGGGAAGATTTGAGGGGACAGAAAAATCCACGCAGGAAGTTGTGTGGGTAAATCAGAGGGCGTTTGCCTGCCCCCTCTGTGGATGTTGCACATGGACACGACAATTCCTCTGCCAAATGTCCCACGTGTCATTGCCTGGATAAAGGCTGCGTTAAGATTTTTTGAAATAATGGGGTTTTTAAAATAATGGTCCTTAAGCTTTTGGTTTTACCGTCTCATCCCAATTGCAGCACTTCTCACATCATTCCTAGGAATCCTTTCCTTTAATTCTCCTCCCGAATTCACTTCTTTTCCCTTCGTCCTGAGCTCCTACATAAATACCTGCTCTTGTGTCCCTCCTCTGAGAGTCTGGAACCGTGGATGCCTTCGTGATGGATTTACAACTCGCAAAGCCCTTTGGATTTCTTGAGGATGAAAGACAGTGTTTGTACAAGATCCCTGCCCTCATGCCATAATTTGGGAAGCTTTGTCTGGAAGGAGCCTTCCGAGCACTTGTGAGTTCACGTGTCAGTAGTTTCTGCCCCTAAGAGCGAAGGAAACCCATGTGTTCCCTCCAAGCATCACACCAGGAATGTGTTTTGCTGGAGTATGGACTCCAGGGTGATTTACATAATTCATGCTGGATTCACGGAGCACTGGAAAGAAGGAGATGTTCACACTGACCTGGCCTCCATCAGGACAGAGCTTCCTTTATTCCCACTATATCCTTGTTTTATTCCGTTTATCGGTTAAATGCAATGAAACGGGGAGCAGTTTCTGGCAGTGAAGCCAAATGCTGCCTTGTGCCGGTAGATCTCAGCTTTCTCCCTCTCCCAAAAAAAGGATAACTCCATTCAAATTGATAGGGAATAAACCCAAGCCATTCCTGGACACCGAGAGGTTTCCTCCTTCCCTCCAGGAGCATTATCTCCCCCAAGACTTCCACCTCAGGCCATGAACTGGCAGCTTGGTCATTATGACCCACTTGGCAGTGACTGATTGTGGGGATCTCTTTTGCTGTGGAAAATGTGGAACTGATTGTCTGGGCGACCCCGCTTGACCTGGGGAATTCTGCATTTAACCTGGCTTTAGACATAATAAACTGGAGTAATTAGCAGAGGAATTCAGCGGTGACACGTCTAATTGATTGGAAATGCCAGCCCCCGATGAGACCGGAGCTGTGGTGAGGGCTGTGCAGTGAAGGGGTCGTCGGGATGCTGTCAGGAGGCAGGAAAACGAAGGGAAGGAATGTGGAGCCTGCTGGAGGTTTGCTTTTCTTTGCAGCTGAGAATGCTGCAGGTTTGCTTTTCTTTCCAGCTAATGGCCTTGGTGAATACGCCCATCCATCACTAATTACCGATCCCTCCACTCAGCACTTTCCCAAGGTTGAGCTCACACCTCTGGGAAAATCCACCTCAGTCTCTGCACAGTCCATCTTAACTGTGTGCTTGCAAAGAGAAAAACGTCTTCTGTGATCCTCGTCTGAAAATCCAGCAGTTTGTGCCCCACCAAGGAGGAAAGGATGGGCCCTGTTTGGGAGAACAACATTTATTTCATGTCGTGGATTGATGATATCTTATCTCCCGTGTCAACACAGATCTGTGATGTCCCTTCCCAGGCTTTGTGCTTCTAGACTGATGACAGTCGAAAAATGAAATATTTAAATTAATTTCTCTTTTAGATTTGTGCTTAAAAGTGGGCATTTTGCTGTGCTGGTTCATGGCAGGGCCTCAGGACTGTGTGTGTGCGCATCTTGAGGCAAGGTACCCTGTGATATGGGACAGGGAATGGCCTGGGACCATCTCCCAGACAGTCTTGGACGTGTTTCAGGGATGACCAGGGCCAGTGACAGTTTCTGAGAGGCACTTTGGCTGCCGCTGCTCCGTTTGCAGGCTCAGGGAGCCAAATGAGGTGTAGTTCTGCCCTTCTGTACTCACTGGCCTCAGGACCAGAGTGTGAGGCAGGCACATGAATTTCTCAGTGCAGGCAAAACTGCCCAGGCTGGTACAGGCACAGGGCTGTGTGGTTTGTGTGGGTGGGTTCAGAGTCTCCACTGCTCGTTGTGGCCTTCCAGCACTTAAAGGGAGCTTACGAAAAAGAGGAAGAATTATTATTTACATGGACAGGTAGTGATAGGACAAGGGGGGGATGGTTTTAAACTAAAAGAGGAGAGATTTTGAGCAGATATTAGGAGGAAATTATTCCCTGTGAGGGTGGCACAGGTTGTCCAGAGAAGATGTGGCTGCCCCTGGTTCCCTGGAAGTGTCCAAGGCCAGGTTGGATGGGGCTTGGAGTAGCCTGGGACAGTGGAAGGTGTCCCTGCCCCTGGCAGAGGATGGGACTGGATGGGCTTTAAGGTCCCTTCCAACTCATTCCATGATTCTGTGATATTTCACAGGGCAGGAGCCATCGTAAACTGTCAAGCATTGAGAGTTTTTCACTTGTAGTGCTAATTAAACATTCAAAATCTTGATGAAGAGCTTCTTATAAACAGGAGTAGAAGAGAAGAGTGGGTTCATGTTTTGGGAAAGCTGAAGCAGCCCACTGGGGGAGCTGGCAGCATCCTCTGGAGGGGGATATATCAACCATATCTTATGGAAAAAGGGAAGAAAAATAAAATGTGGGGGTCATTGGCCGCTTTTATCTCATAACATGGAGACAGCCTCAGAGGTTACAACCTGTCGGAGCTGTTACACCATGAGAACTCTCCATTTGCCAAGGTTTTTTTACTTCGAGGACTAGTTTCCTTGAGTTGCATCCTCCTCCCATCAACATGAACCTCTGGAAAGCAACTCTGGGCTTCGGGAACACTTTCATATCCTGGCTCAATCAATTAAAAGAGAAAAGGCAATACAGTGACAGCACCATATGCACGGAAGCATCCTGCGGAGATTGTGGAGTCTCCAAACAAACATTAGATGTGTAAACAGTGGATCAGCATTCCTTCACTGCAGAGCCACTTATTGCCTTCCTGATGATTTATTTTCATTAATTTTCATAGCTAAACAGATAAAAGTGCTCGTGGCAAACATCGTAGGCTCTCCCCTGCTCCCACACAACTCAGCATCCCCCCTTCCTCTTCTCCAGGCTTTCTTTCTCAGCTGACGGCCAATCCATCCACTGCTTTTTTTGTGGCACAAAGTTTGCACAGCCCAAACTTTGCAGGGACTCCTTTCCCCAGCCTTCAGTGCTCTGACACTTTTGGCATGTTATTCTCTCTGCTCAGAGGAGCAGCGATAACGGTGGAGATGTAAAAAAATCTCTTAAACACTGGAGTATTTGTGTTTGATGGGTGTGTTTGGGTTTGTGGCGTTTTGTTTGCTTCCCCACGCGTCGTTTAGAAGGAAGAAGGATTCACACATGACAACAGCACTTCGGAATCGTTTTTTCTTAAAGCAGAGGGACTATTTGTAGGTTTAAGCATCGACAGTTTTGCCCCAGGTTCCTGGAAAAAGAGAAGAAGCATCTTTACTGGGCGGATGAAATTTTCTTGCTCAGCTGGGTCAGGTCCTTGGAAATACCCTGTGGATTCTTCTTCTGCTTGCATTTGTTATTCATTTTCTGCCATCCTGCCTCTCCATGATATTAATGTGGTTTTTTTTTCTTTAATTTTGCCAAAAGTCATCCTGAATTTAGTGGTCCATTTGTGAGGGAAAAAAATATTTGTTCTGGCTCTGTGATTTGCTCTTAGCCTGGGATGGGGCTCTTTCTCCTGCTGGCCATGAAAATAGTCACGTGGAACAGAGAAGTGATGAAGTTATTTATTTATCATTATATATACATATAATATACATATTTACAAGAGCATGTGGTGACAGGACAAGGGGAAATGGCTTCAAACTGACAGAGGGCAGGGTTAGATTGGATATTAAGAGGAAATTCTTGGCTGTGAGGGTGGTCAGGCCCTGGCACAGGGTGCCCAGGGAAGCTGTGGCTGCCCCTGGATCCCTGGAAGTGCCCAAGGCCAGGTTGGAGCGGGCTTGGAGCGGCCTGGGATAGTGGAAGGTGTCCCTGCAGGGGGTGGAATGAGATAATCTTGAAGATTCCTTCCAGCCCAAACTGTTCTCTGATATGTAAATAGATAATATTTGTATATTATTAGTGATTTCTTCAAAGATTTCATGAAAGGCAACAGTGTTTTCCTAACAAACTGCCCTCTCCTTTGTGTGTGATTTGGAGCAGGCTGAGGGTAAATGAGGTTCTTTCCCCCACCACACAAGAGGTTTGTGGTGAGATGATGAGGAAGATGATGGACGAGTTCATCAGAAATAGAACAGACAGAGACCCGAACCTACTGCACACGTGGAGATCTGCTCTCATGGTCGTGCCAGGTCAGAGGGCAAGAGGAAAGTCACGTCACAGAGGCATTACCTGGCACTTCTACGCGTTTCTGTATCCAAACCCAGCGGGATCACCTTATCTGCCAGGGAAGCACAACTGGGCTGGAAGGCAGCCTGTGCCTGGCAGGGCACAGCACCATTACAGTAATGCATCCGCAAATGGGAGGCTGCCGAGGGGCTCTGGGGATAACGCGGTGGCTGGGCTAATAAAATTAGCCTGGCATTCACAGCCTGAGCGGGGAGGAGGGGAACTGTCCCTTTCAGTCTTCCCAATCCTCCCCTGACATCTCATTCCAGCCCAGGGAGGGAAGCAGGCGAGGGGGAGCCTTCCAGCAGAGTGAAAACGTGCTGCTGCACCGATGGATGTGGTGCTGGGGCTTTCTGGAACACCAAATGACCGGGCTGTGGTGGCTCCACCTCGGTGACAGAGCGAGCACAGGCTCCGGGAGCCCTGAGCCACCGTCATGCTCCGCCAGCCACCCTTCCCTCCAACGGGGCAAAGTTGGAAATACATTTGTCACTCGAGCTCCAGACAGCAAACGAGGCTGATTTAATTAACCCAGGGAGCCCTGCTGGCCTTGTCTGCGAGAGCTCAGGACAGCAGGACGTGGATGAGTGGAGGCAGGGAGAGGAGGGAGAGGGGAAGAGGGCAAAGACACTGCTGGAGCGTCAGGAGCCATCTCAAAGCACTTTGCTTCTCACAACCGAAAGCCCTTCACAATTAGTCTTGATGTGATTTACATCTACTTTAAGGCATCTGCATAATGGGACATAATGCGCAGGAAATGCAGTCACATCTCCTGAAAGCTTTTGGGGGTTGACAATTCCTGCAGAGCACAAAATCTCCCCTTTTCCCTGCAGCTGGAAGCAAGTCCAGCCTTTACAGAGCGTGTGCTCATGGGCTAAAATGCCAAAAATCTACCTTTCAGTGTGTTTGAGCTATCAGCTCTATTCAGGAAGTGTCCAGACTTGCCCTTCCTTTTCCACCTTCCCAAAGGATTTACTGGGACCTTGGGCTTCTTGCTTAAACACCAGGCAGGAGGATTTTCATCTCTAGCAGAGCAAAAACCAGGTGAATGTCGCTTTGCTGTCAGTCAGGGGCAGAGCAAGGGCTGGGGGAAGCTGGGCCGCCTCTGCCCACACCTGGCAGGCTTTGGTGGGCAGGTTTGCTGTGAGAGGCATCACTCCTGCTTGTAGAAAGTCACCTTGGCCAAGGAGCTCTGAAATTTTAATGCTGCCCACCAAATATTGACTCTCTGAGGGCGTCTGAGTAAGCCTTTAGTGGAGGAGTCGATATTTGTCTGATGTTTCAATGGATAATGTTGCTTTTCCCTGAATTTCCTCTGGACTCTGCTGGCCTCTCCCAAACTCGCTGCACAGTGGCAGAAGCAGGAGAAAAACATGGGAGGAGGAGGGAGTGCTCCCTTTCTGAGGGTTGCTGTGTGTTGTCCGCTTCTCCCTGCCTTGAAGAGGCTCTTTGTTGGGTGCTCCTCTCCCAGCTCAGCGTCCGAGCCTGGTGTAACCACTCCCAGCACCCAGCAATCCTCTCCCATTTGGCTCTCCCTCGCTCTCTAAGGAATTTGGGCAGCCAAAATTTGCCATGGACGCAGCAGAAACGTTGCAATAAATCCAAACGTATCAGGAATTTTCCACGACAAACATTCCTCCTCCCACTGGAGATCAGCGCAGGATAATCTCGTCACTCCATCCTGAGGGGACTTGAGTGGGTCCCGTCCGCCCTGCTGGGAAAAGAGGCTCCAGATGAGATTTTAGGCAGGGTTGTAGCCATATATTGGCAATAGAAGACAAATGTGTTTGTGTTTCCCTGCTTTAGTGCAGCTCCTCAGCTGAACTCTGCAGCAAAGGCTCCATTCTGCCCTTGGACATTGTCATTCTGCCTCCTTGGGACATTTAGCATCTGTCCCCTACAAGTCTGAGCTGCAGAGGAATCCCAGTGGGGCAGAAGTAAATATATTGCCTTCCAGGTAGCAAAATCACTGCTGCAGGTTAGATTTCTGCCAATTTACCAACCATCAGGGGCTCGGTCTAAGTTGACTATGCCTCCAAAGAAAGAATAATCCTGTAAACAACGTAGCTCTAATATACTGAACAATTAAAGAACTTGTTTCTGATTGAAGTCGAAATTCATTATATTTCCATTTGGAAGGCGAGCTGGGCAGATTTCAAAATAAGTGGAAAAAGGAGCTAATTTATATTTCTGTTTGTGCTTGTAGCAGCTAGTAAATAAATCCAGGTGCGCAAGGGGAGTTGGGAGACTTTAATTTCAGTGGCAGCTTGGGTGTCTGATAACTGTGGGAGTCTGGACTTTAAATAAATGCAGAGGAACAGTTCTCAGGAGCGAAGGGCACAGGATTTGTGGGTGCATCTTCTTTGCTGTTTCAAACGTGGTCACAGAATCCCAGAATGCTTTCTGTTGGAGGGGATTTAGAGATTATCTCATTCCACCCCCTGCCATGGGCAGGGACACCTTCCACTGTCCCAGATTGCCCAAGCCCCGTCCAGCCTGGCCTTGGACACTTCCAGGGATCCAGGGGCAGCCCTAATTTGGCTTTTCAGTGCTGATTTTATCCCACCCAAATGCTGGCTGATGCCTTCACAGATCTGTGGCATGTCTGAAAGTCATCCACAGCTGGGATTGACATTTTTGGGGTGGTCACCTCAGCAGGGCAGCCTGGACGGGCAGGAGGTCTGATCAATATTTATCTGGCCAAGAAAGGGAGTGAGTGATGCTTGTATGAGCAGTGTCATATTTAAAAGGTGTCTCCACTTAACTGGAGGTCACGGTGTACACTCTCCTTGAGTGGTGGCATCATTTCATAAAAAAGCTTTTTCATTAATTAAAGTCCCTTAACCTTGCATCGTGCTCAGGGTTTGGTATAGAAGCTTAATTTTTCTGATCAATATATATTACCATATTTCCTAGAAAGAAGCTTTCACCCCCTCAATTAGCTGAGGAAAAAATAATTGTGTGCATTTGAAAGCATTTTGTGCCTCTAGTAGCCATTAAGTAGATCAGAGCTGCAGTTTTGTTGTTCTTATGGACTTTTGTCCATATCAGTTACCCAAAGGAGCAGAAAGCATTGCTTGCTCTCATTCAAATGACATTTCAATAATTGCCAGGGGAAAAGGATGATTCTGTTCTGCCTTTTTTTTTTTTTTTTAAGCTTGAGAGAGAGGGGATGAACTCATGAAAATGCCCCAGCCCATGAATCAGGAGTTTTGGGGTTGAGATTTCTCCGTGGTCTCTGTGAGATCCCCCACAAGTCACTAAAGGCCACAAACAGCTCCTTGCAGCAAGGTCTGGCATTCATTTTTATGTAACACCCAGGGCCACTGATTCTGATGAGGTTTCCAGGCAGGAACATGCTTATTAATTTATCCTCAGAATTAATGGAATTGGGCAGGAGAGGAGAACTGTTTCATCTCCCAAACCTTCCCTCGCTTCCAACTTCCAGCACTCTGGGAAGCCTTTGGGCAACTTTGCACTCACAATCCAGGGGCAGAGCCCTGCAGGTGCACTCACCCCCCCCCCCAGCAAAATGTCCTCTTTCCCTCCTGCTGGGCTGGAATGAATATTCTTATTTCCATCCCTTTGTACGGGAAAACCTAAAAATTAATTGCCTGTGCACACGAGAGGTGAACAAGCAGATGCCCAGGAAAGCACAACAGAATTATTGAGTGATTCTGCTTTAATTAAGTGCATCAGAGAGCTGGGAATGGTGGGGCCCCGTGCTTGGTGCCAGTAGCATCACTGACAGGAGGATGTGAAGGGATGGCTGCTGCCAAGGGATGATGGAAGGTACTCAAGGAATATAGAAAGCTATTTTAATTCTGGCTTCCTTTGAGAAAGCTGGAGCTCCAGCCAATAACCATAAAACTACTGGGGCAAAGCTGCAAACGCACCAAGGGCATCCCTCAAGCACTTATCTCTGTGAGAAGGGACACCTTTTATCAATGAGAGGGAGCAGAGCACAGCTGCAGCTGTGAATTCCCTGCCAAAAAAAGCACTGCAGGCGGCATTTTCAACCTCTGCCTGAAGCTGGCACCATCCAAGCCATCCAAGAGGGAGGAATCTGGGGACACCCACCCTGCTGAGCAGGTAAAGCAGATGAAGCACCCAGAGAAAGCACCCGGACATCTGCTGGTGGTGGGAGAGGGAAATTGGCCCTTTCAGGGTGGAATACACTTAACTTCCTGCAGGTTGAACTTTAGGATAACGTCAGGTACCCTCAGCAGTTGCCACTTCATGGCAGGGCTTTCAAAGAGAGCCAAAGCAGCTCATTTAGGGAGTTATTTGCAATGTCTGTCAAACATGATTTTTACTTCAAGTAAAAATCCCCTCTCTACCACAGCCAAGGGATCTTGGCTTGTCTCCAGTGTCCATAATATTTTTCCTCAGGATTCCCTGAGATCCTTACAGAGATGCTGGGGACTCTGGCTCTGCCACCGAGGAGCAGCTCAGATTTTTGTCCAAGGCTCACACCCAGAGCAGAGATCAGGTTGTTGACAATTATTCCAATCATGCTGTCACAGTGACAGCACGTGTCTTTATCTCTGCTGGGCAATGAGTACTCTTCCCCCAGTGAATGAATTCTCATCCCTTTGGGAGGGGGCAGCAGATTCCTTTCATTTCTCTCTGTCCCCAGCTTGCCCAGGTTGTTGCTCTGTGCATCTGAGGTGGCCTGAACAGTGATGAATTTGGGGTCTGCTACCCAAAGAATGACCAGAAATGGATTCTGAGAAGTCACATAATTATATCACTTCTTCAGCTTTGAGTCTGAGTGCTGGGACTGAACATTCTGGCAAGCTCAAGCTGTGCTTTACTTTAGAGCCATCGAGATTTTCTTGTCACCTTCTTCTATTCCGGCTGCCAGGCACTCTGTGAAGGAGAGCTCACACTCCAGGGACACAGATCCCACACTAGGAGATGACCCACCTGGAATCAGCAGCATGGCTCAGACATCAAGGGGTGTCAGGATGACTGCAGCTAATCCTCCAGTAATTAAAGTCTTTTTAGCCCTCAGTTCCAAGCCTTTAAAGACCCAAACCCACATCGCTGCTGTAGGAAATGTGTCCGGGGATGCCAGAGGTGAAAGTGCTGACAAAGAGCTCCAGAGAAACTAGGAAAATCAGTGATCCATGGCAAAGCCCTTCAAGGACGTTTGTGGGGTTGTTTCTGAGTGCATCAAGCACAGAGAGACACAGGGAATTTGTGGAAATGGCTCCCTGGGGGAGCTGGGGTGTGGAAGCTCCTTGGCTTGGTTCTCATGGACAAGTTGCAGTAGGGATCAGGACACTCCTCCAAAAAGTTTTGTTCATCTCCTGGGTTATTTCCATTCTCCTCTCACCTTCTGGGCGCTGCACTGATTCAGCAGCTGATCCTTGGGTGCTGGAGGATGTTCTGTCAAACCTTGGAGTTGCGCTTCAATGAATAAAGTTGTTCTTTGAATCACAGAATCATTGGGGTTGGAAAAGCCCTCTAAGATCATCGAGTCCAAGCATTAAGCCAGCACTGCCAAGCCCACCACCAGACCATGTCCCCAAAAGCCACATCCATGCATTTTCTGAACACTTCCAGGTTCCTCTGTGGCAGGAAGATAAACTTAACAAAAAACCCCAGATAGAGTGCTCCGGGTTTAGAAGCAGCTAAAGATGGACTTAAAGTTTGGACCACACTGAAGAAAAAGAAAATGGAAATTGTCTCAATTTATCACCATAACTGGAACCTCAAAGGTGCTGTCACGTCTTGGTAGAGCTGCAGTGGGAAGGCTGGGCATGGCCTGTGAATGGAATAACAAAGAGCTGCAGGAGAGCAGTAAAATTGAAAAATAACTTCAAAGCTGTGGAGATTTTGGCACGTCCAGCGTGGTGTTGCTACCAACCAGCCTGAGACGACTGTGAGACTTTGGGCAGGGTTAGGATTGTGGCCAGAGAGGAAACTGCATTGAAAAATCAGGAGAATTTTGGGGTCTTCACTGGAGTTTTGTGCACAGAGACCTTGCAGGGCAGCCCTAATCACAGCACCTCCTCCTCACAACAAACGTGCATTTTGTCACACTCTGGGGCAGTGTCCCAAATCCAGCCCAGCATCTCCGTGCCTGAAGGTAGAGAGGAGATCATGTGGCAAAGATCAGCTCCAGCCTAGTTCAGCTGAAAGTGAACAGCCATCTGTAGTACCTAAAGCAAACTAGACCTCTTCCTTTCCATGTGCCCCCAAAGATCCTGGAATTCTGCACTGCTCCTTTAATTTTTATGGCGTTTTGCTTCTTTCTGTGGTGCGCAGGAGCTTGCAGTCTGCTCGTAACAACATAAGATCACAGCGTGGTCTGCTTTATATCTGCGTATGTACGGAGACACACAATGTTTCTCCCAGCATGCAGAATGAATAAATTCCAGAGTAATTCTTCATTGTTGCCTTTATGAGCTTCAAGAAAAAAACAAACCCGACCAAAACCCTCAAAAACTAATAAATAATTTATTCCAATGAAACTGCACTTTATTATGCTAGACTTTAGATAGCACTTGGGATCCTGGACATCTTGTCTATATTTTTTCTCACTTATATCTATATTTGTTTCAGGGAGTCCATGAAGTCTGTGTGTGTATTTGCATGTGTGTGAGAACAGATGCATGTGAAGGCAAGAAAGGGGCACAAAGAAATGTGGTTTCTTTCTGTCTGGACATGAATCACAGAATGGTTTGGGTTGGAAGGGACCTTAAAGATCATCTGGTTGAATATTTGTAAAAAAGGAGATCCAACCCTCTGTTTTGGATGTGCAGGCTCCCTTCATAACCCAACACAAGTGATGGATTCTTGACACCTCTCTCCAGAACAGGACTGGTCACTGGTGGTCACTGGGGTTCCTGGCAAGCTTTTTTTTTTCATTCTAAACAGCCATTTAAAACGCACCAGAAGAACTGTGTCCTCTTTGTACGTACGTGTATGGGCAAACACGTGTGGGCTTTGTGCAGTGGACCATAATAATGTGATTTTACGTGGTTGTATAATTAGCAAATTGCAGTTTTCTTATCATGCACACACAGCTGAGCACACGGGCGAGTACAGAAGTGTCTGACCACAAGACACTTGACTATATAACATTACCCAGTGTCATGAGACACTAGGGAAAATGAACACAGAAGGAAAGGACAAAAAACCCCAAATCTGTGGGTTTTTTGAGGGTCTGCCTCAGAAGCACCAAAAACGTGGCGTTCAGGGTTATCTTCCCAGCTTGTTGTAGCTGTTAAGGGGCTGAGGTTTCCTACAGAGGCACAGAATCAGAGGATGGTTTGGGTTGGAAGGGATCTTAAGGATCATCCCATTCCAAACCCCTGCCATGGGCAGGGACACCTCCCACCAGACCAGGTTGCTCAGGGTCTCATCCAACCTGCATTAGCAACCAGGGTGCTGGGCCTGGCCTTCAAGAAACAGAGCTTTGCCACTGACCTCTGAGGTAAATAATTTCTGTTTTCTCTCCTTGTTTTTTTGGTCTGTAGGAGATCAATGAATTTAATTTTCAGGGCCTTGAAGCTCCTTTCTCCCTGAATTTTCTGCTGCTCTTGTCCATTTAGATGTGGACCAGAATGTCTTTTACCCCATGTCTGCAGCGGGGCTGGGGTGAGCTGGCCTTGGCTGGACACCAGGTGCCCACCACCCAACCAGTCCATCACTCTCCTCCTCAGCCGGACAGAAAATGAGATGTAAAAAAACCTGCGAGTCAGCATAAAGGAAGTTTAACAAAGCAGAAATGAGAACTGTGCACAGAAGCAAAGGAAAGCAACAGATTTACTCTCTATTTTCCATCAGCAGGTGACGTCCAGACACTTCCCAGGAAGTAGGGCTTCGGTATGTGTGGCAGTTTGTGAGACAAACATTTTACTAACAACCACAACTCCTCTTTCTCCTTTTCCTTAGCTTTACGTGCTGGGCAGACACCATAAGGCCTGGAATATCCCTCTGGTCACTTTGGGACAGCTGTCCTGGCTGTGTCTCCTCCCAGGACCTTGCCCACCCCCAGCCTGCTGGTGAGGGGGGAATGTTGGAGAGACAGCCTTGATACTGCGGCCAAAACACTGGAGTGTTACCAACACCTTCCCACCTGCCAGTCCCCAGCACCCTGGGGGATCTGGGAAAATTAACTCCACCCCAGCCAGACCCCATTCGAGGGCACAGCGCCGTGGGATTCTCCTCTCAGCAGGGGAATCCTGCCACATAAATAAAATAGCAGAGATAAACGATGGCTTCGCCACCAGGCTCATTTAGTGGCTGATGCTTGAAATGAAACAACCCACAGATTCACTCAGAGGCGCGCGGAAAACAGGGAAAAGCTGGGAAAAGCAATGCCTGAGCTCTTCCCTTGCTGATTCCAGGGGCTGGTTTGCATTGGTAAAGACAGACTAAAGCCTGGGATGTGACATCCCTGCAAGATCAGGTCTTAGGGAGATGAGAAACCCAGGCAGAGGGGCACAGGGTCGCTGTTGCTCCCGATTGTTGCTGCCCGTTGCTCAGGCACGCTCCAGGATCAGCATTTCCAAGCGAGCCCGGATCTGTATTTCCCTTAATGTGCCACTGGCTGCTTCTCCTGACCTCTTCCATGCTGCCTATTACCTCAGCTCTGCTTCCCCTCCCTTCTGATCGAATTACTAAAGCACACAGTGGAGTCTCTTGGCTCAACAAAATTTAATGACAGTGACAACAGAGGAGGATAATAAAGATAAATCAGCTGCTCCCAGGAAGGAAAGATGAAGTAAGAACAGACTGAGTTAGAAGGATACACCATGAAGTGACCCCGGCGTGTGCACGTCCCTCATCATCCCTTTTCTCTCAACATCTGTGGGTTTTTTCTGCTTTTTGGGGGATTTGACAGGGAAGAGCAGAGAGCAGAGGGGACTGAGGCACTGGAGATTTCTGCCTTAGGCATGTACTTGCCGTGGAATTTAGGGCACATCACCACCTCTTCTCCATCTCCTCCCCAGGCTGGAGGCTGAGAACAGACCAGGAGAAGTCTTTCATTATGGAAAATTGTAACGAAGATCAGATCTGGGGTTTTCATCTCATCTCGAGCCCTGTGTGTTCATGTGATCCACAGAGTTAGTAAAGGGAAATGGAGTTTGTAAAGGAGCACTCTCAGTTTTGCCCTGTTCTTCTTTTATTTTCTTGTTTTCTGTGAGTCCGTTTTACTCAGAGTTTGAATTACAAAGCGGGAGACGGAAGTTTTCTTTGGTCTTGGATATTTATTGTATCTTATCGATACCACAGCTGCACAGAGACTGCTTTCTGAGTTAACAGGGTGGAGAAATGGCAAAAATGGCTCCTGAGTGCTACTTCCAAGCTCTTTTGTACTCTAATCTACCCAGTTACAGATTGCTAAGCAATATGTTTTTATTTAAAACCCAATGGGTATCTATACCTGGCCCGCAGTGCGGATTTCTCGAACCAATACCAGAAAACTCAGGTTGGTGAAGAAGAAAGAAGAAAGAAGAAGCACAAACCCACACCCCAAATCCTCCATCTTGCCACATATCCATGTTACTGCATCCCACAAACCTAAATTCTGTGTCTCTACATATTCCACCCAGTGACACAACTTTGATTACACAGCGACAATCCCAGCACTAAAACACGATCCGGGAAGTTTTTCCCAAGGCCTGAGATCACATGGAGTGTGCTTTGGAGGATCATCGCTTGTCAGAGTAGAAAGAATGAAATTCTCAGAATTCAGGGTTCCCACAGAGCACCTTCATTCTCAATGCCTATAAATCCCTGGGCACACCAAATCTTGTTAATCCAGCCTTTTCTGACAAGATTTCTCATGGAAGCCGATGGAAGCAGAGCCTGCAGTGACTGTGACTACTGAAACCTCTTCTCTGGCATTCACCATGTTTCCAGTTGCAGAGCATTTCCTTTTTAATGGTAATTCCTGGGGAAAAAACCCTCACTCTTTAATTGCAATCGAGTTCTTCTCCTCTCCCCTCCCACCAGGTTGTTAAATGTTTGCAGCGTTGCTCTAAACAGCCCAGCACAAAACAGTGAGCTGTAGTTGAGACCTCCTGCAAGCTAAATAAACTTAATGGACATCCTCAAGAACTTTTAACTGGGAAGATTTAGTTCCCGAAGAAGAGGGAAACAAACAGCCAGAGCAGCTTTGTCTGCCTGTTGTCCCTCATTTTGCCAGAAACAGCTGTTCACGCTGGGATCAGCTCAGAGGTTCGTACTGAGCAGAGTCTGACTCACAAGAACAAAAAGAGGAGATCATTACATCTCAGCGCAGGCTCCAACTGCTGCGGGCTGCACAGGGAGAGAGAAAATTAACTGGAGTGGGAGCTCAATCTGCAGAGACGCTGCACAACTTCTGCGTGTGACAGAGGAGAGGGAGACGGGAGCGCATCCAACTCTGCAGGGCTGGGATGGAGCTCCAGCCAGAGGGATGGAGGAGATGACTGCCAGACTTCCCTTAATGCAGCCCCTTTGGTCTGGATTCATGTGAGGCAGATGCTCAGAAGAGGAACAACAAAATTAATTATTTAATTTAACAAAGTCGCTACTTATGCAGAAATTCCACTTCCCTCCAGACAGTGAGTGATGGGAACAATTTCCCCATCTTTTTGAGACAGGTGGCAGAGTCTTCACCCTCACATGAATTTCACTTTGAAGGTTAATTTCTGCATTAGATAGAGGCATTATTCCCACACCTTAATGGAAGGTGTCCCTGCCCATGGCAGTGGGGCTGGAACGAGATGATCTTGAAGATTCCTTCCAGCCCAAACCATGATTCCATGAAAATGGGTGGTCTGGGCTAGGAAGTCCTGTTGGACAAATTATAAGCATTGGAAAAAATGGGCAGAAACACAAGACAGCATCGAGCGAGGGCTCTCCATCCTCAGCTTATTGTTATAAACAAGGAACCAGCATCCCTCGACCCAAGAGGACAGTTTAATAGCATATGGAATATCAGAGAGTAGCTACTGATTTAGAAACAACTCATTTTCTTCCAATAACTTATTTTCTAACAGTGATGAAAGCTCTGGAGTGGGGGAGAGGAAAGCAGGAGGTTAAAAGGTTGCTTGGACAGTCTTTCACATTAAATCCGTGCTCGCAGCTCAGGGGCTCCTCTCTACTCATCCTTGTCAGGGGATGGCTTGTGGTTGGAAACAGCTCTGCAGACTGTTCTTGTAAGTCCTGAGGAGCCCACAGGGCTCCACCAGACAGGCTCTCAGCCCCAGTTCGATGCTGACGTGAACTCAGGGTCACCTTTCTTTGTGTTTCTGTCTTTCAGGCAGGACCTCCCCCCCCGCCCTTCAGCCCTGTAACATAATAAACAATGCCCCAAAATGCTCCGTAAGCCCATTCCTCCGTGGCTAAGTCATCATTGCCTGGAACAGAGCAGGCTTCACTTCCATCATCTGCTGAGGGCTGCTGCTAGGTTGGTTTTTTGTTCTTTTTTTTGCCTTAATTTATTTTTGCACTACTCACCAAATAACTCAGTACTGCCATGGCCCAATGGCTGGACCACACAGCACCAAAATTCATGAGAAATCCCTCCTGACAGCAAGACCTAGAGCTGCTGCCTCAGGCTTACCTGGCACCTTGGGTGGCTGTAATGAATGCTCCTGAAGTCCTGGCTACCCTTCCACGTTGGCCAAAGACCTGGAGTTGTGTTTTACTGCCCGGCCCCACCAGTTCTGCCTCGCAGGAGTGGTTATTTATACCCTGGCACCATCTCTTTCTTCTCAAGTGGGGAAACAGAGGGAAGATCACATTTCCCCTCCGTTAAGTCACCAAGTGTTATTTTGGGCACCTCTTGGAACTGATTCATTGTCATCTTGCAGAGTGAGGACATCGGAAGGCTCTGCCACGTGCTGTATTGATCCCTTTACTTGATTAGTTGGTGTATTGAATACCCCTGCTTTTCTAATCTAATTAATGCAAGATAAATACTCCATGCGGGGGCCTGGAGTCACGTTCCAAGACTAATCAGGGACTGGGACTGATTAAAACCAGAAGACTTCAAGGATAATTTATGGACTACTTGACACTGCTGGCAGGTTGGGGTATTTTGGAGGGCTCTGTGTGGTCTCTGGCTCAAAATTGCCTCTTTGGCGAGCTCCACATCCAAATTCCTGCTCATCCCTCAGTAAGAGAGCTTTGGGTTTGAAGAGGTTTAATCTCCGGGGTGAGACACCAGCCTGGAGGTCAGGACATCTGGTTTCACACCTCAGCAGCAGTGGGAGGACAGTGTGCCAGAAAGGCAGGCGAGTCACTTCATCTCTGACCCTAAAAACATCACCACATGTCATGGTTTGATAAAAACACTCAGCAGCAGGCGTGTGAGGACTTCACTCTTGCTTGGGAATCTGTAAGGAAACAGAAATAAATTACTGAGATGGAGCTCAGTTCCAGTTTGTCCCTGTTTCAAGCCAGATCTTGGTGTTTCAGGACAAATGAATGCTCTGGATCAAGAGGGATAACTGGAGTAGGGAAGGTGATAGAGGTAATTCATGCCACATGCATTAATTAATTAACTCACCCCCACTAGGAGGGAAGTAAAACCATTGCTGCTGTGAGGAACAGGGAAAAGAGGCAGTGGCGATTTTCATGCTGCAGATGTGGTGAGATCCTGGGGGTGAATTTAGTTCCAGTCACCTCCTGAGGTAAACCCTAACTCACAAGGAAGGAAGCCTGGCTGGGTGGGTTGTCACAGAGGATTCATCTTCCCTCTGCTTTGTGCTCCATCAGTGGTGGCTCTCGTGACACCCTGGCCATGGGATGTTCATCCTCCCACACCTTGATGAGCACTCGGGAGGAGAATTGAGGAGAGGAGGGGTGGAATTCCAGTGCAGTCTGTGGAGAAACTGCCCTAAAATGTCTCCAGAGTGTGGGATAAGAGTTTTCTGTGAGATGTGGTGAGCAGTGGGGGTTGGGCCAAGGTCCACCTGCCCCGATTGCAATTAGTCCGTGGTTGGAGTGGTGTGAAAATTTTTCCAGGGAATAGGGAGTTCCGGGCATGGGGTCACTGATAGGAATGGCAGGGCCATCTATTCCAATCCCTTCCTTTTGCATCTATGTTTTCCCAGGTGAGAGCACAGCTCATGGAGCCAGGGGGAAGGCAAGGGCAAGTTCAGCAGCCAGATGTAATTGCATTTTCCTCCACAATTGCCTCCAGGGCTGAACCACGGCCCTTCTGCGCCTGCCTCTCTCCTCACAATGCATCAGAGAGAATTGGTGTAAAATCCAGTTAAAAGGCCACTCTCGGGTCTCAGCTGCTGCAGCACGAATTGCGGATGAATTTCCCCTCTCCCGTATCCGCCTGATGGGTTTTGTCACCCGCCCCATATGGCTGGGTTGGATTTCTCCTCTCAGCCTGGTTGTTGGTCTCTCATTGCAACCCCTGTAGCTGCTCGTGAGCTCTTTCTGAGCTGTGTTGCACTTCAGGCTCCCTGTTTACAGCAGTGTCATTACACAAAGATTTCTCTTCCTACACATGTAAAAGGGAGCCCGAGATTAATGGGGTGTCGGAGTGGATAATCACAAATCCAGCTGCCCCGAGGTAGCTGAGAACAGAGATGGTGCAGGGCAGGGGGAAAAGGGTAGTGGGGCCTGAGGGAGCTTTGTAGGGTACATTTATCACACTGTTGGCAGAGAGATGCAATTTATACGGACGGAGCATAAATCCTGTTCGAGGTGCAGGAGGCTCCATACGGGCAGCTGAGCACCTGGGCCTGCTCTGATGCTGGAGACTGAAACGTGCTGCTGTGGTCATCCTGCCAGCTCTCCGCTGTTCCCCTTCCCTTTCCTGCATTTCCTCTTCCCTTTCTCCTCTTGGTAATTTCCATTCTCAGCCCAGCTAAGAGCCGGCCGCTCTCGCAGGCTCTGTGGGTGCAGGTGAGCAGGAAGGGAAAACATGGGCTGTGTCCACTGTTTCCCTGTGCTCTGCTCACTGGGAGACGTCTCTGCTGGAGCTACTGAATTATTGGAAATAACTGGAGTTACTGGATTATTGGAAAACCTCTGCTTTCTCCTTTCGCCAAGCTATTCCCCAGGAGCAGGTTCTGCTCCAGGAATTGCTCACAAAAGTCTTTCTGAGCTGTGTGGATGGTTTGGGTTGGAAGGGACCTTAAATCTCATCCAGTGACACCCTCTGCCATGGGCAGGGACACCTTCCACCATCCCAGGGTGCTCCAAGCCCCGTCCAGCCTGGCGTTGGGCACTGCCAGGGATCCAGGGGCAGCCACAGCTGCTCTGGGAATTCCATTCCAGCCCCTCCCCACCCTCCCAGCCAGGAATTCCTTCCCAAGATCCCATCCAGCCCTGCCCTCTGGCAGTGGGAAGCCATTCCCTGTGTCCTGTCCCTCCAGGCCTTGTCCCCAGTCCCTCTGCAGCTCTCCTGGAGCCCCTTCAGGCCCTGCAAGGAGCTCGGAGCTCTCCTTGGAGCCTTCCCTTCTCCAGGCTGAACAGCCTGGGAATAAAGGCACTGTCCTACTGGTTCTTGCTGGGTTTCATGCTGCACCTCCATACCCTTCCCAAAAATCGACCAAGCATATCTCCCCTACATCTATTAATTTTCCTCTCAACATCTGATGGGAAGGCTTGTGTGCTTTTTCACAATCCTGAAAAAAACTTTCCCTTTTGGTTTTACGTTTTAGAACACAGAGGAAGAATTTCTCCATTATTCTGTCCCTGTCACCATACAGTCACTCTTCCCTGGATTTTGGCCATCCTTTGTGCACCCCCAGTTTCCAGTTCCAACTTAACAACCACAAGTTTGTTATTCAGCGTCAGTCTGCAGACACACACACACACGGAGGGGTCCCAAGAACTTGGAATAAGCCTTGGAAATGAAATAGTAAATAGAGACACTCCTCCCTTCCTCACACATGCTACGTGTTGCTCCAGCAAACGTTGAATAAATCACTGAGCTACGGGGTAATAAATCTTTCATGAGATTAGGACCATCTGAACTTCAGCGATTGTGTGGGGAATGTATAAATTTCACATGCAGATATAGAGTGAAAAAAAAAAAAGAATCTTTAGATTAGTTATTAACTTTGGAAACACTTGATGAGTTTTGATTCATTAAGTGTTTCAAAGTCTTGTTAATTTAATAAGTACCGATGAGGCTGTAATGTAAGACAACAATCAGTAATTTGGAGGGGGGAAATAATAAAGTAGTCATTACACAGCAGAATGTTTAATCAAAGAATGTGGAAACTTACAGTTTCGCATTAATTTGAAAAGGTTGGAGATTTAAAATTAATATTAGCTCTGACACGGGGAGGCTTTCTCTACAAGCAGATAGGGTTTATATAATTGCTTAGAATTAAAATGCCTGTAAATTTAATGGCTTCACCTCTTTAACTGGATCCTCAGGCTCTATAGGTAGAATAGAAATAGACTTAAACCAGTCATGGTCCTTCAAATGCATTTGGAATTTTGGCAGCAAACCTCAGGCTTTGGTATTCTTCTGGTGTCCTGTGCTGGAATGCAAAGAGCTCCCAGGAAACTGAGACACACCAAGGAAAACTCAGCTGACCTTTGTCTACAGTGGAAACATCTCTTGTTGCCCAGAGAAGTTTTGGATGCCCCTGGATCCCTGGAAGTGTCCAAGGCCAGGCTGGGCACGGCTTGGAGCAACCTGGGATAGTGGAAGGTGTTCCTGCCCATGGCAGGGGTTGGAACTGGTTGAGCTTTAAGGTCCTTCCAACCCAAACCCTTCTGGGATGATCCTGTGGTGACGATTTTCATCTGATTTGTCACCTGAGACTCCACTGGCAGTCGATGGAGAGACAGAGTTATCTTTATGCTGTGACCCCTCTCACTTCCTTGGGTGTCTGCACCAGGATTCCACTAATCCTTCCCCAGATCCTTCCCCCCATCCTCCCTCTGTCTCTGTGCTCTCCGAGGAGGGAGCACGGGCAGCTTGTTTACATAGCCACGGGCATTTCACACGTTCAGTTTTATCCCCGTGTCTGTGTCTGCCTGTACCTGTGAGTGTGTGGGATGTGTTGGTGCCTGTACCTGTTTGTAGGACGGAGAAGAGAAATCCAGGTGGGCATTGGTGCTGGGTGTCCAGCTCCAAGACAAAAAAGTCATTGCATAACTATTCCTGGAGCAAGGGCAGCTGGATGAGTTCTTGGAGCTGTTGATGCTTCACCTTTTTCCGGGCAAGCCCCATAATTCTAAGACTTATTATTTTCACATTTCTCCTCATCCTGACAGGGTTCATTCCACCCGTGACTCTTCATTTGGTGTGGTTCCCTAGAGGACAGGGTGACACTCTCCCGCTAAGCAGAGTGGGAGCGATGGTCTGACAAGCAGCAGGAGCAGATAAATGTGATTTAATTTGTCCTCTGTCTGGACTCAGCTTAGGTAAGGAGGACAAATCTGTCCAGACACAGTTTGTCACTCTTTAAGTGTCTGTCCAGGCTTTCTCCTGTTCAAGGGCAGAAGGAGCAGGGAGCAGTCTTCTCTCACAGCCGAGCTGCTGGAAAATCCAGTTGGGATTCAGCTTGGATTCGCCATTAGCGGGCTGGAAAGGTGGACTAATTAGATGGATTTCAGGCCTGTGTGGGCTCAGCTTTGCTTTGCTGCTGCTGCTGCTCGTGTCCTGTGGGACTGCTGGATATGGAAAAGAGCTGACTTTGGGAAAACCAGAGCAGAAACCCTGCCTGGGTTTGTGAGGCTCTGCTTCCAGCATGCAAATCGTCGGCTCCGGTCTTTGGGTGCAAAGGGATTTTTCCCTCTGCAGAAACTCAGTGTATTTCTGCTCTCCCCTGGGAGATCTTCATTGCGCTCTGGAAAGAGAAAACCCTGGACAAAACAAAGTTGGCCTGTGTGAAGGAGTCAGTTTGCTTGGAAAGGAAGAGCCTATGTTTTTGTGGAGTTCAACCACTTTGGAGAACAACCACCCTCTAAACACATTGTTTTTGCATCTTGGATGCATATTCTGTCCTGCAAACTATTGTTTAAAGAGATGTTGACTTTCCCCTCTTTTATATATAGCAGTTAATTTCTTTCCCCTCCTTGCAGGAGACTAAAATGAAATTATTTTTTCCTTTACAGACCACTTGAACCATTCTCATTGTTGTTTTTCTTTAATGTCCTTTTGGTAAGGGGAGGGGAAAAACCCCCAGAAATATCCAAATTTCAGTTTGACACCGGTTCATAGGACTGACAGACATAACAACAGAAAATTTGTTTACTGTAGTTTTTTTCCCCTCACTTCTACCCTTGTAGCTTCAACATTCTCCCAGTTTCTGGGATTATTTCCTGTGCCCACTGAACACTTTTGCTCTGTAGTTTTGACCCAGTTTCCATTGGCTGCACCCTTGGGTTGACAGGTCAGGCTTTTAAATGATCCATTTTTTTCCAAAGAAATTCTTCACTAAGGTGTTGTTTTTTTTTTTTTTTTTAATGATTATTTTTATTATGTGCTTTCATGGCACCAGGAGATGAATAATGATAAGGAGGAAAAGACACCTAATATTTATAAGATTATTGCAAACTACTGTGCGTCCTCAGGTGGTTTTATGCTCAGCAAAGAGATTTATTTTGGGGCGAATAGTAGTTTCCAAATATATCTATATGGAGGGATGGATCATTTGTAAGCTCCACTGATCTTCCCACAAAAAAAAGAAAAGGAGATTTTTTTCCGAGGAGAACTGGGTGTGTGATTTTTACAGCGTTCCCTTGATGTAGGGATGCACTTTGTTCTTCCTGTGATATCCATTAATTCCATGCAATGCTCCGGTAAACTGGAGGGCAGGCAGCCTTCGGTGCTGACCTGCAGCATCGCAGCTCCTGCCAGATTCTGGGCCAGTGGATAGGGAGGGAAAAGGAGGGGGATGAGATGAATTGTAATAAAATTTGGCGTTTTTCTTTGTCAAAAGTCCTGAGTCCTTCTACGACAATGGAGTGGGAATGAAAGGATTGGCTTTGAAGAGGGAACTAGAGGGAGCAAAAAGGTACAAAAGCCTGTAATGACCATGGACACAGGGAAAAACGTTGATGTAGGTGAGGGAAGATAAAGCTGATAGTTCCTGAAGTGAGTTTGATCAGAAAACTGGCACAGAAGGAGACCTGGAGGGGCTGGGAGTTGGATTCTGTGTGCGTGCGTGTGTTGAGGTGTTGGCGTGTGTGTTCAGACACCTGGTTCAGCAGCAAGTTGTTACAGGAGTTATTTTGAGGTTGGAATTGATAATTTAATTTCTTCTGCTGCTTTATTTCATTTGTGGGGGGAAAAAGGAGCATATTCTGCAAGAGAAACTCCAAGCACAGGGTTTTCTCTGGTCTGAAACTGAATTATTAGGGATTTGTCTGTACAGCAACTGGTCAGACTTAGACAGGGAAAGCTCCAGATCTGAGTCAAATTAAAGAGGGGGAAGAAAGGTCTTGGAATGCTGCATTGGCCACCTGCAAGCTTGGAGAATTGCTTTTATTTTTACTTTGAACTTTCTTTAAGAATTATGGAAGTTACTTATATGGACAGAAAAGATGATAAGAGAATAGGTTAAAAAATGTTACAGTAGTGCAAAACACTCTTCCCACTTACCTGTCTCCATGAATTCATCAGTGCAAACCCATTAGTAGAAATAAATGATGGTGTGCATGGAAGATGTTTTCAGCAGCAGATATCAGAGTATACCACAGAATGAAGATGAAACCCCAAATTTCCTGGTTGTTTTGGGAAGCTCTGGTGCCCAATCCAGAGCCTACTTCAATGTCAGCTCCCTGGCTGCCCTGTGTGATGTGGGGGGAGCACTATCTTCACTCTGGCACTATTTCAGGATGAAATCTCGTTCCTGTAGCCTGTTTGTGTCCCTGACTGGTGTTTGTCATCATCAGAAAGGTCCGGTTTCAGGGAGGGATGGGCAGTGATGAAGTTGTTGAGAGCTGTGTCTTACGCCCATAGAAAACACTTCAGAAAGCAGGAGAAGCTCTGATCTTGCAGCAAAGAGGTGGAGGAAGGAGTCCTCAGGTGACAGTGACAACTTTCAGTGATGGGGAGTTCCCAGGGTGTGTCTTCATTGATCGGTGCAGTGTCGTGGCTCAGGGATTCCTCACACAGTGGGGAAAGTGAGGGTGGAATGAGAGGGCTGGAAGCCCTGTGTGTGTGCCTCGTGGTGGATCTACAGGGAAATCCTGCAGCTCGTCTGGAGGGAGGATGCTCTGACCCCAGAATTCTGAGGGATTCATCCAGCACTCAAAGTATCAGGCAGAGCCAAGAGCTGTAAACCACCAGGAGCTTTCAAATCCACCATTTCCCCACCACCTTCCCAGGAGGGATGGCCCAGACCATATTTTGGCAGGAACAGGGCTGTTTTTATCTCTCACACCAAAGGACTTGGCTCTTTGACCTTTGGGAATGCAGCCTGAGCCGACTGGGATGGGGACAAGGACATTCCCAGTGGTCTGTGCTTGGCCATGCCGTGGAGTTTGGGATGCTGTGGTGAGTCAGTGGCAGCAGCAGCAGCGCTGCTGGTGGGGAGGCTGTTCCTGGGAGTGTTTGCAAAGCAGAGGCTGGCCTGGAATTCACTCCATCTGTTGCAGAAGCAGGGATTGCGCTGCCCATGCCATTTAACGCCAGGGATTTCACACCGAGCTGAGCAGTCCTGGTTCACTTTCCAACAAACTCCAGAAGCCTTTGCAGGACGGCTGTCCCAGAGAGAGCATCCTGCTGTGCCCTGGATGGACACACAGACCTGGCCAGCCTGGCAGACGGGTTTCTTGATCAAACCCTGCAGGAATTTCTCAAATCCCTCTGTAGTCCCAAACCATATTTGACACACCAGCTGTGATAACGTCGAGGGACAGTCAACAGCCCAGCCTGCTGCTCCTCAGTGCTGCCAGACCCTGCGACAACCAGCAGAGAAATGTCAGAATTCTCTTCAAACCAGCCACGTGTTTCAGGACTGTTTCTCTCTATTTACAGTACCAGGAGCCAAAGTCTGGCATTCCTGGCTAATTGTCCATCTGAAAGGGTCACTGGACTGGATGTTGGGTGTCTGGTTGTGGCCCAGGCTGCACATTTTGGGGGCTGCTATCCTACCCCCCTCTAAGATACTCCATGGACCATAAGATGGTCTTATTTTTGTGAATTTTGAATTCCCATCCATGGCTTTATCCATGACTTAGCCTCCCTTGCTCCACCATCTCTTTTTTATCAAACAAGGTAAATTAAACAACCCTCAGTCACCGTTTTCAACCTTCCACTATTTTCCCCCTCTCCTGCTGAAACACTGGGACACGCAGTGATGGATCCTACAGAAGAGACCCCTGCTCTTGCCCAATATTCCAGACATCATCTGCTACTAAACTTCACCATTTTCCTGTGGGATACCTCAGCCAAGAAGGGATCTTAAATCTGTTGATGCTGCACCTATGGAAGGGCTTTAATTCTGCTCTTGCTGGACAAGCCCATCCTAGCAGCACATGCCAAAATGCCATGCAGCAAGTGATGACTGTGAATAATAAATAAGAAAACCAGGAATAAACAGCCTGTATATGCCACAGGAAAATGTGGAGGGACTTTTCTACATCTACAAGTCAGATAATGTGTTTAGAGAAAATGAGTTAAATGGAAGTATCGCCCTGTAGCAGATCTAATAATCAGCTTAAATGTCTACAAAAGAAATGGAAAAAAACATTGTGGGTATTCAAGTCTATTCCAAAACTGTGCCTGATTTATTCAATTTTGAGCTGATGCAATAAAAGGTGGGAATTCAATCCATTCTGTTCCCTTCCATTAACAATTTATACACAAAGACACAGGTAGAGAGGAGCACGAGATGGGTTGGAAATGGTTGGTGAGTTTGAGATGGGAGTTGGACCTACACAGTCTGAGTTCTATGGACATCCCTGTAGTCTGTGCTAGAAAAGGTAATTTCTGACAGTAGAGCATCAATCCTTCAGGCATTGTAGGAGAAGAAGACACTCAGGAGGTGAGGGATGAGATGGAAGTGAGGCAACCAGCATTGCCAGGGTAGGGTGACCACCCAGCTGCTCTGATCACATTCACAGCTTTGCCTTTTTGTTATTTCATTTTCAGTACTTATATTTACATTCATAACTTCCACTTTTACCCATTTTTTTTTTCCTGTCCTCCTGCCTCCCTCCATGGCTCATAAGATGTTTTTGGAAGGAGTGAGACAGAGAGTGAAGGTTCAGAGTGTCTCACGCATGCAGAGCTTTCCAGACGGCTGCTTTTGCCGTCCCCATCCTGGAGATCAGATGCGAGATGGATCTTCTTTTCCCTTGACTTGTTTAACATACCTAATGTGCAGCTGCATAAAATATTTTCCCTCCAGGCAGTGGAAATGTCACTCCATGTCTCTGTTGGTGACATGGCCGTATTTAAATAGGGCTTTTCTTACCACACAGCACTTTAGGGGACTTTGTCCTGTCAAGGATCCCCCAGTGTTGGACACTGCATGGGATCTGGAGCACACTGCACTGACATGCCTGAGACAGGGGGTGATGCAGCACTGTCTCTAATGTGTATTTGAGCATTATTATTACAGAATTCAGGTGACTGAAGCACACACCTGAATCTAGATTACAAACAGAGACTCTCCTGTGAAGGCAGGCAGAGAGAGTTGGGGTGTTCAGCCTGGAGAAGGGAAGGGGCTGGGGAGTCCTTAGAGCCCCTTCCAGTGCCTAAAGAGGCTCTAGGAGAGCTGGAGAGGGACTGGGGACAAGGGCATGGAGTGATAGGACAAGGGGGAAGGGTTTCCCACCGCCAGAGTGCAGGGATGGATGGGATATTGGGAAGGAATTCTTTATGATGAGGGTGGTGAGTTCCTGGAACAAATTTCCCAGAGAAGCTGTGGCTGCCCCATCTCTGAAATTGTCTAAGGCCAGGTTGGATGGGCTTGGAGCAGCCTGGGATGGTGGAAGGTGTTTCTGCCCATGGCAGGGGGTTGGAACATGATCAGTAAGTTCTCTTCCAACCCAAACCATTCCATGATTCCATCAGTGCATGAGCCAGGACACGCATTTGCAAAAACACACCGGGCAGAGGCTCCACAAAACGCGGAGCACAGAAAGGCTGCAAAATGAGTGAAATACAAGCAAAATGCTGATGGGGCTGTGTCTCCCCAGGCATCGCAAGGACCTCATCTCACTGACCCCACACACCCACAGCTGCACACCCACACCCTGCTCCAACGCCCTTCCAACACATCCCTGCGGCACCGCGCCGTGCCGCGAGCGTGACGCTGTTTGGACACGCGGTGCCACGCGCTCCGTGACGCGGCGGCAGAGACTCCTCATGGCACGGCGGCGCGTCTCGCGCTCCCGCATCCCCGCGTTCGCACAGCTCTCCCCATAAAGTGTTTTCCTGGAACAGATGCCTGCTGCATATGGATCCGTATCCCAAGCAGCGCGCACGGAACGGGCACGTCAGGCTGGGCAGAAGGGAAGCGCTGGCTCCTTTCCCCCTCTTTGCAGAGGAATTGCGTTCCCGACATCAGCTTGGTTCTCTTGGATGAGTTTTCTGGGAAGGATGAGTTTTCCGTGCGTTACAGATGTCAGCTCATGTTGTCGGGCATGTTCCTTGTTGTTTCTTAAATTGCTGCCCCTGAAAAATTGGTTGTCTTGGAGGTGTTTTCATGCAGAAGTGGAGATTTTAAACCTGGAGGGGAACACATAAAAAGAAACCCATAGGGGAAATGGTGAATCATGCGTTAAAACATGCTGGGAGTTTGGGATTTCATTTTAATGCTTTGGGACAACATGCACATGCCAGGGCTCCCAGGATGGCCAGAAATGCCTGATTTGCCCAAAGACTCTTGTTCTGTTGTCTCTTCTGATTCTCTTCTGATCCTTTAAGCAGAAGAGAACTGGCTTCCTCTGTTGATGCCCAATACCCATTTGAAAACAGAGTAATCACACAGCGCCACGCTGAACTTGGGTTCCCAGCTGCTTCTCTCCAGGGAATCAGTGTCAAGCATCTCTGGCCAAGAGTTGAATGGAATCTTCCATCATTTTCTCAAGAAAAAGTAGAGTAGGAGGTGTTCAAAGCACTCCTGGGTGCCGTGCTAAAATCCAGACATACTCAGACACTTGTGATTTATTCCAGGGTCCATTTTTAAACTGGTGTGTTTAGATCTGCTCAGCATTTTTTATGGTGCTGTTCTGTTTATTTATTCATAGTTTCTGTGTCTGTTTGGCTGCTGTTGGGTGATGCAGAGTAGTAGCTCAGCTGAAAAAGCACAAAATAAAGTTTTAAACTGAAATAAAAGTCAATGAACAAAATGCTCTGGTTGAAATACGCTAGCTGAAGTTAAATTCTGGTTGAAATATGCTAGTTTAAATTAAATTCATGCAAATTCATGTGGGTAGACAAGTCCAAAGTCTAACTTAACTTCTGTGGACACATAAACTGGTGGTTTCGGATGAACACTGAACTCAAATATACAATTTATAGTGCTAAAGTTTTGCCCCACAGTGTGTGAGCTCTGGTGATGAAAGCCACATTTTTACTATGTTTTAAGAGGAGAAAGCAATGAAAATTGAGGTTTGAGACTTAGTGCATAGCAGAACAGAGTTTTCCTTTGCTTTTACTGGTTTATGATATTTTTACCAAACTGAGTAAATGGAAATAAAAGGAAAGCAATGCAAGCAAACCTTTCCCTGGGGTGGGGACTGCAAAACTTGTGCAAACAGCATTTGCAAAAGCAGCCCTGCAGGATTTACATCTTGTCACCAACACCTAGAGCTTATCAACATTTTGGAGCTGGCTGTAACGTGTGCCTGGGGGAATAAACACCAGGATACAGCTAAACCAGGGATCTAAATATAACTCCAAGGAAGGAATGCAGGAGCTGCAACTTGTCAGGCATTTTCTCTAATGAAGGCTGATCTGTGAGGAATTAGCACCAGAGAGATCTGCACACCAGATGCTCCTTAGTCCAGGGCTGGGGAGTTTCAACTCTGAAGTCCACCCAGTGCCAGCTCTGTGGGGCACAGACGTGTCAGGAGAAGTTCTCTGCAGCCTCTCACCACTGTGGATCTGTGGTTTAACCAGTCCAGGACTCGACCACCCCTGACCAACGCCTTGCTGATGTAGGTCTGACCAGTTCTCCACAGCTGATCTTAATTCTAGCTTTGTGGCCAGTTTAGGTTCAAATCAATGAGCAAGATCTGATTTGTTTCTCCTGGAGATCAGTAACGGACAGCTTTTTGTGGGGGAAGGGTTGTTTGATGATGAGTGAGCTCTGGAACTCAGCAGTAGGTAGGAGACAGTGAAAAACTCTCCCTTGGGAGAAGGAAGCCTTCGGTTTTACTTAGACCAGAAAAAAGACACCACAAAATCAAAAGTACAAACCCCCTTCTGTCAGTGGAACAGACGTGGCCTGATCTCCCCGCGTGCTGAACGGCCTTGGTGGAAATGCAGAAAACCGGGTCAATGGTTAATTTGCACCCATGGACCTCACTGCCTCACTTGACCCCTGGCCTTCAGGCCTTGCTGTTACTGTCTTGAGCTGTTTACCCTCACCTGATGCTCATCTCTCTTTTTTCCTCTCTGCCTTCTCTGTCCCTTTTCCCATCCTCCTGGATCTGGTATCCAAAGTTTCCCTGTGCCTCCGCCCATGGCAGGGGGGTGGAGCTGGGTGATCTCTAAGGTTCCTTCCAGGCCGTTCTGTGATTCTGTGATAACCCACATCTGGCTCACCACAAGCAATCCTCTAGGATCTGGAGGTCTGGGATGGGATCAGCCACAAGGAAGTGGATCCAGGACAAGCTGGGTTACAGATGTTTTATCCAAGCAGCATCTCATTCCATGTCTCTCCAGCTGGCTTTGAGCAACTCCTTGCAATTGTGCACTCATTTCTCGAAGTTCATTTCAGTGATAAATACCTGATTTATCACTGTGGCTTAACAGGGAATCTGCTAATCAGGTAAATAATTGACTAATGCCCAAGATTCTTGGAAGTCTTGCTGGGATTGCCTCTGTGTTGAGATTGAGCAATTCATGCCACCAACAGGATCCTTACCTGGCATGAGACTGTTTATTAAAACAGGCTCAGGATTATGAAGCATAAATTGCTCCTAATTTCATCAGCTTTCTCTGCTGCCCCAGGAGTCTTTCCTTGTTTGTCTTCCAGACTTTGTTATTTAACCAGACACTGATCAGATGATGATGATGAGGTAATTTCTAGGTATCAAAATTAACAAATCAATTAATTAAAAGGAGACCTAGGACTTCCTTTGGCCAGCAGTTCTCCTCCACTTTGCTGAATTGGAACTGAAATCACTGCCAGCTTTATTTATGCAGGGTTGTGTGAGTATCTGGGCAGCATTTGCCCTCTTGGGAAAATTACATTTGTTTGTATTTGCTACGCTTTTCCAGAAGTCCTCCAAAGGTTTGTTTGGGAATATGAGCCAGCTCCAGCTGATCAGGCTGAATAGATAAGGTAGTCCCAGCCAGCTGGGGTCCAGGAGTTTGCTCATTGTCCCCTGCCACTGACCCTGCTGTCACCATCTAGTCCATGGAAATTGTGGTTATTTTCCATTCAGAGACAACTGGGAGAGTGTTCTGGAGGATATTCATCTCCCAAACTTGCAGGCTCCTGTGTGGTGCTGCCTGCCCACGGTCCCCATTCCCCATCTGCTGCACAGCCTCCCATTATGCAAATGGAGGCAGCTCGCTTCAAGTTTATTTCTTAATTTAATAAGTGTAATTTAATAAATCTCAATGCAATACATTTCTGGTGAATGAAAGGATGGCTGAGTGCATAAAACAGCATCAGCTGTCAGACAGCTCGAGTGTTCTCCAGGAGCTCAGACTGCTCCGGGGATGGTTTCTTTTAAGAAGACTTTGCCAAATCAGATCTGTAGCCATGCCTGGGCCTTGGTTTTGATCATGGCCAGGAGGAAAAATTAACTGACCCATCACTGAAATGGAGCCAGGATAAGGAGGAGATGGTGGAATGAGCGGGAGTCGTGTGCAATGTGACACTAGATGTAGTTTTCTGGCTGGGACCACAGTGTCATGTCTCCCTGATCTCCCCTCTGTCCCTGCACAAGAGATTCCAGCTCAGTTCCTTTCCCCCTGCCTGTCAGTGAAAGCAGAATTGAGTGGGCATTGCATTTATCCCCTTCTGCAGAGTTAATTTCCTGGTGCATCCCACCCAGGTTTGGATGAGCAAGGCACCAGAGGAAGATGTTTGAGAGGATTTTCTTTTGGGGAATGAGCCGAGACAGTTCAGCCTGGTGATCCCTATTTCCCAAGAATACCCCCAGGATCTTCAATACTGCAAGGTGGGAGTGGACTGTGGTAATCTCCTAACCCAAAAAACCCCAAATCAAACCAGGGACTTCCCTGAATGAACTCCTCTTTGAAACAGGGCTAAGGGTAAGAAGGGCTCAGGTCTTTTTAATGTGCCTCCACCAAGGGGACACATCAAGGTGTCCATTCTGGGCTAGAAAACACCTACTTGAAGGCCAGCAAAATTCTTGTCTCGAGAACCAGCTCAAGTGAGGTTTAAAGTCCAAATCCAAAGGCATCCTGAAGAGGATGGTCAGCATTTAAAAGATTGTGACATCTTGCATCGAGGCACCCTAAAGGAGTTTTAAGGTTTCTGCAGAGGGGGCTTTGCTGACACCACTGTACATGTTTGGATAATAAAACAATCCCCATGCTGATAACCAGAAAAATGTCTAAAGATGGTAAAAACCACCATCCCTAAGTAAAATTTCCCTGCCAAGTAGCAAGGATATATCCTTCAGCTGAAGCAGGAAACCGAAATGGGAACTGAACTACTGAAACTTCAGCAAAAGCAAAGAGGAAAGAAGCAATTAGTTGGAGTCTCATTATTTGGATGGCATTCCTGCAAGGGTGGTTATTCTGACCTGTCCACATGTCGCGATAACCTCACGCGGGAAGATGGAACAGTCCAACTTTTCCCCATTTTTCTCTTTCTTTTTTCTTTTTTGATTCATTATCATAAAAAAAACCCCCCAAAATAACCCAACCAACAAACAACTGCCCTGCCTCATAAGGAGTCTTTGGGTCAAATGTTCAGCCACTTGAAAAAATATGTAAAATAAAACACGTGTGTGTGCTGTGGAGGCAGCTGCTGGGTGATGAGTTACGTATGCAAGAAATCAGCATCCGTGTGCAAAAGGAGGCTCTGGAGGCACCAACCAAGACGTATATTTTTGGTCACAGAGACAATTGTGCCTTTTTTTTTTACCTCATTCAAAATTTTTCATGAATGCATTCATCTCCCTCTTAATATCAGTCTTTTATTTATAGACAAAAATTGACTGTCACTGTTCGGGGAAGACAATGAGACTAAATTTATGTCAGTTCTTACTCTTTTTCTCTGTTTTTTTGCAGTAAGACAAAAATTCTGTGCCTCTGTGTAAATGTATTAAAGTAAAAAAAACCCAAACTAACAAACCTAAACCAGAAATAAACAAACCAAACCAACCAAACCCAGAAACTCTTCAGATTTCTTTTTCTACAGAATCAAAGAATTGTTTAGGTTGGAAGGGACCTCCAAGGTCATCCAGCCCAACCATTAACAAAGCATTGCCACTACTAAACAACATCCCCAAGTGCCATGTCTATAAGTTCTCAAACACAGAAGAATCATTATTCCACCTGCTGGTCCCTTGCTAGGCTTTAGGGGTGTTAGGAAGTTAAAACAGAAAATCCCTCTCCTTCCTGAGTTGGAGTGTGTGGGAGAAGCGCTTGAGAACTCATATTTCAGGCCCAAAGCTCTTTTCTACCTCCCAGCAAACCCTTGGCCTCTTTCTGCAGGTGCCTCCGGTAAAACTTCCATGGTAAGCATGGGAATGGAGTGCCTGGCTAATGTTAGCATCTTGGAAGGGCCCTGAGCACAGAAATCCACTCTGGAAAGGAGACCATGGCAGTGGGGACCATCTGTGGAAGAGCAGAGTCATCCTCCCGTGCAGTCACTCAGCACTGCAAATTCCCGGAAAATTCCTCCTTGTGCACCAGGCTCGGGCGTTGGGAGAGGACACGTGGGGCTGTGGGTGGGTGAAAAGCACGCAGACTCCCAACAGCTGGCATTCCTGCTGCTACCCACAGTGGAAAAAGGGCAGGAGAGCTGTGTTTGGAAAAACACCAGGCCCAGCAGAGACTGCCTAGAATCCGCCTGGTTCCTGTGGTCCGGCTCGTCTCCACTGGGGTCTTGTTGACACAGGATTGGGTTTTCCCTGTCCTCCTGCCCCCCAATTCACTCAGGAAGTGCTCCTGCCCCAGATGGAGGCTCAGTTGGTCAAACTTCCTGTGCTTTATATGGCAGAGCACTAAGAGGGCCTTGTGAGGTTACAGAAAAAAGGGATGCAGGTCCTGGAAGCTGCATCCAGGAAGGGCTCGGCTGTGTCTCATCCATGCAGGGTGAACAGGGGGAGATGCAACAAGAAGAGATGGGCTGTGAGGGGGAACTTATCACCTCTAATAATTCCTGAGGATTTAGCACTAGAGGAAACTGCCAGAGATCCAGCCAGGAGCTGTTATCACCTCCCCTGTGAAGGTCTGGCTTGGCCCTTGCTGACCCCGTTTCTCTGGCAGCATCAACTCCGTGCTCATAAAAGTATCAGGGAGATAAAAGAGGTTTCCTTGCAAGAAATGTCTCTGTTGACTGCCAAGGAAGCTCTTTTTCCTCACAGGAGCTTTGTTTTCTCCATCTGACTCTGATTTTGTCTGACTCCCTCTGGTTTGGCTGCAGTTCCCACATCCAGGATGCAGGAGGGGGGATGGAGGAAGACTCTGGGCTTTTCTCAAATTCACCATCTCTCCCTCTCTCTTTTTGGAACTGCTTTATACGTTTCTCCTGGGTTTTTGCCCTGATGGGTGTCTGAGGTGGGGGTTACCATTTATTCCATTATATTCCAATTTGTTATTAATTGCTCCCTGGTACCCTGCCTGATGTATCCACCAGAGGGGAATGAGAGATGAGGGAGAACAACTTTAAAGGATAAGACAATGTGTGTCTGCTCCCAGGTGCTTTTGGAGCTCTCTGAAGACAATTTTTTACCTGTCCCTCACACTTGGCCTTGCCAGGCCTGGATTAATTTTGCAAGGGAAGGTGCAGAAAGTCCTTGGCAGTTATGCATCAATGAAAAAAAAAAAAAGACAAAACTCAAGCTTTTATTTTAATTAGACTTTTCTCAGGAGAGGCAAATTTATATAAATCCCCAGGGTTTGGCTCTGATAATGTAGATTCCCAAAGGGCTCAGCCCCAAGTCCAGGGAAAGGGTCTGGGGCTGACAAGAGCAGTGACATGCTTGTGTCTGTCTGGGGTGGTTGGTGTGATCATGGCTTTCTGCTGTGGGCTGATCTCTGATTATTTAAGCTTTTTCTCCTCTCTGATGTCAGTGACAGCAGCCCTCTACATCCCTTTGTGGGTCTGGACACGGAGGTGCCTAGATAATTGTCAAATTAGGCTTGGTTTGGCTGTGGTGGCCTCTCCAAGAGGGCCTGAAGTTTGGCAGTAGGTGGGCCTTGGGTTCCCTCTGAAGAAAGGTTTTTCTGTCATGGTACAGGAGCCAAGCACCTTTTGGGATACCCCGTATCCCAACCACCTTCTGGGCTGGAGCCTCTTTCCTCTTCCAGCTTTGGGCCTTTCTTGAAAAATGTTGGAACAGAAAGAAGAAAATCTCTTGAACACGTTCAAGTAAGAGTGACTCTGGTAGAAATGGTGATGGATAATCACAACTATCCTAAATATATTTTTTTTTTCAAAAGCTCTGGTCAGGAGGTCACTGGTAAATCAAGTTTCAGCCGACATTATTTGTCTAAAACTGGTTCCAGTTTTATTCATGTCCCTTTTATACCACTTTGCATATCAATACAAAAGATAATGACACTGATGAATCTTGTCCAGGGAATGCAGCGAGGGGCCTGATGGGAAAATGAGCCATTATCTCTCCTTCCCTCCACATCCAGGTGCAACCTTCTGTCCGTGCCTCTGAGGGGCCCCCAGTGATTTATTGATACGGCAATCTGATTTTGGGAATTAAAATTGATTTTCAGCTTAAGCTTTGTAAATACAATGATCCATAACAAACGTGGGTCGTGTTCTGGGGGAAAGTGGGAAGAGGGAATGAGGATGCCAGGGGGAGTGACGTGGATGACAGACAGTGCTGGAGGAGGAGAGAGGCAGGATGAGGTCTGTGAGCTGGAGCGGGCTCTGCAGGGCATCCCATAAAAGCCTCTCAGAGTCCCTGGGAATGTGCTGCAGGGCTGCCCTGAACCTGGATTCCAACGTTATCAGCTCTGGAGGCTCCAAGGGCAGCCAAGAAAAGCAGCTGGAGCTGGGAGCAAAGTGTGGCTTGCCACTGAGATGTGGTGTGGAAAAGGAACACAGGGAACAGCTGGCTCCTGGGAAGAGCTTTGGGAAGTGTGATATAAATCCGGTCCCTCAGATCCTCTCCTTTAACATCCTGCGGATGGAAATCCACAGATCTTAGAGGAGGCCACAAAGATGCTCCCTCTGCGCTGGAGACAGGCTGGGAGAGCTGGGGGTGTCCAGCCTGGAGAAGAGAAGGCTCTGGGCAGACCTGATTGTGGCTTTTCACTGCTTGAAGGGAGCTTATAAGAAAGAGGGAGAGTGGCTTTTTACAGGACACATCCTGATAGGAAATGGTTTAAAACTAAAAGAGGAGAGATTTACATTTGATTTCAGGAGGGAATTCTTGGCTGCGAGGTTGGTGAGGGCCTGGCACAGGGTGCCCAGAGAAGCTGTGGCCGCCTCTGGATCCCTGGAAGTGTCCAAGGCCAGGTTGGACGCGGCTTGGAGCACCCTGGGATAGTGGAAGTTGTCCCTGCCCATGGCAGGGGTGGGACTGGATGAGCTTTGAGGTCCTTTCCAACCCAAACCACTCTAACTCCATGAAATTCCTCTCTGGCTGCAGCTGAGGGGCTGAGAGCAGAGCATCTCCTGCTTCAGGGCTCTGTGCCTGCTGCCACCACCCCCTCTGCCCACTCCTTGAAGCATCCATCTTTCCCAAAACCTTTCCTCTTTCCCTGTGTGGGTGGCCTCTCCTGTGGCAAGGACAGGCTGTGCTCACCCTCCAAGTGCACAAAAATCCTCTGCTTTGAACGGGCAGTGTGGCAACATGAGCCAGAGGCATCTGTGCTCCTTTTGGCACTGATTTGGGTGAGATCAAGCATCTTTTCCTGCTTGTGCCTCAGTTTCCTCAGCCATTCAGGGCAAGGAAAGTTGGGTTTCCTTCTGTGAGCAACCTGTGCAGCCGGGCTGCCTTTGAACTGCCCCTCTTTCTGGAGGAGGAATGATCTCCCTGGGCTGTCCCCATCCTGGGGACTGATAAACCGAGCTGTGCTGGGAGATTTGCACACTGCAAAAGGCTGGGAGCTCTCTGAAATCCGAGCAGAAGAGCTCTCCAAGCCTGAAGCCCTCCACTTCCTTCTTCCCCAGGCCAAGCACTTCTATCACTCCCTTTTGAGGCTGAGAGTGAACACGGCAAGCCAGCCCACACACTGGCTGTTTTCTGCTTCTGAGCCGTTTTTCTAAGCCAGCCCACTTCTGCAGCACGGCCGCTTCCATTAGCTGATAATCTCGCTGTACAACTTCTCCAATTGCTTTTGGGAAATCTCGGTGCATAACATCTATTACATTTCCCTTGCCTACCTTGGCAGTAATGCTGCAGCTTCAAAGAACTCCCCATAAGTTAGTTAAGCAAAAGACCTCCTGCTTGTAAATCCATGCTGGCTGTCTCCTCTAATCCAATTATGCTTTACAAGGTGCTTCCCTCACTAAATCCTGAAAAATTGTTTCTGATATTTTTACCCACGATTTATGTTAAGCTCCTCGGTGTATAATTGCCTGTCTAATCGCGTGCTCCTATTTTTGAATAATGGGGTTAGGCTTGACATTTCTGCAGTTCTCCTGTGTCATCTGAGAACTGCTAAAATGTTATTACTCGAGACTTCACTCACGTGTGTGTGCTGGTTTCCCCCAAAACTGGTGGAGCTCATGTACCTGAACCGTGTCTGCACTGATGTCTTTGGTTGTCGTTGATGTCCACTCGCCAGCTGAACCCTCTTTTTGATTAGGAACGGGTGAGAAATGCAGATGAAGTAGCACAAGTCCTACTCACAGTAGTAGTTCTGCTTCTACTATGAGTATGAGAGGTGGGACTTCCTTCAGTCTCCACCTTCAGGCACGAGGAACCTTCAGCGAACGATGTGGGGCTTTTTGCCGAGGATGTTGCTGGCAGAAACAAGAATTCCTATTCTTCTCTGGAGAAAATGATGCTCAGGGGAGACTTTTTTACACCCCACAACTACCTGGAAGGAGGTTGTGGCGAGGTGGGCGAGGTGGGCCAGGCTTTTCTCCCAGGTAAGTGACAGCACAAGAGGAAACAGCTTCAAGTTGTTGAATCCAGGGGAGGTTCATGTTGAATATTAGACAAAATTTCGTCACTGAAAGAGTGATTAAGCATCGGAACAGGCTGCCAAAGGCAGTGGTGGAATTACCATCACTGGAAACATTCACAAACTGAGAGTATCTGGCACTTCACCCCGTGGTTCAGTGGGTATGGGGGTACTTTGATTGAAAATTGGATTTGATGGTCTTGGAGGCCTTTTCCCACCTCAACGATTCCATGGTAAGGAACAAAGAAATGTGTCTCCCACACCCCAGGATGTGAAGGTTTTGCCACTCAAATCTGGGATTTTTTTGGATCCAGCAGGTCCAAGACATAATACCCCTGACCCAGGCAGGTGGGTTTAATTTTTGAGGACACCAGCAGGTAACAGGATCAGAGGAGGGAGCTGTGTAGGAGGAGGTTTATTTGCTTGCCCTTTTCCTGTTTTCAAAGACAGCAGCGATTTCCCAGGCAAATGCGACAGTGGCATCAGCTGGGAGTGTTTTTTACACAGCATTGGCAGGGAGCTCTGCTGAGATGTCACATCGTCACACAACCAGGATTTAGGGAATAATCCGTGATGCACCATCAGCAACACCACGGGTTTGAGCCAGATGAAGGAAAGTGGCATCCTCTCGCTGGCAGCCAGGCAACAAAAGGGATGGAGTCGCAGTGGGGAGAGCAACATATGGTTTTGAACCTTAAATAGACTGGTCTTTTCGAACCAACAGGAAGAGTGGTGGTTCCTCATGCTGGAATCCTTCCTAGCCAAATATCACATTTGCAATCCACAGCCTTTCCTTAAAGTTTAACTGGGAAAAAATAAAAAGGGAGAAAAGAGCAGAACAGCTTCTCTAGCAAATCCCTCTTTTGAGGCCGATGTTCTTAACCTCTGAAAAGGATGGGACAACTCCCCGAGCCTGAGCTCCCGCAGACAGGTGAGATCCTGCCACACAAGCACCACTGAGGAGATTCCAGTTCCCAGTCCTGCTGGATGAAGAAATAGTGGTTGCAGGGACCTGGAGAAAACAAAGCAGAAAAGGAAAAAACTGAAAACCTTTGTTTTCTCCATCTGAGTCTGATTTTGTCTGACTCCCTCTGGTTTGGATGCAGTTCCCATGTCCAGGATGCAGAGGAGGGATGGAGGAAGACTCTGGACTTTTCTCAGAGCGACCATGTCTCACTTCCCTGTTTTTGGAACTCCTTCATATGTTTCTCCTGGGTTTTTCCCCTTTTTAACCACTTTGTTAAAGGTGGAGCTGTGCTCTGATCCCCCTGCTTTCCCAATAATCCGTTGGGTTTGTCCTGAGCTTATCAACATCCAGCAGCGAGAGGATCTTAAGGATGCTCTGGGAATTCAGCTTTGTTTACCAAGCCTGGGAGTTCTTGCCTAACAACCAGGAGATGCTTTAATTTCCTTCCTTTTGGTGGACAGCCTAAAGAACATCCCTTGATCTCACCTTTTCTCTCAGGAAGGGTGAAAATTAATTGTCTTCACTCACCATTTCTGCCTCTCAAAATGCGAAATCCAGGATTTCAGTGGTCTCTTAGAGACAACGATTTCCCAAGCAGGGACAGGTTCTGCAGAGAGATCTCCCAGACTTCTGCTCATTAATGGTTTATTAATGCTGGTCCAGATATATTTATCCAAATTATGATCTCTGGAGGATTATTCTGCCACAGACCCTTCATCTCCTGTGCATTGGGTCCGAGTCCCTCCCACCCCTCCACCTGTCCCAGATAAACTGCTACCACAGGTATTTCCAGCAGAACACCTGATCCTCTAATTCCTTTCTGGGGGAAAGGTTTATTTGGAAAAAGATTATTCTTATTGCTCCAAAACCAGCTCAGCATTTTTAGGTTCAGGTGCACAACTTGCAAATCACAAGTTTTTTTTGCCTCCTCTCTGATGTGCTGAGCCTAAAACCAGCTCCTTGCAATCTGTCTGGACTGAATTCTGTGAACCAGCGTCTCCCCATGGAAGTTTAATTTCAGCCATTGCAGTGGGTCCTGGCAATGATTCTCTCCATTGTTGGACAGAATTTCCCCAGGACGAGGACTAAGGTGGTTATTTATTCTTTAATCCTCAAGCTTTCATTCTGAACAACATTCCTGGAGATGCATTTGCAAGCAAAGGCAGGAAAAATAACCCTCCAAAAATGAAACATTTTGCAGCTTGATGCTTTAATGTGATTTTTAATTGAAAAAATAATAACTGCCTAGGCATTTAGAAGTCTTAAGTTATTCAGATTATAAACCATTCTCTAGGTGTTAGAAAATACAGATACCTAATACAAGGCCCTGGCTTTTGTAGGACACTTTCACCTTTTATGAAGCATCTGGCTGGAGCTGACAGCAGAAATAGGAGACAGAGAGGGCTGGATATTAGGTTTTATTAAATCTGTCAATTTCTAAGTAATTATGGGAGCATTTGATATAAACTGAACTTCTAAATCATGCTTTAATCTCCGTTATTTTGCCAAAATGGTTTCTTAGTGAGTCTTTATGCCTGAAAGCACCCCTGGGCATTTGCTCCCCATCTGTGGGATGGTGGGGGAGCTGGTGGCTTTCAGCTCTGCTTTTGGCTGCTCCCACCTCATCATTCAGAGAATCAACCTCCTGATAGATGGCAGTGTCAATAAAAAGGTTAATATTTTTAAAAGCTAGATAGATCTTTGTTTAGCTGCCATTTTGTGGCAGTCCTGCCGTAGTCTTAGGAGGAGTTTGCCAGTCCCTGGGTTGACTAATTGGTCTCTGAGCTATCCTTTGCATGAAGGGCCATGCATCAACATCTGCTCGACAAATTGTATGGGAAAATAATATAAAAAAATAAAAAATCACAAACAAAGCCAAGGAAATGGAGAAGTTAATCCTCAGCTATGTCTGAATATTCTGGTGAAATGGAATTTTACTGAGATCTGACCTGTCTCGAGTCATAGGAAAATTAATTCATTAGATTATTTTAGGAAAGGATTACGATTTCTGCAGACATGATCTGGGAGGGGGCTGTTCAGTCTATATTCAAAAACCCAATTTTGATGATTTTTAATGGGCTACTCTGATTTTGAATTCAGGAATTCAGATGAGGTCAAGCTGTAGGAACTACCAGTGATGGTCTCAGTGACACTACAGACCAATTTCTTGGAGGAAATGAGAAGTTGTGGCTGCCTCATCTCTGGAAGTGCCCAAGGCCAGGTTGGACAGGGCTTGGAGCAGCCTGGGATAGTGGAAGCTGTCCCTGCCCATGGCAGGGGCTGGAATGAGATGAGCTTGAAGGTCCCTTCCAACCTAAACCATTCTGTGACTCTATGAAATCAGTAGGAGAGGACTGGGGGCTTTTTAGAAGCTTTTTTGAAGCACCGCTGGTCTAATTAGGTGGGAATTCAGTTAATTACTCTCAACTTGGTAAATTCCTTTTACACCATCAATCAACATCCTCCTCCTTCCCAGAGTTTCCAGCATCCCAGATGCACTAAATCTGTAATACACTCCAAAACAGCAAAGAATTCAGATTGATGCACTAATATTTGAGGGTGCTGGAATTGCCATAGAATCACAGAATAATTCAGGTTGGAAAAAAACCTCCAAGATCATCGAGTCCAACCATTAACCCAGCACTGCCAAGGCCAACACTCAGCCATGTCCCCAGGTGCCACATCCAGGTGTTTTTTGAACGCTTCCAGGGACGTGATTCCATCCCCTGGGCAGCCTGTTCCAATGTCTGACCACCCTTTGAGTCGTTATTTCCCTGTGAATTGTCTTAAAAGGCTGTGCTGCCAACAGCCCACAAAAACTCTGATACAAACCCTCAGGAAAATGATGTGGAAAAGGGAGCCCTAACACAGCCAACTAATTGCTGGGATGCTTATGCATCAGCAGAAAACAAAACACATCTAGGGCGATGAAAAACTTCATCTCTGCTGTCTGTGTGGCTCATCTGGAAGAGGCAATTCATCCTTGTCTGGCAAATATGGCAATTACTGTCCCAGTCCCATTACAGGCCTGGTCACTGGGTCAGGCAACTTGTCTTGTGAAATCTGCATCCTGATGGGGAAAATGGAGTTTAAAGCTGAGCGAGACGAAACCCGTCTGCAATAAAAATAATAATAATAATAATAGTAATAATAATGAAAACTTTTCACTTCACATAAAGCCTGTGTGCCTAGCTAAGCTCTTTTCAGCCCAGGCTGACAATTATGGTTGGAACTATTTGGTGACTACTTATAAATTCATGGAATTGAAAGCTACAAGAGAGCGCCGTGATTGTCTAATGCGATCTGCATAACTCAGGTCACAGAGCTCCTCGGGGAGATGCCTGCTCTGAGCCCTCAGCTCAGCAATATTTCATCTCTTTTAGGAAAACAAACTGGCTGAGCTAAATGTTTCCAGGGATTCAGAACATGCTTTTCTAAACATCCCCCATTAGCGCCAGGCAATCCCACCAGTCCCGGAGCTTCACAGCATCCTTGGGAGCTGCAAATAGGATCTAACTTGTGCTGTGAACAGGGAAAAAAAAAAGCCTGATCCAGATTTATCCCACCTCCCTTCATAAGGAATGGGCAGAAAGAGTCCTGGGTGGGGTTTGTGTCCGTTTCAGAGATGCTTTGGGTGCATGGAGGGAACTGGAGATTGAATAAATTGTGCAGGTGTGGGTCTCTGGCTCGGGAGGGATCTGAGCAGTGCTCCTGCCTGGCTTGTACTCTCTTCTTCCCAGACTATTTCTGCTTCCAAAGGTATAAATAAGATCTTCAAACAGGGAAGGATGTTTGGAGTTGCCGATTCAGGGAGTGATGGCTGAAACAAGAAATAAAATAAGTGTTAAACCTCGCTTTCCCTTCACCTCCTCTTGGGACAAACACCTATAAAATCTGTGTGTCCTCTGGAGAAGATCAAGGAACAGGGGCATGAACTCTTGTGTTTTCCTAAAACACGAGCCAAAAAGGTGACATCGTAGCTCCTGGCATTAAAGCAGGACATCTACAGCTCTCCTTAGGTAAAATCCCAGGCAGCTGGAAGGAAACTCTCCTCCTCACCTATTATTTTGGTGGGATTTGAACCTGATCCTCAGCTGGCTTGATAACACATTCCTAATTTCCTGCTCTCCATAAATGCTGAGGAAACCACTCTCCTGACGGTGTGGGTGAGGGCTTTTCTCCACGACTACTGCTGGGTTAATAAACCAGGGGCAGGGATTGCTGCTTCAGGAAGAGGCAGGCTGTAATCCTCGGGAAGCAGAGGTGAAATTGCTCCTTCAGGACATCCATTATTGCCCTGACGCTGCACCCGTGTGGGTAGGAGAGAGACAGACAGACAGATGTCATAGATCCGTAACAGGCCGGGAAAAGCTGTGGTTATAATTTTATGGTTCACCGGTGTGAAATGGAATCTGATAAATAAAAGAAATGTTCCCCACAGCCCCTTTGCTGTGCTGTACAAACCTGACAGGGCTTACAAATGCCATGAGCTGGCTGCCAGGCTGGGGGTGTGAATGCACAGGGACGGCTGAGGAGGAGTGGGATTCAGGATCATCAGCACTTCTGCTGATCCTGTGGATGCCACGAGACTCTTGTGGCTGGAAGGAGGCCAGGCCCAGAGCCCAGAGCTCAGGAGAAGGGATATCAGCTCGCTCAGCTTCCCTGCACTTCAGCCAGTCTGTGCATCAGAGGGTTTCTTAGCCAGGCCGTGTGTGGCCACAGCAGAATTTAGGCAGTGGCCAGATTGCTTTAATCAAGCTGGTGTCAATTCTCATGCCAGTAAAAGGATGAGTGTGTTTGACCTTCAGGCAGCCACGTCAGTGCTAGGCCTGGCTTTCTTCTCATCCCTGATTGTTTTTATTCCCTGTTCCCTTCCTGAAATGGTCCAAGGAGCACAGGTGAGAAGCCCCAGCCCTGTTGTGAGCCTGTTTGCATTGGCTGGAGAAAAGGAGGAGTAAAGAGGAGCAATGGGAAGGTCACCACTGCTACCGAGATGGGAAGTCGAGCGCTGTGAGCTCTGCAAGGAGACTCCAAACTCTTTGAAGCCACTGGCTTCTTTCTGGGATGAGGGTGATGTTGGGGTGCACTATGTGCTGGAAGAGAGATGGGCCCTGAGGATCAGAGAGAGGGGCTCTGTCCTGGGCCCGGAGGTGACCCTGGGAGTGCATCCAGGTCACCGGGGCTGGACTGAGAGAGGATTGTGTGTTTATGGACAGACTGGGCCTAGGAGAAGTGTTCATTGGAGTTTGTGGCCTTACAGGGCATTGTTTGCCTGTTCCCATAATGGGTAAAATCTGTGCAATGCCCCAGGTGATTGGGGGACACTGTGGGGAACATCTTTGCTGTTTATAGGATGTGATATCCTGTGGGGTGCTGGGATTTAGGGAATTCTGACCTTGCAATAAATGGCTTTGCACTTCTCCATCGTGTGCGGAGTCCATGCCCTTGCACGTTAACTGCAGGTGAGACATGGATAAGGGGTTCAGGAGGGTCAGCAGTGTCCTGCCAAGAGGCAGAAATGTCACCTGCTTGTGAGCCAGCCCTGCAGGGAGGCGCTGGGGCTGCCCCAGCAGTGAGGAAGCTTTGCTCTCCCAGCTGCTGGAGGCAGAGGGGAGGAGAGAGTCCTTTGAGCTGCACAGGGTGTCTCGTGTTTCAGAGGTGCTCTCTGAGCACCTGGCACTGCTCCTTGCTCTCATTGCTGTCCCCTTGCATTACATGACAAGCACGGCTCCCTCCTTTGTGGCAAGGGACAAAAGGGTATTTGGGGGTTGTATTATTTGGGGTTTTTTTGGTGAGCACTGTGAAATGCACCTGAGCAAATCCCCCAGCCCAAATCCCTTTGTAAGGGATGCCCACGAGGGAGGCAGGTGTAACCAGAGCCCCGGAGCCAGCGTGCCTTTGATCTTTGAGGCGGAGGGCTCCTTTAAGGCGCCTTAGCCGGCTAATCCCGCTCTCTTTCAGGGTGCCAGTTTGGGAACCACCTGGATGGAGCTGGCAAGGGCTTTGTGGGGTCTCTTGGGTCTCTGTGCTTTGTGCAGAGGCCAGCTGGCAGCGTTGATCTTGTAGCCATCCAAGAACATCATCCCCAGCCCCTGTCCCTGCCCCCCTGGACAGCGTTCCTGCTCGGCAGCGGCTTTTGTGAACTCAGGGCTTGGCAGCGAGGAGCTGAAACGGGATCTCCCTGTTTCGTACGGCACCAAAGCTGTACCTTAAACCAAATTTGCATAGTCCTCTGCAGGGACAAAAGTTCTGTTCCTCTGCAGAGCCTCATGCCAGCTGTTTTTCCCCAAGAAATCTGGGCGCCGGGTCTGTGTTTCCATAAAAAGGAAGGTGCAGTGGGAGTCTTGTCTTTCTGCTTTGGCTGGAGAGAAATGTGAAAAAACTCTCCAGAGCACAAATGAAACTAATTGGAGAAATAAGAACCTTGTGTGCTGCTGCACAAGCTCAGGGATCGCGCAGAGGCCTAAATTTAGGGTTGTTACCAGGAGTCAGGAGATCTTAGCAGCTCCACAGGTTTTCCACCGCCCAGGCTGATCCTGTCTAACTTTGGGCTCTTCACCAAGGGATTTAGGTGTGAAGCTACAATAAACAGGCACTGGTTAATGCAAGGCTCTTCTGAGGATGGCCTTGCACACCTGAGACCTGAGTTACCCTACAGCTAAAATGCTGGGGAATATATTCATCATTTAGGAACCTCCAGCCCCCTGCTCTAATGATTCCTGAGGGCTAGAAGGGGTGATATCAAGGAATGTTGAATAAATCTGAAGCTCCTGATTTGGGCCAAATGGCATCTGGGCAGTGTGTTTTTATGAAAAATAGGACATTTTTCAATCTTTGAGGAAATAGGTGATACATTCTTGAAGGAAATAATGAAGTTTTCTTTGTGGATGCCCTGTCTTTACCTTTCCACATAGTGCTTGAGACAACTGTGCAGCCTGTTCCCATTAAAAAAAATTCTCAAACCCTAAAAATAGCATGAAGAGATCTCTGAAATGGCTTAATTCTTGGCAGTTGTCAGAGAGCCTGAGGGTTTTCCTAGTAGTATTCTCCAGGGATCAATACTGGGCCCAAATCTATTGAAAACTTTCATGAATGAGCGGGAGGTTGATATTAAATCCCACAGATAAAATATTCAGTGGAACAACGATTAGCTCAGCGTTAACCACGACCAGGGCACGGCGGTTGGGTGACTTTGGCTCCCTCAGACAAAACCAACGCAAACTTTGCTGTCTCACAGGAAGGAATTTAGGTCAGGCCGGGAAGTGGGAGACGTGTCCTAGAAAGCAATGGCTGAAATGGATGAGTGGCTCATTTCTTCACACCCTTCCAAAGGGTTTTTCCTCGTCTGGCCCGTTGTAGAAGCAGGCTGACATCATCCTGCACCCTTGGAGGAGTGCAGGAGAGTGGGAGAGAGGAAAAGAAGGACTGAAGACCCACCGTTATCTGTAGGAAGTGGGAAGGTCTTCACAGAGTTTGAAAAACCTCTCAGTGTTGCTTTATCAGCAGGAAGGTTGAGGAATAACTTGATTAGGATCTCTGAGCATCTTCACAGGGTGAAAACAGCAGGTTAAAGGGCTTTACAACCTAGAAAAGAAAACCAAAATATAGATCGGCGGTTGGGAGCCAAAGCCTGATGAATTCACATGGAAAGTAAGGCATGTGCAAGCTTTTTATGGTGTGAGTGATTAACTGCCTTTCCTGGTATCTTCACACCATAATGGGAGGTCTTTCCAAGGCAGGATGCTTTAGCTAAACCCAGATTATCTGGTTCAGCCTAGGAGCAGATAGGCAGTGGCCTGTGATGTACGGGAGGTGAGGACAGATGATGTAGTGGTCCCCTGTGACCTTAAAAGTTATGCATTTATATGATCCCTGAATTAAATATCCTTGAACTTTCATTTTATGGCAAGATGAATGCCTGGGAAAGCTGGGAAAACGTGTGGAGTGCTCGCTGCGCCAGGTTGTGCACTTCATCTTCTGAAATACGGGCACTGGGATGGAGCAACCCTTGCTGCGCTCAGTAGGAATTCTGCATTTTGAGCCCCCTTTGTGAGTTAAAACCATACAGAGAGGGAGCTGGGCTTTGCTGGGATCTTCTTCCCTCTAATTCCACGCCGAAACAAACAGCAGAGGTATCTAAAGACAAATGGATGTGCCCCAAAATAGCGGCCTGCCTCTCCGCCCGGCTGCTGTCTCTTTTGGCAGCATTAATTACCCCCCAAACCTTGAGGGCTCCCACAGGCGCCAGCTGAGCAGGCAGTGCTGTCTTCTTTTCTCTCCTTTAATAAACTGAGACATAAATTTAAGGGCTTGGGAAGAGCCTGCTTCACGTTTTCTCCCTGGATCTTGCTTAACTCTCGAGTGAAACCCTCAGGAAGGCTGCTGGTGGTGTACTCTGGAGAGCCAGAGGTGCCGTGATAGCCCTGAAAGCCCCAGTTTTGGGGCTGTGGGTTGGCTTAGTGCGTGTTTGCTCAGGAAGAGCTGCAAGCAAACGTTATCACGGCTCTCCCTGCCTCACATCTGAAGATTCTGGGCTGCAGATTAACCAGTGTGACCTCAGACCTCTTCAGCTGATGTTATCGCTCTGACTGATGCTGCCTGTGGAGCTCCTGTCAGAGAGACTTGAGAGCGCTGCACGGAGAATGAGGTGTAAAAGGACAGGAGGCAGTGATGGGAGGAGGAAATTTGGAGTGGGGGGTGTGTGAGGGTGTCTGGGAGGGATCCAAATGCCCCTTTTTTTGGCAGGAAGTGTGGCCTCTGGGGAGCTGTGTGAAGATCAGCGCCGCTGCGCGCTCACTCGGCTAAAAGCAATCAAGTTTTATGAGTTACCTGCCTGCGATAAAACAATCACAGGTCAATCTGATGTGTTGTCTTTGTCACCCGGGATGAGCCCGAGGGATGTGTGCAGCCCTGTGCCTCAGACTGAGAGGTGACACCCTGCTAAAGACAGTGATTTAGTAGTTTTTGGTGAGATCAGTGCCTGAGAGCCCAGGGAGGGGACAAGGTGGTGAAGGCTACAAAGAGATGGCCTCGGCCACCACGTAGCTTCTCCTTTTGCCCAACATTTCGCTAAAAAGGGGTAAATAAATGGTTAAAAGAGAAAGGATGAGAACAAGTCGGATGAGGAGCGGCTGAGGGAGCTGGGAAAGGGGCTCAGCCTGGAGCAAAGGAGGCTCAGGGGGGACCTTGTGGCTCTGCACAACTCCCTGACAGGAGGGGGCAGCCGGGGGGGGTCGGGCTCTGCTCCCAGGGAACAGGGACAGGAGGAGAGGGAACGGCCTCAGGCTGGGCCAGGGGAGGGGCAGGCTGGATACTGGGAAAAATCCTTCATGGAAAGGGGGGTCAGGCACTGGAAGAGGCTGCCCACGGCAGTGGTGGAACCACGATCCCTGGAAGTGTTTAAAGCCCTGTGGATGTGGCACTTGGGGACATGGTCAGTGGTGGCCTTGGCAGTGCTGGGTTGGACTCGATGATTTTAGAGGACTTTCCCAACCTTAATGATTCTGCAATCAGAGATATGGGGTGGTTTCCATGTGGGAGGTGACTGAAGAAGCAGGAGGTCCTCAGCCTTGAAGGAGGTGAGCTGGGGTCTATGGAGAGATTGGCAAACTCAGGAGTGGCAGGAGGGGATGGATAGGAACTGACTGTTCAACACCTCTGCAAATGCAAGAATTACAGGGCATGAAATTAAACTGTTGAAAAATCAAGTTCTGAACAAATGAAAGGAGGTGATTCCTTCAAGCAGTGGGCTCTGGATCTGTGAAAATCCCTGACAAAGCATGCTGTGGATGCAAAAATCAATGCAATTTCAAGGATAAACCAAAGGAAAAAAAAAAGAAAGAGCTCTTTGGGTTATGATGGAGAGACAGACAAGATGCAGAAGTTCCCCTGAATGAAAATAGCCAAAGGCTGAGCAGCTGCTGGGGACATGAATGTATTTACCCTGGTCTTGTGCTTTCCTTATAGGCCATGGCTGAAGGAACTGGGATACGTGGGGTGTTGGTCCCAGCCAGTTCAGCTGTTCCTGTGTGGAATTATGGGGGATTTAAAGTTGGATTGTGACTGCAAAAAAGGGCATTTATCAGACTGCCATGATTCCTGTAGCCTGAGAGTGCTGGCAGGGATTGTATCCTGCAGAAGGGAGTTTGATCAACACAGTCCTTCATGGACTGCCTGGGTCAGGAGCGGTGGAGCCAGAAACCTGGGAAAGGGTCAGGGGGCCTGCGGAGAGAGAGGAGGCAAAGTTCCTGCAGGCAACTGGATGAGGATGAGAACTTCATAGCCCAGGGAGACACTAAATGTGTGAAGATGGAATCTGTAGTGGCGAGAGGATTGAATTGATGGGAATGGACACAACGGGATACCTGAGAGGGCTGCTGAGGAGAACTAATCTGTGGGAAGGTGCTCACTGATAGCTGAGGACAAGGATCCCTTCCCACGATGGGCGTGTTGGAACCAGATGATTTTTAAGGTCCCTTCCAACCCAAGCCTTTCTCTGATTCTGTGGCGGGAACGTCTGGAAAGACAGTGGAACAAACACGACCTGCTGTCACCAGCAGAAACAACTCCTAACTTCTCCCTGTGTGTTTAAACTGTTCACGGCTCCACCAGGAGCGTTCAAGTGATGCTGGACTTTGACAACCCCATTGCAGTGGCACGAATTCCTTTACAGATCCCAATTAAATCTATATATAGCCTCTTTGGAGCCTGGGTAACAATCTCTCCCTTGCTCAGCAGCCACGCTCCAGTGACCACACAGGCACAGGCTCTCATTAAGCCTGGGCTGGCCCTGCATTAATTGTGACATGAGGCTCTTCTTTTGAAGGCTTTTGAACACAAATGTTTAGCCAAACCTCATTTGTTTCACAGTTTACAGAGTGAAACACTTGACCGGGGGATCGAGATTTGGTGTAAACAAGGAATGGGGGATGTGAAGCTACCTGGAAGCAGCAGGGAGAAATACGGACGGACTGTTGCAGGCAGAGGAAGTTGGCCAGAGCTGATGGTTTGTAGGGTGGGGAAAAAGGTGGTTGGGTTCATCAGGTTTGGGTAAAATCCTTTGTCTCTCCTTCCACACCTCTGAGCTGCCAAACTCTGATTTTCACAAGGTGTTCCTAAAAATTTCTCTGCCTTGTGCCAGTGGGATGCACCATTGCTATCCCAGCTGAGGAAGGGAAAAATGAGTGAATTCGGAGGAAATCTGAACTGAAACCTCTGAGTGTGTGAAACACTCTTCAACCTGCAGGCTCCCAACCAAGCTCCCAGCAGGATGCTGGATGCTGGATGCTCCCCTGCTCCTGCTGGAGTGGTGTTTTTAGGAAGAGAGTCACTACGGAGAGGAGGAATTCTTTGAAGAAGGGACGGCGCGGGGTGGAAGCTGAGCAGTTGTAAAGGGAGAACTGGGAACCTGCCAAGCTTTCAAGAAAAGGAGTGAGATAATCTTTGTATCTGTCTGTTCCTTTGTAAATACAGCCAGAACAGAGAGCAGGGATGAGCTTGGTGCGAGGGCTGTGGGACAGAGCAGAGGGGGAAAGGCTCTTGTTCAAACACAGCCCCTGTCACCACACAAGGGCTTCGGAGCTCTGGAATGGTTTTCCAGCTATGTGTGCTGTCTCAGGGTCGTGGGTTTGAGCTTGAGCACCACGTTGGCCAAAATTTAGTAATATATCTTCTGAGAGAAAAACAGGTTACAACCACCCTTCCCTCCACCAGGTTCAGGAAAAAAAATTTTCCTCGAAGGAAAGTGAAAGAGATAAAAGCTATTTATTTAACAAACACACAGGAAAGGAATAATAATGCTAAATAATGAAATCTCTCACTGTGGAGAGAAACCTGGGAAGATTTCAGAGTCCTTCTGTAGGTGTGGCCTCTCTCCTCCTCCTCGGAGCTGGGTCGGTGGGCCCACCTCCGGGCCTCGGGATAAAATTCTCCCGAGGTGTTCTGATGTTGTTGAAACAGTCCAGAAGAGAAAAAAGGGAAAAACCAAAGTCCCAGGAAAACAAAGTTCAACTCTCCATCTCTCTCTCCGGAGAAAAGGAGCTGAAAAAACTGGCTGAGCAGCCAGAAGGGTACTCCCTCCGCTCTTGCTGCTGCAGAAGCAGAGGAGTGTGTGTCGGTGTCCTTGAAACAACTGCTTTGAAAAGTTCGTTCAGTTTTTTTCTCTCTCCCCTCTCAGGCTCAGTTTAAAGGCACAGAAAAGGCACAAAATTAATTTCTGGGCATAGAGCAACGATAGGGGATACACATCATAAAGTCACCCCAAGACACTATGGAACACAGGGGATTTCCTATACCACTCTCCAAGACATTAAAGAAAATATATTTTCTATTGTGACTGGTTATCCTGGTGCTGCAATTAGGAAGAGGGAAGGTCTGAACATATTTGGGGATTGTTCTCAGTGGCATAATGTGAGGAAGAGCAGAAATTGAAGTGTGGCATTGATGCGGGAGTCACCTCACGCAGCGGCTGTGGTGTGCACTGTGAATGTCTCCGTCTGACCCGGCTGTCCAGACTCCTTTATATTCACTGAACAGACACAGGCACATCCAGGGTGTGATTTATCTCATCCCTGCTCGACATCTAAAACAGAGAGCAAACAAATCCTGCCCTGCAAAAGGTCTCACCTTCAACAGAGCCCGGGTTCCTAGCTTAGAATTAGGCTCTGATGTTGCAGACAGAGTTTAGTGAGAAGGCAAAGACCTCACTTTTCACACCTGACACAACAGAGCTGTTCCCTACAAGCTGCAAGACTGACAGACTTGGATCAGAAATGAAGCCCAGCACGGTCTACATTGAAAATCCCTGATTTGGGGGGTTTACTGAGCCAGCTGCAGGGCAGGGTCCTGCCAAGGGACTTATGAAGAGAAGGATGCACTGCAAGGTGTGCAAAGCAAATTTCACTGCTGTAGGAGCAGCAATCTTATCGTGAGAACATCTGATGGGAACTGCCATCACTCAGCCTTACCCCAAAGTTTCCTGGCGCTGTTGCCACAGAGGCTGTGGGCATCAAATCTTTCTATTCCTCTTCTTGCTGTACCTCTGCTGGTGTGAGTGTCGTGGGGTTGTGGCTGGGGATTTGCTCTGGGGATTTGCTCTGGCAGCACCACGGTGCAGACATCTCTCACCAAAGGTGCCCGGAACAGCTCAGAGCAGAGAGAGGAGAGGAGGAGGAGCAGCAAACACACAACTGGAGGTAGGGGGCCCTTGGTGACAATCAGGTAATTTATCCTGCCACGCAGCAGGACACCGACCCCCACTTTAATTATTGTGTCATTTGTCCTTGACAGCTACTGCTGCTTCCAATTAACGCTCTTAATTAAAGCCCCCAGTTTCCCAAGGATGTAAGCGTGGGTTTACTGGGAAGAGGGCTACCATAAAGAGGCAGAGCTTGGGGGTGTCCAATGAGAAATAACATTCCCTGTCCCGGTGGGACCAGCAAGTCATTTGCTTATCATGCAGGAGTGGCAGGCTGGAATCAAACCCAGACCCTCATCTCTATCCCCACAGGAGCAGCTCTTCTCCCACCAGTTTGACATCTCCCCCTGTGTGAGTCCTGTTTCTCACCAGTGTAAATAATGTGCTTCAACTCCCTGGGCTTTGCTTTTCCCTGCTCCTGCTTTTTTACTGAGGCTGTAGGTCAGGTAGTAAGGCACAGGATATCAAACATGACAGAGGAAATCCAAGTCCCTTTGTCTGTCATTCAGGCCAAAATAAAATCAGCATCTTGGGATGCTGTGCAGGTGACTGAACACCCTCACTGACTCTGTCAAAGGGGCAGAAATGCTTCAACCTGTGCTTCTTTCAGGTGTTTTTTTTTTTTGCCTTCCTCTATTTAATAAACTGTATTATCGTGAACACTTTATTCAGGGCTTTGAAATCAAATAAGCTCCACTCTTAATCTTTCTGCAGTTTTTTGGGGCTGGCTGAGCCTCGAAAGATAGCAGCATTCACAGAACCCACATGGCTTGACAGAGCCACTGTTCAGTGTTTTGGAAATGTATCTTTTGACTGTTGGGAAGGAAATTGGCTACTTAAGATGCCTTTTTGTACATTTAAATTAACTTAGTCCATCAGACTGAATAAATCCTGCCGCTGTATTAACATCCAATTATAACAACAGAGATTGAGCAATGATTCAGGTTTTGACCAGACTGTTGGCAGTTTAAGGAGAAAAAGAAGTAATGTATATTGAAATAAAAAAGTCAAAAATGGGAGCCAGAAAATTGCCACTGAGCACAGAGCAGAAGCTTTTGTGAATATATAATGGCAGAAGCAGGAGCCAAATTTCTAACAGGATTAGCTGTTACTGTCTATCAGATCCAAAAAAACTCAATCATTTTGTTTTAAATGACTTTTTGTAACTCATTCATACTAGAAATGGGGAGGGGAAGGGAGGCTGTGAGCTGGAGAATCTACAGTTTGGAATTTAGGCAGGATCAGAGGTGAGGTGTTGTGTGAAACAACCTGAAGGAGCAGTTGAGCTCTGAACCATTCAGCATTCGCTGATTTTGCCAGATTTTTAAGATGTCCTTGTGAGCCAGAAACTCGTGAATGATTTCTTTGGGGACTAGTGAATGAATGTGTTGATGAAGTGAAATATCTCTTCAAATCCTGCTGCAGCCATGGCAGCTGGGCCTGCTCATTGTTCCCTTTCTGTCCTTGAGAAGGACGGGGGATTCACCTTGTCTGACCCTGGCTCTGGGATTGCATCTCACTCTGGATCAGAGATCATCTGTCCCTCTGCTCTGCTATGGACAGATCTTTGGCAGCACAGCAGCTCCTGGATGTCCACCACGTGTGAGGACAGGCATCTGTAGGGACCTCACTTTCATATCTTCAATGTTCCAATGAGCCCAAAGCCTAAATATGTTATACTCAGTAACCTGGTGTTCACTGAGCAGGCCTTACCTGAACTGCCTCCTTGAGCTTGCTCAGATGCCATGAACCCACACCTTCAGAGACATTGAGACATCTCCTCCTTCTGCTGCTGAGACCTCACTTTCAGCTTCAGCTCTCCCTGATAAAATGGGGAGATGTGGGGATAGAATCATGGAATATCCTAAGTTGGAAGGGATCCACAAGGATCATCCAGTCCAGCTCCTGGCCCTGCACAGGCACCCCAACAATCCCACCCTGTGCATCCCTGGGAGCATTGTCCAAATGCTCCTGGAGCTCTGGCAGCCTTGGGAATGTGCCCATTCCTTGGGGAGCCTGTTCAGTGTCCCAGCACCCTCTGGGGCAAGAACCTTTTCCTAATATCATCGATTTTCCTAATATATGTGATATAAGCCCTGAGAACAACAGCAGTCTGTTCTTGCATCCATATATTGCTCTGGCACAGTGAGGCCAAAACATCAGTGAAGCTGTGACCACTGCTGGAGTAGAAATTACTCCAAACTGGCTCCTAATGCCCCAAAATGAAGGACACTTTCCTTTTCTATTCCTTCTGAAATGCTGGTTATAGCTGGACAACACTCTCAGGCACGTGGTGGATTCTTGGGGTTGTCCTGTGCAGGGCTAAGAACTGGACCTCGATGGTCCTTGTGGGTCCCTTCCGACTCAGGATATTCCATGATCCTATGATATTTGTGGCAAAATGCTGAGTCCAGGTTCTACTCCCATGAAGGACCAGAGGTAGGAGCCCTCAGCAAGGCTGGGAAATAGCCTTGAAGAGTTTGTCACACTTTCCAAGGATGAAGAAGGGGTGGAAGGAGTGATCACAGCCTGGTTTGCCATGGAGATTTCAACCTTCAGCACTGCCTGGCCCCTTCATCCCAGTGAATAATGGCGAGGCTCTGTAAGTGGGAGGCTGCATGGACTTCCCTCTTCCTGATATTTCAGTGGCAGCACAAAAAGCTGGCTGCTCCCTGGAGGGACACAGTCAGCTCCCAAACCCTTCAACATGGAAAGCTGAGCTGAATTAATTACAATTTGTGCTCCAAAAAAGAAAATAAGACCTCTGATGTGCCTTATTTGCTTGATGTTCTTCCTCTTTTCAGCGGACGACCCTTCGGTGGCTTTTCTTTCAGTCGCAGCTCCTTTGTTTTTTGTGGTTTCTTTCTGCATTAATTGGAAGGTCTGACACTTCCAGCCCAAGACATTTATCAGCGTGATACAGTTTTAATTAATCTCACAATAATGCTGCTTGAGGTGAGCTTGTGAAAGGACTTTTAGGGCAGGAATAACGCACGTGGTGACACAGGACGGGCTCTGGTGGGATTGTCAGGGTGTGGGATGTGGGAAGTTCATGGCGCATCCCTGTGGTCTCTGGGACAGCAGCACAAGCCAGGTGTGCTCCTAAAAACAACACATACCCCACAAAATAGACCCAAACACACTGGAAAGAAAACATTTCTGCAAAGATGAAGGTCTGGGTTCCCAGTATTTTCCACCTGCCACTGGAACAAATTTGGATATCCTTTGATGGCTAATTAACTAATAATAATAAAACCTACAGGGACCACCTTTTATCTACTCTCTTTATAGCAATTTGCCAAGAAACAGCAAATTTCAGTCCTCTGGGACTTCTGTCTCGTACATATATCAGAGCCACAAGTGGATTTTGACTCCGAACATTCAAGCCAGGATCAGCAGGTGTTGGAAAAGTTCATGTTCTGATCTAAACTTCTTAACCAAGGCTCACTTCTATCAGACAGGTGTTAACTGGCTCAGGAATGAGGTTGGATGGAACTATCTAGAGCTAATGAGGATAAATCAGGCTGCACCATATGTCAGACTGAGGGTAGTTTGGGTGGGAACTGCAGAGCCAAACCCAACTGTGCTCACAAAGTTCTAATTACCAGGTGGGAATTGCATCTGGATTGAGGAATGGCAGATTTAGAGTCTTTCAAAACTAAATTGTCTGCTTCTTCTTCAAGTCCTCTGGCGGCCACAGCGCAGACATGGCCCAGCTTGACGTGGTTGAGATAAAATAACTCACAATATATTTTTCTCAGGTGGAACTAAGAGGTGGGAATGGCTGACATAATTAATAATAATGTCTCCACCTTTTGGTATTTTCTTGTAAAAAAAATGTGTCTTTTTGGAAATTTGGATACGACACAGACTATTGGGCTCGACGAGTTTAATTGGGTGAAATCCTGAGGCATAAAATTTATACTTCATGAGCAGGTGATACTTTCTTGATCAGAAGCTTTAGGAAGGTGGAACAACCTCATTCATGGCCAAACCATCTTAGTTTTTAAAGTTCTTGAGAGAATCATAGAATCTTGTAAAAGACCTCTAAGATCATGAAATTCAACCATTATCTCATCACCGTAATTAGAGGAGTTTGAATGACTGGCTCCCTGTTTTGTTCTTACAACTTTTATTGCTCTGTGATCTGTTCTGATTATGTTTTCATGCTCATGGCAATAGATTCAGTTGAGAAAAGTGAGTTTGTGTTGGTTTTTCTTTGAGGATTTTTTTCTCCACATTCTCACTTTTTCATTAAAGGCTTTCGGTGGCCACAGTTGGTTTCTCTGGGTTGGTTTCTGCTTGGCACAGGCAGTGGTGCAATGGTAAATAAACCCCAACCTCTTCCCACCTGAAGTTTTCTAAAGCTTCTGCCACTTGCCAGAGGCAAAACTGCACATTTTCAGCTTTTGCTTATAGACTATCAACTACAATGCGGGATTTGTGGCTAGGGGTGAGAAAAACAATCATACAGAGCTGGAATTTTGCCTGATATATATTTATATTTTAAAAAATTAAATTAAAAAGCCAGGTTTTGGTTGATTTACAGACGCAGCTAGGATGAATTTTAATCTGTCACTTCACAGCTCAAACTCTCCTGAATGTTGTGCCAAGTAAAAAACTGTCCCTGGGATCCAGGTGTGTTCCCTCATCATTTGTCAGGAGTAACTGTTCTGCAGTTCAGAGCTGGCAGTTCTCAGTGGTGTTTCATCAGGATAATACCACACTCTGTCATCTGAGGGAATAAACTCTCCCTGCTGACAGGAACTGGGGTGAAGACACCAGCAATTGACTGGATATTATAGAGCCTCTCTGAAGCTTATTCACTGGAAAAGGGACTATCAGGTCGTTGGGCCCAAATTGTGTGCTTGGCTTCAAAAGCTCTGAGGGGCTTACAAAACCTAAGAGGAATCAAAAGCGCTGGTCTGTGAGACAGGAGGTCAGGCTGGGCAGTCCCTTCAGCCTTTGAAACCTCTCGCTGAAATACTTTAATTAAAAAGGAAAAATAAAAGAAAAATAGATGATAAAATGCGGTATTTCGGCAGTAGATGGGTGTTTCAGGTCCTACTCTAATGCCTTCTGAGCTGCAAAAGCAGGGCTACAGCAAGAAAATATCCAGTCTGGTAGCCTTTGTCCTTTTCCTGGTGGGACCAGCATCTCGAGGGTGGGAGAAGTGATGGTTGGAAAGCTGCGTGGGCAATGGGGAGTGGAGCTGACGCTTTCCAGTGGGGGTGGCAGTGGGGATTGGTGGTGCAGGAGGTCATGGGAGGGAGACAAAAACATCGCAGGACCTCAGTTCTTACAGGAAGCCAGAGAGCAGCAGAGTCCACAACCAGAGAGATCAATGAGATCCAGGGATTTTAACTTGCTGCAGAAGATCTCCTGTTGTCCAATTGAAGTAAATCAATTTAATTTCAAGCTACCACGTCCCCACAGCCTGCCTGATTTGCTGATTCCTGGGAAATCCTGCAAGTGAAAACATTCTCCTTGGTATTTTCTTGTACAGAGAAAGAGGGAAAGGCCACGGGGGACACTGACCAGGATCTGGACAGGGACTGCACCAGATTGAGCTCTGGAGCAAACCATCCACATCCCTCTGCCTGCCCCGGGCCTGCCCAGCCCTGCCCAGGATGTCCCTGCAGGAGCACAGGCACCAGGGGAAGGGGACAGGGAGGGCGGCACCTCCATCAAGCCATTCTGAGCCCCGTGAGAAGCCTGACAGGTTGTCCCCTTTCCTCCTGCAGCTCACCAGGGTGCCCGTGGAGTCGTGCAGCCAGTACGAGACCTGCAGCGAGTGCCTGGGCTCGGGAGACCCCCACTGCGGATGGTGTGTCCTCCACAACACGTGAGTACCTACTGGGGTTTGTCACTGTCCCAGCCTGTCCCCATCACCTGCCCTCGTGGTGACACAGGGTGTTGGGGTGCCCTGGGTGGTGGTAGAGAGATGGGCCCTGAGGATCAGAGAGAGGGGCTCTGTCCTGGGCCCGGAGGTGACCCTGGGAGTGCATCCAGGTCACCGGGGCTGGACTGAGAGAGGATTGTGTGTTTATGGACAGACTGGGCCTGTGAGAAGTGTTCATTGGAGTTTGTGGCCTTATAGGGCATTGTTTGCCTGTTCCCATAATGGGTAAAATCTGTGCAGTGCCCCAGGTGATTGGGGGACACTGTGGGGAACATCTTTCCTGTTTATAGGATGTGATATCCTGTGGGGTGCTGGGATTTAGGGAATTCTGACTGTGCAATAAACGGCTTTGCATTTTCCATCTGATGAGCAAGGTCCTTGCCCATGCGTCAGTAGTGCACAGGTAGAGGGGCAAAATGCTGTCTCAGTCCCTGGCTGAGTCAGGTACCTCCAGAAAGGTCTCTGGGGGAGGAATTTGTTTAAGGTTTTTTCAGAAGACAAGGGGAAAGAAGGGTGGTAGAGGCTGGACAGAGCTTCTCCACCACTTGAGCCACAGTTTGCTGACTGCACCAGGAAAGCGCCTGTCCAGCCTGACGTGCTTTGAATCCAACCCTCCAGCAGTTCTTCTCTGAGTGACATTTTCCTGGTGGTTTCCATTCCTCAAGGGAATTTGACTCTGACCAGTAGCCCTTGTCTCAGCAACTCCAGCTTTCCACTGCTGACCTGAATCTCTCCTCTTTTGGACTTGTGATCTCCATCGCCCCCAGAGAGGAATCAGATCCCTCCACGGGATCCACTCCAAGGTGGTTTTCATTGGGACATTATGGTTTAGCAGGCCAAGCAGGGGCATCATTCCACTCTTCCATTATTTTGTTGTGTTAGTTTATCCACTGCCTCACAAGCAGTACTGGATCCAGGTGTCCCCAGGACTGGGATATCAGTTCATTGGCTTTGTTTTCCACAGGCTGTTTAATGATGCCATTGATCTTGAAGTCGCCTCTCTGCAGCCTTTCCCTGAGTGATCTCCTCCTGCAGAGAGCCCTCTGCCCAAGCCGTGGAGAGGGAGGTGTCAGCTTGGCTGAGCTCCTGGCTCTGAGTGGCAGGGAGGTCTCATCTGCCAAGCCCCTCTCAGCAGAGGCGGTGGCTGGGAAGTGCAGTGGATCTGTCCAGCCCAAGCCTCCAGCTGAGAGTGGCTCTGCAGGGTGCTGTCACTCCAAGCCTCGCGGCGTCCTTGGCAGCCTTGGAGGGTTTTCCTGATGGGCCCTGCTCTTGCCGTGTGTTGGTCTTCTCCCTCTGAGTTCACCTGAATTCCTCTTGCTGCATTGCAAACTCTCCAGGTGGAGACAGGGATCCAGTTGAAGTGATAGACTTTGTTGCCTCCCCTTCCTGGAACAGAAGGGAACAAACCTGGACCATATTCCAGCCTTCTGTCGATGCTCCGAATGCTCTGCTTCTGTCAGCTTGTGTGACCCTCATCCAAAACCACGGCAGTCTGCTTAATTTCAAATCAGATCTGGGGGATCCATCCCAAAACACGTCCAAAAATGTGGCTCATGCTCTGGAATTGTTCAAGAGAACCTTGGCAAACCAGTCCTGAGTTGTGGTGTGGTGGGAAAGAGCCCAGAAAACTTTCATCCTGCTGACCTGAGGATATTTCCCTTTGATATAGAGCTTTATAGTCTGTTCCCATCCCATCTTATACTGCATCCATCCTCCAGGACACCGTGTGTTTGCTGTCAGTGAAGGGACAGCACAGACATGTGCAAGCAGCACAGGGAAGCGTGAATTTGTTCATTGATTGTACCACAGCAATGCTGGATATTTCATCTCCTTCCATCCAGGGTCAGTGGCAACAAGCGATCAATACGTGCAGCAATAAATTCCCAAAAGGACAGAAAAGGGGCAGAGACAACTGCAGAGTGTGCAGCAGCTCATCCTGAGGAGTACTGGAAATGAAGTGGAGGGTGGTGGGTGGGGTTGGCAGCATCGACTTGGTTAAAACAAAAAATCCCTGTGCAGGCTCGATCCTTGAGGGAGGAGCATGGCTGGAATCTGGACCTGGCTGATGGCAGCATCCCCATGCCCTCCTCCCTCTGGTCACTTAACCTCTGTTTCCTTATCTGAGAAAGAGAAACACCTCTTATTTACGTACCTTGCAGCGGGGTCACTGAGGTTAATTCCCTGCGGGGCTTTTTTGAACCCCTTTGAAGGGAAATATTATCAAATCCCACTTCAAGTCTGTTGCTTCCCCCTCGTTTTCCTCGCCATTAAGAAATCTGATTTTCAGTCCTAGTTTGGGAGGGGTTTTCAGTGCAGCCTCAGGTGTCCCAGAAGGGTCTCAGTTTTCCTCATCCTTTTGGGCAGCCGTGAGAGCAAAGAAGCTAATTACATCCCACTCAACAAGTTTTGGCTTCACAGGATATTCAGGGTAAGGATACCAGAATACTGAGTCTCTGATTAGAAATTTTTGCACATCAGAACCCCTTAAGATTCATTAACAGCCTTTTCCTCAAGTGGGAGATGTCATCAACAACTCCTGCACGAGGATCCCTGGGGAAACATGCCATAAACATTTCCCCTCCTGGCTGCTAACCCTTCCCCTTTCCCTCCCAGCCCGGAGTCCCAGGGGATTCCCAGTGCAGGGCTGAATCCAGTGATGTGGGAGCTTGTGGAAGGCATGGAGGAGGCAACTGGGCTGTGCAAGAGCTGGGAACCAGACTTGTGGGCAAAGCCACACTGTTCCCTCATCCTCCTCCAGTATAAACCATCCAGGGGAACAGCAGTGGACTGGGAGACAGGTGGAAGCTGCCCAGTGGGTTACAGCTTCTGCTTTTTTGTTTCTCCCATGTAAACCTCTCTTATTTTGAGCTTTTCCCTCCAAGGGCTGATGCAACCCCTCTCCCCCAGACCCCCATTTCCAGCTATCCTCAGCTCCCACCACCTGAGAGGTCCGGGCACAGCTCCCCATCCATCTTTTCCCTGTCTGGAGGGAGCTGGGCTGTCTGCGCCGAGGGCGGGGTGCCAGGGCTTGGGAATCGATTTCCACAGCTCTGCTGTCCTAACCTTACACCGAGAAACTCGAGTCCTCTGAGAGGGAGCGAGGCAGACAGACCCACAGACGGCTGCGGGAGAGAGGGGGGGAGGATTGATTGGCTTCTGCCCCGAGAACAGGAGCTGATACAGAGCAGGTCACCGGAGCTTTTCATCCCTGTATCTTTACCCCGATCTTGCCCCCCCCTCCCTTTCCCAGCTCTGCTCCCTCCCGCGCTCTGCTCAGGCCTCTTTAGGCAGCCACGAACCATTTACTTGGTGTAAATTCAAAATGTGGCACTCGGTGGCTGCGGGGGTCTCCCGGGGAGGGAGAGGGGCTGGGGTGGGAGCAGGGGTGAGGGAGCAGGCTGCAAAGCCACGGGCTGGTGTTGGGGAAGATGAAACAGGAAAGCCTTATGAATATGATTGCCTGGCAAAAGATGCTGAGGATATGGAAACTATAAGCGAGATTGAAATGAAGGCAAGCTTTGAGATACCAAGCCTTAGTTACTGAACAACTGGAAAACAACGGTATGGCCGGCAGAAGGTAATCCCCTTTGGATTGAACAATACCCTCTGCTTGCAGACAGGTCCAAGGGTCAGAGCAGACCCCACCAGCCTGGCAGAAGGGGTCCAAAGAGTAGTTTTTAGAGCTTAAAATGTAACACAGTATGGTAATGTAATGATTCTTATAGGCTGTATGTAAATGCTGTAGGATTTGTATCTTGTACTAGATTGGTTAATGGAAATTAGAATATTCAGCACAGAAGAAGATTTATAGTATTGTAAACGAGAACCTCGCGATTCTTCTATTCTATTCTTCTATTCTATTCTGTTCTGCCTCTTTACCTCTACTTCTACTTCTCTCTGCTCTCTCTTGCTTTCCTGCCCTGCTTTGAGCTGTGGCTGGCAGCTCCAAGCAGGGCCCCTGCAGCCACGCTCTTCACAATAAACCTCATGCTCAAAGACCTATCTTCAGAGATCTCTCGTCTATAGCTGTCCCGACCATCCAAACCTTCAGAAGATTCCCACGGGCTGGCACCTGGGGTCTGCTGCAAGGTCACAGCAATGTCACCCGCCCAAATGGGGGCTGTGGAGAGGGGTGAGAGCAAAAGCGAAGTTTTCTGCAACCCTGGAATGAATTCAGCAGCTTCCTCCCGTGTCAGATGCAGCCCTGCCCAAAGACACCACCCAAATCTGACCACCCTTCTAATCCCCTTGGAAAGTTACTCTTGTCTCATCCATATCCGAACTGTAACCCCCCTTCTTCCTTCTTTCCCAGCAATAGCTCAAGCTCTTTAGCCCCAGAGAGGGATAAACCTTCTCAACTGAAAGAGCCCTCCCTAAATCTAGATTGGATATTGGGAAGAAATTCTTCCCTGTGAGGGTGGTGAGGCCTTGGCACAGGGTGCCCAGAGAAGCTGTGGCTGCCCCTGGATCCCTGGAAGTGTCCAAGGCCAGGTTGGATGGAGCTTGGAGCAACCTGGGATAGTGGAAGGTGTCCCTACCCACGGCAGGGGCTGGAATTGGATGAGTTTGAGGGTCCCTTCCAACCAAACCAGTCTGTAATTCTATGCACATTCACAGGTCCATGTGCACCTGGTCACCACATGGATTTTCAGCCCTGCACAGCATCCCTGGGTTGTGTTTAACACCCCAGCTGCCATAAGAATGGAAATTTAGGGCAGAAAAACAGCGTCCCTATAGAGAAAGGCAACCTTTCATTAAAGGGAAATGCCCTGCTGGGTGCAAAGGGACCTGTCCCAGGCTCTGCTGTGTTAGTGCCACTCCTAGATTCTCGCTTTGCTGCCTCATTTCATCCTCATGCAACATCCATCTAATTCCAACAGGAACAGCTGAACACACACAAGCTGTCCTGAAGGGAGGATGCACCCCCAGGCACCAGCCTCCTTCTGCTCTGGAATCTGCCCTTGCAGGTCTGGGGACTCCTTGGCTGGCAGGTCATTAATTGCAATCAGAGAGGGAAACAGTTCCATTTTCTGGGAGAACTTGTGATATTTCAAAACTTTTATTCTTTCCTCCAGCTCGCGGTGACCAATTATTTTTTTAATAAGAAATGTTCTTGAAAGCTGTTCTGGAAGGGACTGATTCCATTTAGTAATTGGAGAATGATTCATTTAGGCTTCGGGAGTTCTTGTTTTGGGGTTTGGTTTCAGTTTTTAGCAAATTGCTTGAGATTTCAAAATAAAAAGTCATTCTGAAAGGAAGCATTAATTTTTTACTTTTATTTTTTTTTCATTAGAATGAAACATTTGGGCATCTGTGATTTCTTTCTCCCCCAGAAGTCTTTACCAGCCCTGGAGACTGAGCAAAGCAGTCAACAAGCGCTGCTGGTTTAGAGGAGCTGACATTTGCTGCGGAGGGAAGAGGGATTGTTTAGGCATCTCCGGTCTGTCCTGCGTGGAGCTATCGGAGCCAGGAGCTGGCTCTGCTCCCTGCACTCCTCTGCTCAGCTCTGAGGAGCTGCTCATGTCCTCTGTGTGTCCTTCTGGCACCCAGAGCCTCCCCAAGGCACCCGAGCCGGCTCTGTTGGCTTCGCAGGGCGTGTGCCAGCAGATCCCGCTGCTCCTGAACCTTGGGAATAGGATCCAGTGGCCTTCTGCAGGCTCCTCACCCTGTGGAAGAAGCAATGATGTAAGACTCTCACATCTGGGCCACACCAGTCCCCTTCCTGGATCCCTTTGGCTCTGGGTTAGTCAAGGGACGGCCAAACTCTCCCACACTCAACTGCTCAGGTGGAGCTGGCCTGGATTGACTGGATCCCTGCTGCTTTGAAGCCAAAGGAGAATTTTTTGGTTTCCCAACAAAAACCCAGCTCTGTTCAGAGGGGTTTTATGCCATCCTCTGGCAGCAGACACCTACCCCCATGTCTGGGAAGTGGCTCTCCACATCCTCCTGCTCTCCGCCTCTCCCCATCCACCACAGCCACTTGTGTGGACAACTTGTACACCCCGAAATTACAACTCTCCTTCCTGACACGATATGAAGGGGAAAAAAAAGCATTTAAACAAGCTGTTTTCTAGTGATTACTGTGGAGGGGGAGGGAGGTTTGCTATCCACCCTCAGACTCGTTGCCAGACCAGGAGAAAAAAAGGGAAAAGTTCCAAAGTGCAGCTCGCGGTGCCTGGGCTCAGCAGGTAACCTGATGCGCTGCCTCTGGCAGAGCTCATTGATCGGCCCTGGCTTTAACTTTCTTGGTCAAAGTCTTCTGAACCACCAGAGAGTCTCAGGTAACCTCAGCTGCCTACACAGGCTGCAATAAGACCTTTCTTGAAGGGTCTTTTCCTTGCTTGACTTTCTGCCGTCTGAAAGCCCCGTGACTCTTTCAGGCTGAGGGGTTTTGTTCTTTCTTTTCCCCTTCTCCTCCTTGTTTTTCCTTCCCAGTCTTTTCCTCCAGGGCTGCTTCTGGAAGGGGCTGTGTGGGTCAGGCTTGCAGGAGGTTGAAACGTCGCACCCAGTCCTGGGCCACTCTGAGCTTTAACAGTGAGAAAAGAGGGATTTACTGACTCTTGCAGTGCTTCGTGATCCTATAAACCCTCGGCTGTCCCTGCCTTGTTCTCCCTGGGCTGTTTTGTCCAAGGTGCAAACTGGAGTCCCTCCAATAAGGCAGCAATTTGAGAGGTGTTTTGCACTTACCTGGAATGATGAAAAACTCATAGAACCAGGGAATATCCTGAGCTGGAAGGGACCCAAATGGATCATTGAAGTCCAGCTCCAGACCCTGCACAGGACAGCCCCATAAATCACAGCAGATCCCTGAGAGCGTTGTCCAAACTCTTCCTGAACTCTGACAGGGTTGGTGCCATCACCACATTCCTGGGGAGCCTGTTCCAGTGCCTGACCACCCTCTGGGTCTCACAGTCAAGGCTGGGGCCATTTTTATAGGAAAATCTTTCTCTATCCTTTCCTGCCTTGACATTATCCTGCCATGACAAGCCTTCAGACACCTGGGAGTCCTGTCAAAGGTACGTGATAATTGTCCTAATCTTCCTGAGGATGGAGCAGCCACATGGAGAACACGGTTTCCAGCTCAAATCCTGTTTTTCCTCAGAAATCTGGGCCCAGCTGGGCTGTGCCTCCCCATCAGAAAGGAGGCTCAGAGCTACTTCAGCTGTTAAGTTCAACACCCTGGTGTGTCCGAGGTATTTGTGGACATTTCTCACTGCAAAGGAGATTTCCAGTTCCGTGCTGCTGCATGATGGGGAGAAAACCATAAATGCTGGCAGGGAAAGTAATTCCAGGAAATCTGAAATCTTTAATTTGGTTCGAGAGTCTCCAGTCATTTGCTTGGCAGTCAGTGGTGGCAAAGGCTGGAGTGAATGAGCTCTCAGGATGTGTTGGTTTGACTCCTCCCGGGTCATAGCTGGCCTGAGAACCCCTTCCACCTGATAGCAAGGGAAAGTGGAGTCATCCTCCCTCAACCAGCCTTGGCACGGAGCGATTCCCGCTTCTTCCCAGGCAGTTATGGAAACTGGAGCCGGCCTTTCCGAGGGAAGCGCAGCAGGGGGGCATCAAAGCATCCTGCCCTGAGCCCAGGGAATCTCTAACCTGCCTGCTGAGGTATAGCTGAACTACCCATCCTTTCACACCTTTGGAGACAAGGAAATAGCCCCAAATGTGACAGCTCTGCAATGGCCTTTTGAAATGAGATCAGGGCTCTTAGCTCAGGGAGGAGGAGGAAATTCTCGGGATGGGAGCTGTGGCTATTGATGGTGATAAAGCCCCAGGTGAATAGGAGGCTCCTGGGAATCCTGTTTCTCTACAGATAACATTGCACAAACCCCTCTGAACCAGCCCTCTGAGCAGAACAGCCGATCCCCGGCCCTGGAGAACTGAGCCATCGCTGCATCCGTTCCCTAAATGCCATCGTGTCCCTTTCGGGAGCACGTTCCCTGCTCTGCTGTGCTGAGCAGTGCAGGGCAGAGCTGTGCCCTTCACAGGTTGATTGTCTCGGTGGCTGTACCTGCCTGAGGCAACTCAGGGACAGCACTGGGCACTGTGGGCCATAAGACGCAGGCGTGTGGTAAATGTGTTTTGATAACAACCTTTTCTTTGATTAGCTCGTTTTGCCAGAGGGCAGTGGGGAGGGGTGGGAAGATAATTACTTTGTGCAATGGGTTCCAGCAGAAGCTTTCTCCTCGTGCAGCCCTGTGAGTTTGGTGTCCTACTTGGGATTTGTCTCCGCCACAGGAACGTGTGCAGCTCAGGTGGAATATCTACATATCCCACAGGAGATACCTAGGGAGGGGGCACAGACAGGGATAAGCTGTGTGGCCGCCCTGAGCAGCCTTAAAAATCTTAAAAATCAGGTGTGCGCTGGAGCTGAGATGCAAAGTTACAGGGACAGTCAGAGGGAAGGAGCATGTCCTGACTTGAATTGCAACACGGATGATGACAGAGCCAACAGGGAGATTCAAACCTCAAGAAGCAGCAAAGTAGGGAATAATCAGGTGCTTAAACACAGGTATATTGAGAATACAAGGAGACTTTGAATTATAGGTGGTTTTATTTACGCAAGGAATTCGATTCCGTGGCCCACCCCTGCTGTGCTGCAGCTGGGGCACCTCAGGTATGAGACGTTCACCTGGGGCTGACAAATATGACACAGAGTCTACTTTTCTTCTGGAGGATCAGATGGGGGCCTGAGGACATCCCCAGTGCCTTTAGACCTCTGTGTGCTGGCAACAAAACAGAGCCTAACCCCAGCCTGGGATGTTATCCCCTCACAAATTCTCAGGACGGACAAAATTCCACGGGTTTTGCAACGTGACCAGTCTCACTCCTCCCGTGAATTTTAAAGTCCTCCAATGCCCTAATTTGCAATAAAGTGGGGCTGGGCTTTGCTGCAAGGCTGTGGCACTCAGCGAGCGTCAGGGAGTATGGATGGCTCAGGGAACTGTCTCAGTCGCTGGGCTGTTTGTAGGGAATCGCCCTCTTTTAGGGACTCTGTCTTGCTGTCAGGAGCTCCCCGGTGCCCCTGCAGCCAGTGAGCTGCCAATGAGGGAAAATGGCACATCAAACGAGCCCTCCCCAGGGTGGGGGAACGTGGGCCTTGTGCTGCCACTGCTGCTTCTGTGACATTTCATCAGCCTCCACCTGCGACATGTCCCGGAAGGGAATGGATGAGGATGGGGGAGAAATTCATCCTAAAGAAAAGCACAGCAAATATTTGAGGTGTGTCTTTATCCAGACTCAGCCTCTCCATGGATCTGCACGCACTCCTGCCCATAAACACAGGCCATCAGAGAATCGTTTGTGTGGGAAGAATCCTTAAAAGCTCATCCAGTGCCCCCCCTGCCATGGGCACGGACACCTTCCACTATCCCAGGGTGCTCCAAGCCCCGTCCAGCCTGGCCTTGGGCACTTCCAGGGATCCAGGGGCAGCCACAGCTTCTCTGGGCACCCCGTGCCAGGGCCTCACCACCCTCGCAGGGAAGAATTCCTTTCTAATATCTTCTGTTGGACCTTGCCACATTCCGTGACCCGCCACCAAATCTCCCCATGTGCCACCAGCACATCTGCCTCCAGCCCTTAACTGTCCCTATTGCTCCCACATCCCCCTGCACTCCACCCTCAAGCAGAGGTGCAGAGGTAGATCCTTTCCACTTTGACTTCTGTACCAGAGAAATTTTACCTTTTTTTTTTTTTTT
>VZTI01002128.1:511258-640707 GCA_013397865.1 Struthidea cinerea | reverse complement strand
TATATATATATATATATATATAAAGCATATATAAAGCACAAAAATAATAATTTCATCTCACCAGTGGCTGAGTAGGTTTTGGGTCTGTTCAATTAGAGCAGAAGGAGCCTTGGCAGGCATGACAAGGTGCAAACGTGCAATTCCTTGATTATCCCAACGAACACCCTTCTGTTAGAGCAGAGGTGGCACCAGAAGGGTTAAGGCAGGCAGGGAAGAAGCAAACACCCCCCATGTCTTGCTTCTCCCTCCCCCATCTCATTCCCAATGCCTCCTGCCCCTCTGCCCCAGGCATTGTAGGAGATCTACATTTTAATTGAGACATGTGAAGAAAATAATCTCAATCTAACTCAATCTAACTTCCCATGCCTGGAAGGCGTCTCCCTCGGTAGCTCAGTGCAGATTCAAAGTGCACATTTTGGGGTGAGGGTGGGTTAGAGCCCCATCGAACCTGAACTTGGATGTTTCCAGGGATGGCGCAGCCACAGCTTCTCTGGGCAACCTCTGCCAGTATTTTACCAGTCTCATTGTAAAAGATTTCTTGCTTATATCTCACCTAAATTAACCCTTCTTCAGTTTAAAACCAGTATTAATGAGGTCCCTGGATTAATGGGACTCCTGGATTAATGGGACCCCTGTAATAATGAGTCCCCTTTATTAATGAAACCCCACTCTCATGGCTCAGAGCTGAGGTGAGGAGATGACCACAACAAAACCAAACTCCTTTTGTCTTTCAGACCCAAACCTCCCCCACAAAGAGGTTTTGTCTGCACATTTTCTCAGCTGCAGCTGAGGGACAGGAGCTCCCTGGACCTGTCCTTCCCCGTGGCTCCCCAGGAGCTGGGAACAGGCAGCCAGACACATCCTGTCCCCAACACCAGTTTGGAAGGGATGCCTGCCAGCCCTGCCAAGGAGCACTGGGTTATTTTGTGCAGGGCAAGAGGGCAGGATTTCAGTTCAGATTAACACTTGCCTGCTTTGTCTGCTCCCGGTCTCTTAGAGCTTGCCCGGCCTGATAAGGTGTTATCAGAGCAGAGCATCTCTGAGATGTGGCAGGGCCAGAGGTGGCTTTTCTGCAGGTTGCCCTGGCCCTTTTCCACCCAGCACCTCTGAAGAGGCAGCCAGTTAATAACAGGAGGAGGAGGATGTTGGGATGCTTGCCAGGAGCTTTAACTCAGTGCTTCTCTCAGGGAGAAGAGAAAATGCAAACATGGTTACAAGCAAATCAACCTGATCCCTTCCTCATCCTCACCCAGCCCCAGCCCTGCAAACAAGGTCACAAATAACTTTCAGTGTATGATTAGCCAAGAAAGCTGAAATGATTTTTCCTTCTTGAGGCTATTGCCTCATAAAATTTATTTCCAGGAATGGTTCTGAATTTTGCAGTCTCTCTGGGCAGGGTCTCAGGGTACCTGGACATGACAGTGATTTTCTGTGTGGTGGGGAGTTAATTCTTGCAAGGATTGTAGGGCAAGAGTGAATCTTTGTTCTCTGTTCCCCTCCCTGCTTTTAAGGACCAAAGAAAAAAAAAAAAACCTGACCTGAAGAATTCCCTCCTGGCTTTCTGTGATAGAAGATCATAGAATTACAGAATATGGGGGTGGTTTGGGTGGAAAGGCACCTTAAAGATTATCCAGTGCCACCCCCTGCCATGGGCAGAGACACCTTCCACCATCCCAGGGTGCTCCGAGCCCTGTCCAACCTGGCCTTGGACACTGCCAGGGATGGGGCATCTGGATTAGGATCTGAAAGAATTGGTGAGAAAGGAAGGAGAGTGGACCCACAGCATAAACTCATCTGTCCAATTGACAAAATATCATTTGATGGCCTCTTGAGCTGTTCAGGAGCACATCAGTCCTGTTATTGAGTGTTATACTTAATCTGCTATTGATTGGGGTGAGCTGGAGAGGACAGCCTCCCCCACTTCCCCCATTCCCAAATTAAAAAATAAGAGAAGAAGTAAATGCTTTGACTTTTTCATCCTGCCTGGATGTTTAGGGAATTTACTGCTAATAAAATAAAAAACCCCAACCCTTAAGCGTGAAAACATGCGTAGAATGAATTATAGCAAAATCAATTAATACTAACAGTATCTATTAAATATTGCACTCTGGAGCTTTGCAGGAGTACATTGCTGCTCTGATATGATCACGACATCATTAACATAATATAAAGAATGAAAAAATCAATAGCTTGCTGAAGCCCAAAATTAAGGCCAAGCAGTGTTATAGCATGTCTTTAAACATCTGAAATAGCAACTTGTCTCTGTCGTGTACAACCCATTTGCAGATGAAACATCTCTCCCAAAGTGGATGGGAATTTGTTGGCCTGCCTGTCACTCCTGCAGCTGCCCCTTTGGGATGCTTGGCATGAAGCTGTCGCACTTTTCCCAACAGCGTGGACGCAAACGGAGCAGGAAATCTGATCAGGGTTACATTGGCATAACCCTGGAAGGGCTCCAGAGCAGGCCCAGGGTCACTGCACTGGTGGAGGGACTGACAGATCTCTGTAGGATGGGAACGTGGACCGAGTGTCTTCTCCTGCTGACTTGATTTGCATTTTGCAGTGTTTATGCTGTGGAGGTTATTTTCCCTGAGTTACCAGGTTAGGACACTGCAACTCTTCTGTCTGCATTGGGAAGAAACAAAAAAACCCACACAAATAGAGATAGGAGAGGCTTTCAGATGGGCTGGAAGAGATGTTTGGGCAGGAAGAGACTGGCGTGGGTCTGCCAGAATCATAAAATGGTTTAGGTTGGAAGGGACTTTAAAGACCATCTCCTTCCAACCCCCTGTCATGGGCAGGGACACCTTCCACTGTCCCAGGCTGCTCCAAGCCCCGTCCAGCCTGGCCTTGGACACTTCCAGGGATCCAGGGGCAGCCACAGCTTCTCTGGGCAGCCTGTGCCAGGCCCTCACCACCCTCACAATAAAGATTATTTCCTAATATCTACCGTAAACCTGCCCTGTGTCAGTTTGAAGCCATTTGGTGGCCGGTGAACATCTCTGTGTGTTTCTGAGGACAATCAGAGTGACTCCAGTGGGAGGAATCCTGTGGTGCTGGGCCATATAACACAGATTTATAGTAGGAATTAAAACAACTCCATGGAATGTTATTGGGCGCTGGAAGACAACTCCTAATGCTGCAAATTTATTAGGATCTGGCTTGGTTTGGGCCAGCTGTCACTCCTTCAAACAATTCCTGGACATGTTTGGGAATTAGACGGGTCAGGGAGGGTTTCCACAAGGTGTTTTGGAAGTTAATAGAGTTCAATAACATGTCTGTGATCAGACCACGTCACTTGGCCCTGGGATTAGAGAATATTTCCTGGCATTGTTCAGCACACTAATGGGATGTTGCCACAGCTCCCAGTTGCAGGGGGGCAGTAGGAGGAAAATCCTGGAGGAAAGACAGACGCTGTTAAGATAACGGGCTAAAAAGCAACGTTTTTGTGGAGGCATTTTCTCAAACGCAAAGCCGGGAACAGAGAAAATGTTTCAGTGCATTAGTTAAGAAAACAGCGTAGGAAAAGTTTGGAAGGAATAAGGAAACCTTTTCAAAGAGTGGGAGCCGGCACAGGAAGGAACATATTTATTGCCAGTTAAATAAAAATTAGGCAAGGAAGAGGTTTTAGAGGTTGAAACTCATTGTCTAAAGGTGAAGTCATAACATGCCTTTATCCTTGGAAGGTGATTGGATTGGAACTTGATAAAATTCAGGTTAAAGCATCAAAAATCAATCCCGATGAATGTCCCTTTTAATCAAGGCACATGAGAATAGGCAATCAGACAGAATTAAATATATACTTGCTCCTGTGCACAGTCTGCTTTAAATGAAGCTGCTAATGGGATACACAGCCTGAAACCTCGATAAAGGGAAGCTCATTTATGGCATAAATCACCCAGGAACAATAGAGGAGGCCGAAGTGATAAAGGAAGGGCTTTCGTGTTAAAGAAAATGTAAAATCAAAGAAAGAAAATAAGGTCAATCTGTGCACAAGTGACAAGGTGTCCCCAGGGAAGGGCACGGTGTTAAGGCTGGTTTATTGACCACTTGAAGGCAGTGACAGTGACAGTGACACGCTGAGAGAAATACAAAAGGTTGGGAGGGCAGAGGATGTGGTAATGAGAGACTTCAAGTGGCCTCGTATGCACCGAGCAAATGTCACAGCACTCAGAGCTCATACCTGTAAACCCAGGGAAAGAGACACAAATCTGGATTTATTCTTGATTTACTCCCAAGATGTGCTGCAGGACACGGATATCAGCGCCTTGCTCTGAAAGAGCGACCACGTGGTGCTCCAATTCAGTGTCCTGGAGAAGCAGAATAAAAGAAATAAATAAAAATTACCGTGGAGTTCAACTTCAAAGCGGAAGCAACATAAAATCGAGCAGCTTGTTAAAAGGAGCCGACAGGGTAAAAAAAAGGTACAGGGCCTCACATTATCCTGCATAAAAACATCGTGTAAGAGGCTTGTGAAGTTATATGACTTATGAAAAAAGACCTAAAGATAGTAAAAGTGAATGAAAAAAGAATTCAAACACCTACTTAAACAACAAAGTCAAGAGACATTATTTAAAATTAGAAGTTGCACTCAATGGAAGAAAAAAAAAAAAGAACAAAAAGATCACTGACTCTGGGGTGTGAATTGCAAAACAATCGTCAGGCAGCCCACATAGGAAACACATTGCTAGCCTCATAAAAATAAATGATTAAAATTTAACGAGGTTCCCCCGGAAGTTTGCTTTCCAAAGGGCACAAGCTGTGTGAAGTGGCTGCTGCTGAGGGCTCAGCAAAAAATGCTTTTACAGCATAAAAGTGATGTTCAGGGCAAGATCTTGGGAAACTCTGGTGTGAAATTGCCGCGTTATTAAATCTGCTCTACACCTCATTGCCTATACTGGCCTTGATGGAAGAATGAAAGGTGGAAAATGTGCATTTTTTTTTTTTAAATCAAACTCCTGAAAGGTCCAGGAGCTGGAATTTGGAACCATGAAATTTGAATTCAGGTTGTGTCTGCCCTATCCCTGGGAGTGTTCAAGGCCAGGTCGGATGGGGTTTGGAGCAACCTGGGACTGTGGAAGGCAGCCATGGCAGAAGGATTGGAATTAGATCATCTTTAAGATCCCTTCCAAGCCACCATTCTGGGATTCTACGATTCTGTGGAATACTTCTTTTCCCATTAATTTGGTTGAGCCGTGATTAAGAATAGATGAATAAAAAAAAGCACATGACATGCTGGGGGAGGGCAGTGGGTGTCACAAGTCAGTTATTGTTCTTGAAATAAATCAAAGTCCATGTGATAGGGATGATGTGGTTAATACAAAGGAATTTACACTTTTCCCATAGCTGGGAATCTCAACCATGCTGTCATGGGACAGGAAGATAAGTCCTCTGATAGATTAGCAACCAGTTCAAAGGTGGGAAATAAAGACCATGAATAAAGGGTTGTGACGTAGGAAGGGAAGATCTGGGAAGGTCCCATGGGAATGTCTGCTGAGGGTGTTTGGTGTATTTATAAATGAGCTAAAAACAGGTGAAGAATGAAGCAGAAAAGGTAATTGGTGCTAGAGAGAGTTTTTCAGGATTGTCAGAGGTACACAAGGAGAGATTGTGTGACTTGGCAATTTTCATCTTAAAAGAGAGATGACTGAGAGGGCCACAATAGATCCAGACAATCAGGAGTGTAATGAAGAAAGCGAAGAGGGGATGATTACTGCCCATTTCTCATAACACAAGATCTGGGGAACTTTATATGAGATTATCAAGCGGAATATTAAAACAAACAGAAGAAAGGACATTTTCATATAGTGTATCATTCATCTGTGCAGCACTGAGAGGCGCATTATGGAGGGCAGGAACACAACTGGCTGGAAAGCAATTAGACAAATTAATGAAAGAAAGATCTGTTGAGAGCTGTTCAATACAATGACATCAGTGCAGGCTCCAGGGCAGCCAGTCCCTTGCCAGTGCTGGCTGGAAGCTGGGAGCTTAAACCAGGAGAATTTTCACTTTATTATTTTTGTTTTGTTATTTTTTCTGCTGTTGGAGTCGGAGAATGAATGAATGGCTCTGTGGATATTTGGGCTGAGCTGTTGCAGCCATTTCTATGTTTCTGCATTTTCAAGAGCCTCTCCAGCCTCAGTTTGCGCATGAAAACCCCTGATCTGTGTCCTTACTAGTCCAGCCCTCAGCACTGACCCAGAGCTGCTGATGTAGAGCGTGGTGAGCACCTTGGCCATGCCCATCCAGCCAGGATGAGCCTGGAAGCCCTTTGCAGACATGGAGCCACCAAACTGCTCTTCCGCCTGCCCAACACACCTTGGAGGTGGCTCTGGCTCTGCTGTTGGCAGGGTTGGCTGCTCTGGCTCTTTGGGGTGGTGTTTGGCCTTTTCCCTGTCCTGCCTGGAGCAGGGGCTTCTCTCCCATCCATCCACCCCGTGGTCCTGCTCCCAGCCTCCCTCTCACCAGCTGTGGGTTTTGTTGGCTCACAGTCCACACTGAATTGTGTTTGATTAGCTCAGTAAATCCAGGAAGGGGAAGCCAAGATTGTTGCAGAAGCCTTTCAGCAGCAGCAGCAGGGAGTCCAAATCCCCATTAAAATGTGTGCTCGGCTCACCTCGACTCACTCATTTTTGCTGTCTCCCTCCATCCCCTCCTTTGTTTTCCTGCCTTTGATTGCGATTGAAGAAGTTTGGATCAGTGTTGTCATGCTTGGTTTATTATGAAGTGGTCTTTTCCCTGCAGACCAGGCATCAGGATTCCTGGTTTCCATTTAAAACTCGAGGCTCAAGGGGCCAGTGATGTTCCTCCTGTGGATCTCAGGTTCTGCATCCTGAAAAAAAAAAAAAAAGGTGACTCAAAAGTTTTACTTCCCCCCAGGTATACAGGGAGGAGTGCTGGATTTATGGATTTCCTTTGGATGTGTGATGGGGGGCGCTTTAGGGATGGATTTTGAATGACAACTTTATCCGCTCATCTAAACGATTCCAGCGTGAGGTGTGTCAATGTCACAGCCACCAGGTGGTCCAAAATTCAACCTGCCAGTCATTGTGACAAGGTCATGAGAGATAGGAGGGTGGAGAAATCCCTGAGCTGAGCTGCAAGCAGTCTTCAGGGAATTACTGTGTGGATCTTTCTGGACCTAGACTTAATCATAGATTTGAGAAAACCGTGAATGTGGATGTCTTGTGAGATCTGTGTCCAGTGGGAGCTCTGGGGTGAGCTGGTGGCATCTATTCTGGTCAGACTGGGAATAAAGGAAGAGTTATTTTAACAGGATAAGTTTCTTGTGCCCAGAGAGGGATCTAACTTGCTGCTGCTGCTGCTTCTGCTGGCTCCTCTTTCCCAGCTATTGGAGTGCCCTAGGTGGTGGCAGAGAGATGGGCCCTGAGGATCAGAGAGAGGGGCTCTGTCCTGGGCCCGGAGGTGACCCTGGGAGTGCATCCAGGTCACCGGGGCTGGACTGAGAGAGGATTGTGTGTTTATGGACAGACTGGGCCTAGGAGAAGTGTTCATTGGAGTTTGTGGCCTTATAGGGCATTGTTTGCCTGTTCCCATAATGGGTAAAATCTGTGCAATGCCCCAGGTGATTGGGGGACACTGTGGGGAACATCTTTCCTGTTTATAGGATGTGATATCCTGTTGGGTGCTGGGATTTAGGGAATTCTGACTGCGCAATAAATGGCTTTGCATTTTTCCATCTGATAAGCAAGGTCCTTGCCCATGCGTCATTACCGCACCAGCTACCTCCAGACACCGACTCCTTGGTGCTGAGGATCCCCTTTCCTTGCATGTGGTGATTGCCAAAGATCTGAGGGGAAAAGTAAGGAAAGGAATCTGTAAAGCCAGCACAAGCTGGGATTGAGCTGTGTTTGAAGGGATGGAGGGAAGCTGCAAGGACAGAAAACCAACCTGGCAGCAGGATGGAAATAGTCACAGGCCACCTGAGTCACCCAGCATCCCACAGACCTTCCAAGCAGTAGCACTGAATTTCCTCCTGTGTTACCAGAAAAGCTCCTTAGAAGAGCGTGTTCCTCAGGATGCATCACGATCCTTGCTCCAGAGGAATTAGGTTATTAAATATCTTTAAACCTCTCTCTGTATACGTGTCACTGCAAACCAGCGCTGTCGCTCCTCAGATGTAAGGATTTCTCCTCTGAATTTTGTGTCTTGGGCCTAGGGAAGGAATTAGGGCCGCCTGGGCCTGGCTGAGCATTCCAGTTCATCCCTGTCCTCCTTGGCAAGGCCGTGGGCAGAAATCTCAAATTCTTTCCTTTAAACGCCCATGAAATCGGAGGGAACAATTCAAGGTTATTACAGAAACAACAAGACATAAAATTTGTACCTCAGGGGCTGTTTGAGACCAGAGAACGGGATGTTCCTGGGTGGCAATAGGGATCTGCTTCTCACAAAGTTCTGGTCCAATTGATGCTTCTTCAGAGCAGCTCCAACAAATCACTCCATGGGTGCTGCGCATGCTTTAATTAGACACTGAATCACTGACTAGAAATGAGGCCCCCACGTAAATCTGAGGTCAGCATCTCCCACCTGCTGTGCCTGAGCTGGCTGCTTCAGTGCAGGCAGAAGGTCTGTACCTGCCCCTGACCTTCCTCTAATTATTTGGAATCCATATTAAGGACCTTGCTGCACAAGGCAGACAACGCCAGGTGTTAAATTAATAAGCTGAACCAGGTTTTCTGATCAGTGTTCTGGGCTGTTTGCCATTCCTTTTTCTCCTCAACATCTGATAAAATAACCCAGGGCTTTGGTCAAAAGTATTTTGTGATATTGATAGCGCTTTGGAAGTGTTGGGTATTTCTCCTGCTGGGTAAGAAAGGGAAAAAAAATGGGGGAAAACTGATCAAGTCAGGGAAAAAAGTAACCAGAAAGCTGATGTTGGGGGAGGACAGTGTGTAAAGGTGATCACAAACATCTGCTGGGGGTTTAGTGCTGGCAACTTCGTGCTGGTGAACGGAAAATACAAGGAGATGTAGTGCTGGAAAGTTTTTAATCCATACTGGCACCCATTCAGCCGTGGGATGAGCAAGGACAACTCCCCATCTATTACCCATGAGTCTGGATAAAGTCCCATTTAACAGCAGGCTGAGGAACACCTCATCATTATGGCCAAATCCACACGCTGGAGGTGAACAATTAACAGGTTAGGGGAGGAAATACCAGTGTGGGACAGGGATTCTGCAGAGCGGCTCGTTGGAAGTGAACTGGCAACAACCTGTCACCTGAGACTGCCGCCAGGGAAATCCCTGACGCGGGCATTCGTGTGCTCGTGGAGTACTTTTCCTAATAGAAGAGGCGGCAACACATCAATAAGGCATCCAGGAGGGGGCTGGAAAACATCCCGGAGGAGATGCCTGGAAAACATGTGGAGCAGAGGGAGTGACTTGGGATCTAGGTCCCAAGTTCGGATTTTTGGGGTGAATAACTAAGAGGGGCCCCTGGAGTTGCCACAGGCAGAACTGTTGGGCTGGACCTAGTGTGTCACTGGTTTGCTGATTTTGTGGAGAGATTTTATGGCTGATTTTATGGCTGTGTTTGTTGGGGTTGGAAGGTTGTGTTCGGTGTGGTTTTTGGAACACTTTGGCCACCTCCTGCCTTTGGAGGAAGGTCCTATTGCTCTCACCCTGCAGGGTCTCCCATGGGGACTTTCCTTTTGGACTCAATGATCCTTGAGGGTCCCTTCCAACTCAGGATATTCTATGATTTTATGATTTTAAGCTGCTTCTGGCAGCAGCAGTTCAAGGTTGAACAGTTCGAGGCAGAGCATCCTCCTTGTGCAGCTCATCCTCTGCTGCACAGAGACTTTCTGGCATCAGGGCAGGGGGTAGGGGACAAAAATAATTCCCATCCCCGCCTTGAGAAAGTAATAGTTGATTAGTGTCTCTAAAGTTTGTGGATATCTCTGTTTCTTACATTCAGCACCCTCCTTTTGGTCACTGAGATTGCTGCAAAGGTGTTAAAAAGAGCAAACACAAAGATAAGAGAACTTCTGATGGAATGGACAGAGGGGAAGGTTCCAGACCCAGCTAAAAGGCAGCAGGGAATGAACCAGATCTTCTGTCAGTCCATCCATCCATCCATCCATCCATCCATCCATCCATCCATCCATCCATCCATCCATCCTTCCATCCATCCATCCATCCATCCATCCTTCCTTCCTTCCATCCATCCATCCATCCATCCATCCATCCATCCATCCATCCATCCATCCATCACACACGTGTAATAATCCTGATTGCAGGAGACATCTCCAGGTGTGTCTCCACTCCTTCCCATCAGAATAAAAATCCACTTTGAGCACAGGGAGAGTTATTGGTGTTGTGTGGACGCTCCAATAGATTTTTCATTGCGCTTTCCATGCAGATTGCAAACCCCCAGCCATCTCAAGGCTGTGTTTGCTTCATCAATTCTTGCAGCTGCTTAATGCTGATGCTGTACAGTTTGGCAGCCTCCATTAGGAATGGTTTTTCCCATGATATTAACAGGCAGCGAAGCTCTGTGCTGATGGATAAAGCCTGGTGTAAAACCTGATTGGAATCAATCAGAGTAATTGTCCAGATGTGTGGTGGTTAATAGGAAATGTCCTGCGTATTACTGGCTGGTTTATACAGCACAAGGATTAACTTGCTGCTGCCTTTGGTGGCTCACATCCTCTCCCAAGCTGCTGGGGGAGGTGATGGATCTCTTGGGAGGCTCGTGGAGCTTGGGGAGAGCCCTGCAGTTTAAATTTGACCCAGTGACTATTCTGCTTTTCTGTCCATGGCTCCCAGCTGGGCAAAGGGCGGCTGTCAGCCTGTTCCATGAGTGATCTGAGCCCAGAGTAGGGCTTGGGGAGGCTGCAGGAAGCAGAGAGCAGGAGCAAGACTGGAGCAGAAGGTCTCTGAGCCTCAGACTCACACACTGGCCATTAAACACAATCCTGGATCCATCCAGGCTGGCCTGGTGTTCCCACAGCTGACCAGTGTTTGGGAGGAAATATGAGGAGACACCCACTGGGAGCCTGCCATCCCTCAGGATCTGGGTGCAGAGGCAGCCTGGGAGGACTGAATGTGAGCAGGCAGAGTCTGATCCAGCCAGGGACCGCCACAACCACCCTGGAACAGGCTTTGGAGGCAACAAACACCGTGAGATGCCACTCACAGCCCAAAAGGACCCAGACAGCCTCTGCCTGATGAGACACTCCGTGATCAGACACTCTGGAGCTGAGCTAAAGCCTCTGTGGCTGCAGGAAGCAAGTGGCCCACAGCACCTGGTGTGGTTACACATAAAATGGGAACAGCTTTGTTTTCCAGCATCCTTTTCTTCTGGGAGAGGCTTAAAGCACATTGAGCTTCCTCATGGAAGCATCTTCCCAGTCTCCTGGCAGCTGTGGGGGCAGCATCCTCTGACCTGCAGCTGTGTCCCCAAATTCTACTGAGGGTGTGCTTGGAGAGGGGCAGTGACCCAGCGAGGGCTGGGCTGGCTCAGGGCAGCTCTTCCTGGGCAGCCTCTGGACGTGAGGACTCACTTTCTCCCTGCCACAAGGACTGGACTTTTTCCCCCTCTGTTTTGGAGAATTTATCATTAACAGGGCTTATAAATCCCCACAAAGCACGGAGATATCTCTTGCATTTCATGAGTAAGGGGCTGACTCTTGCCTGAGGTCAGGAGTAGTGCCTTTAATTTAAATCCAGTGCTAGAAACTTCTGAATCCCTGGAAAGAGGTCTTTCTTGCCAAAGAGCAGGAGAGGGAGAGCAGGGTTTGGCCAGGAGAGGCCAACTCCCCTCAATGACCAGAGCCCTGGGTACCACCTGAAGTGCAGCAGGCTGGGATCCGAATGAGAGAGCTTCCTGAGCACTCCTTTCTTCCCTCAGTGAGTCGAATACTATTAACCTTTAAGGCAAAATTATATTTTGTGCCTCTGGGAAGCAGTAACATTTCACAGAACTGCACTGGGGAATCAGGTAAACAATTGTTAACTCTCTGCAGCCCCATTTCGAGGCCGTCTCGGGGCGGCTGTGTGTGCAAACACAGCCAGGCTGAGAAGGTCTCTGAGCTCAGGAACCCCTGAGATGGAAGGGTCAGCTGGAGATCCTCTGTCCCTGACTCAGCCTGATGTCCCAATTCCATGTGGGAATTCAGTTGAACCCACAGTCCTGGCATAGAACCATAAAATCCCAGAATGGTTTGGGTTGGAAGGGACCTTAAAGAACATCCAGTTCCTACCCCGTGCCATGGGCAGGGACACTTCTCACTAGACCACGTTGTGACCAAAAGCCCTTCATTGTTGTTCTGCCATTTCTGCGGTACACACAGATTCTGGGAAAGAGACCTGGCTTTTCATGCCTGAGGATGTGATTTTTGGGAGTCAGGTCATAAGAAACCATTCATGAACCTGTGCCGTGATATCTCTGACAAAGGGGGACAAATCTGCCGTAAATATCACTGCTATTCAATAAAGCCGTGCTGGCTGTGAATTAAAAATCCAACTGTGCTTAGAAGCTGCTTCACCCAACAGCTTTGGCAGTCCAGGTTCTGTCCTGCCCTTGGACAGTGCGTGGGATCCCAGTCCACCAAAGGGACATGGATATTTTGCTGTCAGGGTGGAACAGGCTGGTGTTGTCTCTGAGCTCCACCAAGCCTTAGCGTGCTTTGCACAAGAGCTTCTAAACCTGTTGGATACTGGGATCCATTCCTGTTGGAAAAAAACCCAAAAACAACCAACCAAACCCAAAGAGAGCTAAAAAGTGAGGTCTTTCCCTTCGAGCCAGCTCCCCACTGGACCTACCCAACACGAGGCATTGCAGGTTGGGCGGCCAGGGGTAGTGAGGGGGCTCTGAGCCGCTTGAGCCTTGGCAGGAGCCACAATCCCAGGACAAAGTCAACACCTTGGGTGGAAAATTAAATCAATGAAGCAGCAGGAGCCAGACAGCAAACGATGCACCGGCAGCAGAGCCGGCTTCCAAATTGAAATGTGTTTGCTGGGGATTGTCCATCGGCTTGGGGAGTTATTATTTCCATTTCTCTAGTTATGAATTAATTTCTAGAGGACTTAATCATCCCCTCCCTTTTCCCCTCCACAACCTCCTCTTCCCTTCTCCTTCTAATTTTCCACTTGACTGGGGATCCTCTGACAGTGAAAATTCTGGCTTAGACGAGGTCCACGCAAGCTGCTCCATTAGGCTGGATAATCTCATTGGAACCAGTGGCTTGAATAATGACACCTTCACCTCCTGCACAGCACCTGATTCCAGTGACACCGAACACCCCGGGCTGGAGGGACGGATACGCAGGAGAAGGGGAAGGGGCAGGGACGGGGCAGAGCCTGCACCGAGCGCCCTTTGTCTCCTGGATCTGCCAATCTACCAAGGACACTTCTGCAGTGTGAGAGAAAAGCCTTCTCCAGTGCTGGGACATCACAGAATCATTGTGTTGGGAAGACCTCAAAGATCATCAAATCCAAGCTTTAACTTCTTAATGCCCCCCTGCCCACTAAACCACAGAGCCAAGTGCCACGTCCACTCGTTTTTTGAACACTTCCAAGGATGGCGACTCTGCCACTTTCTTGGGAAGCCTGTTCCAGTGCTTAACCACTCTTTCAATGAAGAAACTTTTCCTAATATCCAACCTGAACCTCCCCCGGTGCATCTTGAAGCCATTTCTTCTTGTCCTATCACTTATTACCTGGAAGGAGAGACTGAAAACTGGGAGGTGCAACTAAAAACCTGAGTTCTGTCACCAACCCATAAGATGGATAGTTTGAATCCAGGATTCTGGACTGGATGTTGATCCTGAAGGACTTCAAGCAGGGCACTTTTGCCCTTCAAGGGCGTAGTTGGACCCCTGTCCATCACAAATTACCACGTTGGGAGATGTCTCGTGTAGGTGGATGAGGGACAACATCATGAAATTCCTGGGGCGTAGTTGGACCCCTGTCCACCACAAATTACCATGTTGGGAGAAGATGTCTCGTATAGGTGGATGAGGGACAACATTGTGAAACTGCACTTGAATTCCTGCCTCCTTCAGCATTCCCAGCCTTTTCCAACCACCTACCCACACTGGATCCCTGCTGTCACGGCCCGTGTTGTAGCACTGCCACAGCCAGAAGGAATAACCTCATCCCGTGGTCATTCCCATCACATCCCCCAGTGCAACCTGGCTGTCTGGCTCACCCAGCATTCCCAGACATCCCCAGGGAGCAGCCCCATACAAGCTGTGTCCAGAAATTCCGTGCTTTTCAAGGGCGGGGAGCTAGGAAATGAGCCCGGGAGATGGACACCTGGAATGTGTAATGGATGGCTCCATCGCCGTGCATCCGACAGCCCGGCCTGCTGGAGGTCATCCACAGCACCAGGGCGATTCCTCAGTGCTTAACCCACCCCTTCCAGCCATGCACGGATGAGGGGAAATCCATACATCACCTGCTGACAGCGTTTTCCTTGCAGCTGGAGCGTGAGCTGGGATTCCTGGTGTAGCCTCGGGTCACGGAGTGCTTCCCAGAGCCTCATGGTGCGAGGTGGGGTGTGCCAGACCCAATTGTTTCAGGAGAATAATCCCATAAATGATATTAATAAAAGTAAAATAAAATAAGTAAAAATAAAAATAAAAATAAAAATATAATAATAATAATAATAATAATAATAATAATAATAATAATAATAATAATAATAATAATAATAATAATTCCCCTTGGCTGTATGTTCAAATTACCAGAGGGATAAAACCAGGATCGTTTTTAGGGTGTTCTGAAGTCCTGGTCCTTCCATTTCTTATGGCTTGGCTCTGGATGGATCCTCCCTCCACTCCAAACCTCTCTGCAGAGCCAGCTTGAGAGGAGGCCTAGGAAGAGAGAAACTCAGCTTGTTCCCTGACTTTTTGATTGGAATAAGCTTGGGCAGAGAAAGGCGGTGAGACTAAAATTAAAATCCTTCTTGCTCTACTTTTCCTCTTGTTATTCTGTCCCCCGAATTCCCTTTCCTAGAAGGACCTGAGCTGTGCAAGTCAGAATTTTTATTGTTGTTTTGTCAGAGTTGGGGTGAAATGCTGATTTCAGGAGCTGGGAAGCTCCAGCTCTCATCCAAAGCCTGTGTATCAGTCATGTGAGGGTCTGAAAACTGCCATGGAAACACCGCTTCTCCTTTATTTCTGATCCCTGAGACCGTTCACCAGTTGAAGGCTGTGCATCCAGCTCAGCCCAGGCTTTTTCCTTGCTCCCAGAAAACAAATAGCTTAGGGATGGATGCAGAGCTTCAGGCACGGTCTGAGTGGGGCTGGTGGAGCTGCACGGACACCTTGTTCAGGCAGCAAACCCCATCCTACTGATTTCACACCTCGCAGGGAAAGCCAAGCCTGGGCTGTGAGGTTCCTTGGCTGATTTTTCCCCAGTGAGGCTGAATTCTCTGGCTGAATTCTCTGCATGGTCTCCTCTCCCACCAGGGCCATGGAGCTGCTGGAGACTCCCTTGCCAGGTGTGTGTGGTAATGGGGACTCGATGTAACTCTCTCTGTGCTATCCTGTGGTTTTTCTGGCTGCTAACTGTGCTCCTGCAGAAACGTTTGGGCCTGCAGGGAGGAATTGTCTCTGCTAGGAGGAAATTCCAGAGTTACAGCACCCCTCACTGTTGGCTCTGCTGCTGGGGGACATGGGCGGAGGGATGGATGGATGGATGGATGGATGGATGGATGGATGGATGGATGGATGGATGAGGAGGATGAGGAAAGGAGCTTATCAGTGGTGTGAAAATAGAGATATTGATGAAGGTCAAAAGGAGCAGTGGGTTGGGAGAGTTTGGTTTTAGAAACTCTGTGGGATCCCCGCTGCCCTGCAGTTTTACTTTCTGGGTAAAACTGCTCAAGGGGTTCCGAGGGGTGAGAGATTTGGATGAAAAGTGACCAGGCCCGATCAGTCTATCCAGTGGGAATGTCTCCTCTCTTCTTGCTGTGCTCCTCCAAGGCAGGACAGCAGATGGTGACAGCAAAAAGCAGTTCAGTGAGGTGCTGGCTGAGCCCGGCAGGGATTCAGTGTCTGTGTGAGAGGGGAATCCTTACAGCACACTTCCCATGGCTCCCCGACCTCCTGGAAAACCTCCTTGAACACAGATCCCAGATCCTCGTTTGCCTTTTCAGAGACGAGGCTGAAGTGGCACCAAACCCTCTCACCCTTTCCACAGGACTTCCAGGTCTCACAGCGATCTTGGCAGTGATGCCTGAGGAACCTCAGGACCACTGATCAGCCCCAAACTCTGAGCAGCACACCCCAAATTTTACCTTTCTGAAGGCAAGGGCACCTCCCATCATCTTCACCAACAGATATTTGGCACTTGGACCCCGCTGACAGGGAAAACACCTAATTAATTTCCTTGGAGTTACTCGAGAGAAGCTCCCACGAAGAATTCGGGGATGATGTTCTGAATCAGGCCATGAACACAGAACTTCGGCCCCTTTGAACAGATTACTTGCATCGGCCCTTGCAGAGGAGAGCATGTAGGAGCACGGCAGAGTGTAGGTGTTATCTGCCCAGGTTCTGGGGAAGACACTCACAAATATTATTAGCATGAATAGGAAGCACCATGATAGGATGCTCTCTGGGAAAAGTAATTTTGTTCATTAATTACTTGCCTTATCTAGCAACCTCGTTCCCTTTCTCTAGCTTTCTTCTTTTAATTTTCTTTAAAATGACTCTAAGTGAATTCGGTGGGGGGAAAGTTATTTTGCTGCCTCCTCAGAAACAGGAGCTTGTATTACTCAGGTAGCCTTGAGCTGAGCCTTCAGGGGCTTTTCCATCTTCATTTGAAGCTCAGCCTTTCATGGGCAGATGGCAAAAGACAGATTCCAGGCAGATTCCTGCGATTCCTTTCTTGTGGACCACCCCAGTGCCGTGGACTGACTGCAGTTCTCATGCTTTTGGCTCGGGTTCTGCCTCCTGCTTGTGATTTTTGTGCTCTAAGATTCTCCTCCTGCTTTGAGCTACCAGGCTCGTGTTGTGCCTGGGAAGTTCGGCAGCAAAAGGACCTGGAGGGCTGTGATTGAAGGGGCAGCAAAGCAGAGACCCTGCAGCTTCAGAGATGTCCTTTCCTTGTGTCTTTGACCCTTGCAGGAGTTCAGAAAGGGTCAGTGGATGGAGGCAGGAGATCCCCACCCTCTCAGCTGTCAAACACAGGTGCTGGCTGTTTTCAGGCTGCTTCTACAGCAGGGAATGATTTAGGATTGGATTTTAGGAAGGAATTCTTGGCTGTGAGGGTGCTGAGGCCCTGGCACAGGTTGCCCAGAGAAGCTGCAGCTGCCCCTGGATCCCTGGAAGTGTCCAAGGTTGGGTGAGGCTTGGAGCAAGCTGGGATGGTGGAAGGTATCCCTGCCCATGGCAGGGGGTTGAACTGGATGATCTTTAATGTCCCTTCCAACCCGAGCCTTTCCATGAGTCCCCGATCCTGGGATTCACGGAGGAACTCCGCCTTTCCGTAACAACCAGCTGAGGAGCGGATTTCAACATCACCTTCCACAGACCCCCTCCCTCATTCCCACACCCGGCTCCCCCCGTGCCCGCAAACGATTTCCAATTCTTCATTGGACAAAGGCTCCAAGTTTCCAGGGATTTGCGTGTGAAATGCTCCCGGTTCGTCTCAGGCTCGAGCGAGCCCCCCGAGCGCTCCGCAGGGATGCTCCTGCAGAGGCACACACACTCGTGTACGCTCAAATCGCTCGTCCCTGGCTGCACCCCAGCCATGCGAGAGCTGCGGTGGTCCTTGGGGCCACCTCTGAGCCTTTGTTCAGCCCTGGGGCTCGGGAGCAGGTTGCATGTGATGCACCAACCCAGCCTCCCCCAGGCACGATTAGCAGGGCCAAGACAATCCGCAGCTCTGGAAACTTGGGGAGGGGGCTCGGGGAAAGGAGAAGGGGCGTGAAATCCCCCCAAAGCAGGGGGGAGGGATGCTGTTTGTGGAGCACTTGGCTTTGTAGGGCGGGAGACGGAGGAGTAAATCCCTTGCACCCACGCCCCGTGGGGCTCCGGGGGTGGGCTCACACAATTGCTGGGATGGAGGGAGGAGCCCACCTGGGGACAGAGATAAGGGGCGGGCGGGGGGATTGCGGTTCTGCGGCATAAGCCGGAGGAGTTATCAGGGCAGAAACTCGGCTTCTATTACCATGCATTAGAATAGATTAGCAGGCAGAGCAATTAGCAGCCTCACTCCTTTTGGCGAAGTGACAGGGGCGGCGGTGCCGGGCAGGAGGCGTGTGGGAAGAGGCAGCTTTGGCACGGCAGCCTTTTCCTCCCCAAACTGCAGCCCAAGGACAAGGATGGAGTTCTGGTCTTTCACCCCAGGGCTGCCCCGCTGGGACATTGAGATGAGCAGGGGTGGGGGCGACCTTTGGATGGTGGTCTGAAACTTTTTGTGGCTTGTGGTCCTTTAAAGATTGCCCTGGGGAGATGCAAAGCTCCAAAGGGTGAATTTCAGCTTCTTTGAGTTACTTCTGCCATGTCTCCTTGGAAGAATCCACAGTCCTCTTGGTGCCCAAATACCATCCATGAAAAACCCCACTGCTTCTACTTCCCCCAGTGGCTCTTTCCCCCCTTGTCCAGCTCATCTTTGATGCCCCAACAGCAGCTTTTTGGGGAGTTGAGCCTGTTTGTGGTTGGAGCCAAAGATGAAAAGAAGGATCCAGCTCCTTCCTCAGATACACGTGAACTTGCTGAGAAAACTCCTCACGACCAGGACAGGTTTCCCAGGAATAATCCTGTGCATTATCCCAGCTCAAATTTGTCACTTTTCCTGGAGCACCTTTCTGTCCAAAATGGAATATCCTGGGCAGCTGGTAAAATTTAACTCCTTGATGCCAGGGAGAACTAAATTTCAGCCCTGCCCTGGGCAGCCTGGAGGCCAAACGGAGAGGGCAGGGAGGGAGTGGGCTGTTCACCACATGGCCATGTGAAGTTTAAGGTCAATTATGTCTGCGTCTCGACATTTATGGCATTCCTGTTCTCAGGACCCCGAGGGAACCTGGAAATGTCAAAACATTGCTAAAACTGACCTTAAACTTTACATGCGAGTGGGACTGAATCTTCTCCCTTTTCCTGGCTCCAGCCAGAAAATTGCTTTGGCTCCAGCAGAGGGAAAGGCAAATTTCAGCTGCTCCCTCCTTCCCCAGCCTTGCTCCCCGCGGTGATAAAGACACCTCCAGAGACACAAAGCTGGCTCTGCACGTTGGTCAGACTTGGGCTAAAACAAACCTTTTAAACCATCCCCAGATGCCTTTAATTACTCCGCTCTTGTCTCACCCTCCTTTCCGACTGGGAAATCATAAAAACTTTTCTCCAGTAAGGAACGAAGCTGTCACCGCATCGCATCCTGGAAGAGGGACCAGACTCTCGAGGCTGAGGCAGAGAACTCGGATCTCCAGAGCCTCCCGGAGCTAAGCATCTCTGTCCTGCAATCTCTTTCCCAGATTCTTGTCCCCCGTCGTGCCTGAAAATGCCATTCGGAGGGTTTGCACTTGGCTTCCGCCGAGCTCCCTCTGCTGATCACCTTCCAAAAAGCATCTCAGACCTGCCTGTTCTTCAAGGGAGCACATCCCCTCCCGCCGCGGAGCGGGGACAGGGGCTCCTGGGTGATGCTGGGAGGGTGGCCTGAGGACCCTGTGGGATATCAGCCTGTGCCACTTTGGGGAACGCGACCCTCTGCCAGAAGCTGGGGCTTTGTGGAGAGAGAGGGAAGCCCAAGGGCTGCAGCGATGCCAGAAATGTCCCTGTCACCTCCCAAGCTCTGTACTTGCTCCAGCTTTGCCCAGGACAAAAATTCTGGTTTGTTACAAGAGCAAAGATTTGACAGCCACTATTTCTGTTATTTCATTTGGTAGGAGTTGCAGAAACCCAGAATGATTTGGGTTGGAAGGGACCTTAAAGCCCATCCAGTGCCACCCCTGCCATGGGCAGGGACACCTTCCACTGTCCCAGGCTGCTCCAAGCCCCATCCAACCTGGCCTTGGACACTTCCAGGGATGGAACATCCCCAAGCCACCCTTCCCCTCAGGGACAAGGAGAGCTGCTACCGGGCCATGCCTGCACCCCCTGCTAGATTTCAGATTCCCAATTTGTTGATCGGTTCAGTTTGTTCAGTTTGACTCTTGCCAGGTCCCTGCAGGTCCAGCCTGCCTTGCCGTGGGCTCTGGCTGGGCTGGGAATTCTCCGATTTCCCCTTGGAGATGAAGAGATGGGAGAAATGGAAAATCATTGTCTCTTGCCCTGTCTTGATCCAGGATAGGTGGGACCATCTGGGCTACTCAGGGTTTTCAAACTGAGGTCGAAATCAGATTTCCATGAAAGTTTCCCTACATCTTCTCTAGCCTCCTCCTGAATTTTCACCTTGGATATATCTATCCAACATACCTGGAAAGGAGACCACTGGAGGTGGTGATGTGTGCGAGGGAGGCAGACGGATAATCTGAGGAGAAGAGGGAGGAACAGGTTGAATTTTAAGGGCAAAAAACTAAAGAAAGGTGAAAAAAAGAATGGGAACTGTGCCCAAGCTGAAAACTCACCACTGGGAAGAGGTGAGGGTTGCGATGGGGCAACCATCCAACATCTCCTTCTTGCACAAGTGGAGGACCCCAGTGTGAGTGACCCTGCACCACAAAAATCTTAGGAATGAGCAGACTGGGAATGAAAATGGGGATTCCAACATGAAACCTGTATCCCACCAAAATATCCCACCCTGCCCGGGGGACCCCTCCTTGCTGGTGTGACTGGGGGTGCCCTGATTGCCACCCCCAGCACTGGAGGGAAGGTGTGAGCAAAGGGGGGCTGGAATGATTCCGTCAGAGGGTGAGAGGATTTATTCCCTGAGGGAAATGTCACAGTTTGGAATCCAAAAGGAAAGTTGAAATGTCAAAACCTTTCGCAAAAGAGTGATTCCAGCAAATTACCTGTTTGGAGGTGGTGGAAAGGTCTCATTTGGGCTTGCTGAGATGACCCAAACCATTGAGCTGTCGCCGAGCTTTGCCATCAAACACGGATTTTTCATGTCCCTCTCCTTCCCTGAGAACCCACCTGAGCACCCAGAGTCAAAAGAAAACTGCTGTGCATCAAAGGCTGAGGCTTCTCCAAAAAGGATTCATTTATTTGGGACTTTTTTTCTGGGAATTAATTTTTTTTAATTTTTTCCCTGAATAAAAAGAATTGCTGTGCATCAAATGGTGAGGCTTCTCCAAAAAGGATTAATTTCTTTAGAATTTATTTCTGGGAATTAAAAAAATTTAATGGTATTTTTTTTCTCTGAATAAAAAAGAAATTGCATCGTGTGCTAATTGCCACTTGTAAAAAGCCCCCAAATGCTCTGTTCTGAGTAGCAATTTCTGATCAGATCCAATCACCACTCTTTTGTCTTGAAATTTGTTATTAATTAACAGAATTGCAGATAAGACCTTTTCCATTGCCAGAAAACTGACTTTTTTTGGGTCTCACATTCAAAAAGTTGGATATTTTAGTCTGCTTCTTGGGAAATTATGGGGGAAAAAATAAAACAGAATCCAAATCTTCTCCTTTTTCAACAGCTATGGTTAAGAGCAAGCAAGGCTCAGTCAGGGGAAAGATAAAGGTCATTTTTTGAGGGGGTTGTGTGTGTAGGGTGGTGGTTTGGGGTTTTGTGTCTACATCAGGATGATGGAGATGTGTCTTCACTGAGAGTCTGAGCTTGGTTTGAGCAAGCCCCAGCAAGGCAGAAGAACCCTTCCCACCCCTCCAGAGGTGGAACAGCCTGGCCCCTCTGCAGCCTGGGTTTTTAGGGTGTGGCCCCAGGTTTAGGTCCCCGATTCGGGGATTTAACCATGATCTCCTGTGTCCCAAACCAGGATCTCCACCTCATCGTCAGGAGACCTGGGCTTCGCCCTGCTCTCCGTGCCTCACTTTCCTGTCTCTGCCTGCTAATTCCAACCTCATGGAGGTATCCTGAAGTTTAATTAGCTGCAGGCAAAGCCCTCTGAGATTCTTGGAGGAGAGGCGCAGGAGAAGCGGAAAGTATTAATTTAACGTTATTAAAATAATTGGTTGGTGGCTGGCGAGCAGAGGGTGAGCACCAGCGGTGTTTACTCTTAACGGGAGATGGGGAGGAAATAACATTCCTCATGGTTCAGTGGTGGGAGCAGCTCCTCAGTGTTTGCGCTAATGGTTTTGGACAAAGCGGGACACTTGGAGTTGTTAAAGACGCGGCTGAAAATGAAAGAGCAGCTGCTGTTAAAGGCATCCGGAGAAGCGTCGGGTCTGCAGCGCGATCAAAACAAGTTCAGGGGTGGGGAGATGCTCTTTTAGGTGCCTGAAGTGGAAGGCGGTGCCACTGGGTGGGAGCTGCACATCAACTAATTATGGCGCGACTAGCAGGGAATTAGGGAATGTGGCAGCGGGAAGTGATCTCGGAGTATGGACACAGAATGTTGGAGGCGCAGATATTTTATTAAAGCGAATTTGGCAGTAAAAGGTTGGGGTTTTTTCTGTATAAACCATAATAAACACACCAGGTGAGAATCACAGGAGCTCCCAGGGCCCAAAGTCCTCTGGGACTCTGGTGACACTGACTGTCCCCAGAGACAACAGAAATCATGAGTTGAGGTCGGGATATTTCATTATCCCTCCCTCAGTCCAGCATCTGCCTTCCAGGCAACCACTTTTATGAGGCAGGAACTTGTGTCTGGAAGTACTAATTTGTTAAAAGTCCTATTTACCTTTATTTACAGTTTGCTGAACTTATTTTTGGGGCTGCAATATCCCCTCTGGGCAGATGCCTTCTGTGGCCCAGATCCTTTGTCACTTTTGTTTCTGCACCTCAGCCTCCACTGCCCAGGGGTTTGAGACTGGTGCTGGAGGGAAACACTTTCCTCTGCACATGTTGGAACAATTTTCTCGGCTGTTTCTCCCTCTCTTTGGGGAGGGCAGAACGTTTTTGGCGGCGCAGAGGAAGGCTGGAGGGAGAAGGTTTCTTTATGTCGGGTGTCTTTTTCTGCTCCCCTGAATTGTAGGATCACAGAAGGATTTGGGTTGGAAGGGACCTTAAAGCCCATCCAGTCCCACCCCTGCCATGGGCAGGGACACCTTCCACTATCCCAGGCTGCTCCAAGCCCCGTCCAGCCTGGCCTTGGACACTGCCAGGGATCCAGGGGCAGCCACAGCTTCTCTGTGCATCCGGTGCCAGGGCCTCACCACCCTCTCAGTAAATAATTTCTTCATAATATCCAACCTAAATCTCCCTTCCTTCAGGGTAATCCATCACAGGAAAACCCACAATGTTTTGCCTCTGGAGGACCTCAGTTGCGGGTGCTGGGCAGACACCTTGGGTGATGCGTGCACCCACAGGATGCTCCAGCTCAGGCTGGATAAGGTGGTCATGGGAGAGGAGATGGGGGAAACCACGGGCAAAAGGCTCTGGAGGAGAGCCCCCATCCTCCTTTCTGCATGCACAAACCTGCCAAACCCACTGGCAGGTGGCTCTGTCCCTTTAGATTAGATTCCTGAAGCAGCTGTGGTCACTCACCTGGGGTGAATTTTGCTGCTGTGATGTTGACTCCAGAGCCTGAACCCTGACCCAGAGCCCAGCTCGGTGTGGTCCAGCTCGGCAGAACTCCCCCACCATCAGACTCGAGCACCAGGCGCAGGTATTCAGGGCTCTTCCGACTGAGGAATTGCATTGAAAAAGTCAGACAGTCAAAGTCAAAAGTTAGGAAGCGGCAGAATTGAGGTCACCATGGAAAAAAGGAATAATAACCTGTGATCCTGTAATTAAAGTCCAGCTTGCAGCGTGTGAGTGCAGGGAGCGGATTTGGAAGTAGAGAAGCTGCTTTCAGTCTGGCAGTTCCTAATTCCTGAGACCCTGACGCAGCAGCCTTAACATTATATTAAACCCAGGCTTAGTTTGGTTTGGTTTTTCATAAATTCATTATTTGGATGACGTTATTTTCACCTTGTGGCAGATATTAAGGCTGCAAGGCACATCGATCCAATCTAGAGCGAGGTTTTGGTCTGAAAAGTTACATGTTTTAAATGTGTGTGACCTGTGAACAGCAAGGTAAGATGTGGATTATTATGCTCCTGCTCAGTGGTGGGATCGGGAATACAAACCACATTCCTGGATGCTTAATCCATATCCATAGATTTGAACTGAGCCTGGGTATCCACTTGTTTAATTTTAGAAAATACAGATATTTCTGTTGTGATGCAGCTGAAGGAAATAAATGGGATGTAACAGAACATCTTGAAGAATTTGGGCACTTGTGTTTTGATTCTGAGCCCGAAAAGATTTCCCTTCCAAGCTATTCCCAGGAGAGGCGTTCCCACACCCTGTGGAGCTTTGATGGGATTGCTGTGGCTGTTTGTTTTGTGGAAGTGCTTGGAAAAATCTCAGGTCAGCATTTTGCCTTGCGGCTTTCGTGCCACCATGGGGGACTTACAGTTTTGGGGGTATTTAACGGGCTATTGGTCCAATCCTCTGGAGAGTGCCCGTTTAAAATCCCGATCCAGCACGTGGCAGTGCCAGAGGAGATTTAATGGGATGAGGGCTCCTGGGGAATGGAGAGCAGGAGCTGCAGTGCTGCTTTTGCTCTCTCAAACCTGCAAAGTGTGTGGAGAATTGCCAAAATCTCCCTTTATGGATCCTGCCTCTGGAAAGACAAAACTTTCCTCTGCCAGAAAGACGGAGAAATTGGAGTTTGGAGTTGGGGTTTTCTCTTTATCTGGAGTCAGTCACTAGGGAAAAGCCAAGCCCTGAAGTTTTAGGCTGCCCCAAGCTTTGTAACATTAGGATTAACCATATATTAAGGTTTTTGCCTGTGTTTCCATGGATCCTCATCTGCAAACCCCCATGCACAAGGGTGCAGCCTCTGCTCCGAGGAGCAGGGATGCTGAGGGGTGATCCTGGAGCTCCAGCAGCCCCCAGCTTCTCTAACAAGTGAGACTCTGAAGTCTGGGAGCGGGTGAATAATTTAACATCCACACTTAGTCTTTATAGCTGGTTTTAATGGGGGGTAATAGCACTGCTAATAACAAAATCCATTGAAGACACCCTGTGCAAGTCCATAACATTAACTTAATGGCAGAAGGTAATTGGCATGCAGCTGGAGCTGTCCTTTTGGATTAACCCTGTGGATTTCCAGGCAGACACCTTCCTTGAAGCAACGGCCTTGGCGGCGCGTGTGGAGCGAAATACAGATGTGGTTTATGTTAAACAAGTGCAAATCTGGCTGGAAACGGGGCAAACAGCCACCAATCCGCCCTTCTGGGCTGTGTTTGCGCCACGTAGGTGAGATGAGGGGTAGTGACGGCGCTGAAAAGCTCACCAGTTAGTGGGTGGTGTGAACTTTGTGGGCTTGAGTGTGCACCCACAACTTTCACTGAACTGTCGCTTATTGGGAACACCTGCATTTTTAAGATTCAATCCTTAGCGCTTCTGGTCAGGCGTTTTCAAACCAGATGCAAAACCTCCTCAGTGTGCAGGGACAGCTGCCTGGGGGGATGGCCCCATCCCAGCGGTGAGGGATCAGCAACCCAGAGGCACCACAGGGTTGCAGCATTCTCAGGAGAGACAAAAAACACGGGCTGGGCACAACTTCTCTATGAGGACAGCCCTGCCTGAGGTGTCCCACAGCCCTTGGACAGGAGTTTTGAGGGCTGGGGGTTTGGCCAAGGGAAGATTGTGCCAAACCTGCTGTGTGAGTGGAGAGACAGAGAACCTCTGCAGCTGGGATGGGTCTTTCACACATCACCCTCCCTCCTCTTCCAGGTTCCTTGCAACTCCCCGGCCTGCTTGAGCGATCCCACAGCTGCTGGCACCAGAGTTAATGCTCCCACGCACGTGGTGGGGCTCTTGGGAATGTCCTGTGCAGGGCCAGGAGTTGGACTCGATGATCCTTGTTGGTCCCTTCCAGCTCAGGACATTCTCTGTGATTCCGTGAGCCGGAGCGTGCCAGGACACTGTAGGTGCTAAAAAGCTGGAAGCAGAGAAATCCTTCAGCCTTTTCTCAATATTCTGTGAGCAGACTGTCTTTCCTATGTAAACTATTTTAAACAAGGTCACAGTTCCATAAACTTCTTGCACCCGCAAGCTATTTTGCAAGATTTTTATGGCTTTGACTTTGAAAATATTTTGGAATAGGTATCTTAGGAGCTGGCCAATCCTCTCAAGGGGTGGATGGCCGAGGAACCAATTACCTATTGCCACTCAACACACTTTTTGCCATCTATCCTATATAGCAGTCAGAAAATTACTAAAGAAGAAGCTTCGGCTTCCACTTGTTCATGAGCCTGGACTCTGTGGCGTTTTCTTTATGCGCCTCGGACGTAACAGCGACAGGACACGAGCGTGGTTTTCCACTTGTGCCGTCCCAAAGAGCACAGAGCTGACTTTCTATCCACAGTAATTGCTGCTCCCACATCCCAGAGCTGTCCCCACCCTGCCAGCCTGGCTCTGTGCTCACTCTGTCCCTGTCTGTTCCTGTTTTCCCAGCTGCACGAGGAAGGAGCGGTGCGAGCGCTCCAGCGAGCCGCGGAGATTCGCCTCGGAGATGAAGCAGTGCGTCCGCCTCACCGTGCATCCCAACAACATCTCCGTCTCCCAGTACAACGTTCTGGTGAGGAATGCCAACCCCTGCCCCTCTCCTCGGGTTTGACCTGCCCGTGCAGGGTGACAGAGCCAGGGATTCAGCACCAGTGGGAAGGACTGGCAGCAAGAGGTTCTCCAGACTCCGTTAACTTCCCCAGCAGCGTTCCTGGCACAGGGAAAGATTTGCCACAGGAGGACATTTTGGCATTGGTTATCCCCTGTCTAAAAGTCTAGAAATGGACTAGGAAGAGTCTTCCTTGTTGTCTGTGAGGGCAGGTCTGAAGGGACTCTGTGTCCTGCAAGTGTTGGGTGCTGCCCTGGGAGAGGAATTCGCTAATAACTTTAGCCAAGGGACGTTTTCATGGTTAGAGGTTGCATTCTAGGAGAAAGCCACGTGAAGGATAATATGAAATATTTCAGTGAGCTCCAAGTTGCCATCACCTCAGATGGAAAGATCTCCTTCTAAGCCCCCAGGAACTCCATGCTGCTCCAGCACTGGGCATGCAGAGCAGAGAGTCAGGATGCTGTGCAGAGGAACCCAAGGCTTCCAGGGTTCCTGCTGTCTCTTGTGACCTTCCACAGCACAAGGTTTAACCTTTCTGGCCTCCAGCTACTCAGTCAGTAGCCAAGGAAACTGCACAGTGAGTGCTGGCAGAGCAGCAGAGGATCCTGATCATTCCTGGGCTTGCGGCAGGAAATCTCTGCTGAAGATCTGACCAGTTTGTGGCTTCTCTCCCGACTCACGGCAGCAGTACCCGAAGTGGTGAGGTCCCAGCATGCTCCAAGAAGGAGGCAGACACCTATTCCTCTCAGACTACCTGTGCTCTGTCTTTCTGACCGTGCTAATTTGGGCTGCAATTAAGTTGGTAACCCAGGCCCTAGAAGCTCCATCTCTAGACAAGTTGGTCATTAGCCCCACACCCCAAAAGGCCTAAAGGGAATTGCTCAGGTTGCAGCTGCCAGACACCTTCCAGGTGACAGGTTTGGATTTCTCCAGGGATAATGAAATCAGCCTTTCAAAGCCTGCATGGCCAATCATTGCTGCTTTGTTTCAGCCTCTTAACTTTGCTGTGACTTTACTTTCCCCAGGCTTCAAACAAAACTGATCTGAGACATCTTAAGTTCTTTGTTCTTCTGGGAGTTCAAGGCTTCTTTTCCGTATTCTCTCAGTAGCTGCTGAATTCTTTCATGTTGGAATAAATCCTGGGGGACTGGCTGGCTCAGGGCGACTGGAAACGATAACAGAATAAGAGACCTTTACCTCTGGGTTACTCCCAGGGTGAGTCAGCCCAGAGCTGCTGGGATCAGAAGTTGCCATCATCTGTTACCCAACAATATGCACGGGCATTTTAAGGGGAGTCTCAGCCCAGTCCCAGCTAAAGTGGTGACCCAGCTCATCCAGTCACCACAGAGACAGACCAGGAGGGGAACCAGCAGAGGGTTGATGGTGTCCTTAGAAAATCTCACTTGAGTTCTAGCAAAGGTTCAGTGACAGTGAGTTCTTGCCCATGGAGGTAGAACAGGTGTTTGTGCAGTCAGCCAAGCTTTAACATTTTGGGCACTAACAGGGTCTTGGAAAATTTTACCTGAGTCTGTTTAGTCCAGGGCTGCTGCTCTGGGCTCTCTGAGAAGAGCTGCTTGCTGGGGGATGGCTCCATGCTTTCCATGCTTTCCCTGCTTTCCCAGGCGTGCGGGATGCAGGAGTTCTTGTCTGCTCAGGGCGTGCACTGGCTCATGGCGTTTGTGGCCAAGCACTGCTCTGCCCACCAGTGTCATCTTCTGCATGGCACAGCTTCCTCCTGCATCATCCGTGCCCAGAGGGAGATTTGTTAAGGAGAACAGATTCCCCTTCTCCATTGCTAGCAGGGAGAATGGGTTCAACCTTAGTGCCAAATCCACCCAAATAACCAAAGCTTTTTGCTACTCTCCATCTGAGACAAAAAATCTCCTTTCCCATTGCCATTCCCAAGGCCCAGAAGTGATCCTACCCTCACAAAGGCTCAACGGCAGCCAGGGCTAAGGCCTGTCTGCTCAGCTTCTCTGCCTGGTGGTGCTTAGTGTGGAGAAACAGCTCCAACCTCTCCCTGAGTGAGGAAAACAATGTGTGGGAGCACTGAGCGCTGTGTCACGTTCTCTTCTTGTCCTGCTTTGTCACCTGGACTGAGCCCTGCTCTTTGCGCTGGTAGAAGCAACACCTCAGCATGCGCCTGTGTCTCCTTTCAGTGGCTGTCACCTCAGAGGGGGCCTCAGCCGGCTCGTGGAGGAGGCAAGTGTGGAGAGCATCTGCATTTGTGCCGAGCGGTCGGCTCCAGTGTTTGGTCACAAAACCACTGAATTTACACCAATTACCAGGTGCTAGGGGTCTCCTGGGGTGCCCCTCTCTGTTCAGGCATGACCTGGTGAGTCGAGCAGGACCCTCAGTGGTGGAGAGCCATGAGGCAGGACCTTTGCTGATCTGGGAGGTTGGCAGCATGACTGTTCTCCTCCAAAGCATGGACATGGTGGAAACCAGCCCTGAAATTCCTTTTCCCATGACCATGTGCCCAGAGGGTGTTGTGAACTCTAAAAACATGGGCAATTCCTCCTCCATGGCTTTTTTTTAATGTGTGGAACCCCAGGGTAGCATGAGGAGCCAACTGATTCTTCGGTGGGATGGGCAGGAGAGGTTTCTCTGCCTGTAGAGACAGGGATTATTTTGTGGTGGACTGAAGGCTGTAACTAGACTCTCCTCACACAGGAACGTGGGGACAGAGTGCTCCCCCCTGCTGGTGCTGGCAGAGCAGGCCGTAGAGAGTTAGACTGGAGCGCTCCAGTTTCTCTGGAGTCTGCAGAGTGCCTCTTGTGAGTAGCAGTCACCTTCCTCAGAAACCGCGGGCCCCGGGGGCCACCACGGCCCTGGAACCCACGGCTGGCTCCAAAGAGTCCCCGCCTAACCTGACACCTGCATGACAGACAGCGAGCACTCCCTCCCCTGCACTGACCCAGCCAGCACTGGGACAGGTGTCCCTGCACAGCCACCCGCCACCTGCGTCAGCGTCAGCATCTCGTGCCCTCCCCTCCTCACTCGTCCCTCTCCCGAGTCGCTGCTTTCTGCTGAAGGAGGATGCTCTCTCTAGCAAGAGGCTCTTTGTCCGACCTCTCCAGTGTAATTCTCTCCTGCTGGCCCAGCTCTGTTGTTTGGCTGAGTGTTCTCTCTTCTCTCTCTTTCCTGTTTTTCCCTCTCTCCCTCCGTCTTTGCTCGCAGCTCGTCTTGGAGACCTACAACGTCCCCGAGCTGTCAGCAGGAGTCAACTGCACCTTCGAGGACCTCTCGGAGATGGATGGGTTGGTGGTGGGAAGCCAGATCCAGTGCATCTCTCCAGCTGCCAAGGAGGTGCCTCAGATCATCACAGAGAATGGTGAGTATCCCACAGTTCCTCCGCCTGCACCTCTCCCTCCCATCCTCACCCCGCATCCCTGCGTCTCTCCGCTTCCTCACAAAGCAGGATTTGGCTCCCGAGAGCCTGAGGCCGGGGTGTGGAAAGCCCTGGCAGCAGGAGGGATGCTGGAGCTGCACAGCAGCACATCATGTCATGAGAGGTGTGAATGTCAGAGTGTTTCTGTGGGCACGGGAGTGCGAGGACTGAGCTGCAACCGCAGCGCTTGCACCACGGTGCTCGTCTGTGTGACACGAGCTGTTTGCAGGCTGCCACCGAGTGGCAGCTGCACACATCCGGCAAAGACTAGACACGGATGTGGGATATTCCCTCCCCTTTTGGCCAGGCTGGTGTTACACACCCAGGCTGTCAGCACATCCCACCCCGTGCAGCAGCCAGAAATCCCTGCAGATCTGGACAGTCCTGTCTGTAATTCCACCCTGCTCCTCCCAGATTTTGGTCAGTGTGCCCAGCTCCCTGTCTCAGTTCCTGGCCTTTACTGCCTTTAGCTGTTCCAGGTTTGCTTCTGGCTCCTTCTCCTGAAGTGGTCCAGCACAGAAAAGTGCCTTGTCTCCAAGGATGCTCCCCCATCCACAACTTACCACACTTTTTTCTTTCCCTTTTCTAACAAACTTTCTGGGTAATTCCAAGAATTCCTGTGGCTCTTTACAGGGACTTACTATAAAAACCTTGACCCTGCTGATCACCCTGTGAGACACCAAGAGGATGCTGCCAATTTTTGTCCTTGGCTTCCTGTGAAAATTTACTGTAAAATTTGTGCCTGGGGATCCTCAGAACACAGAAAATGAGGTGACATGAACTGTCACCATCCTGTCTGCTGCACACAGCTGCATGTGCCCTCCACTGCAGTCCCAGGAGGCTGTCACCACTTTCAAGTCCCACTGAGTTATCAGTCATGTTTGCTTACCAAGACAGGTGACAGAAATTCTTTCCTTGGTATGGACATCTGTCCCAGGCCAGGCTATCACCCACCAGCAAACAAAAATAGCAGTGGAAGGTGGAGACAGGACAAGAGAGAGACGTTTATCTGCAGCGTGGCTTTCAGGGCACGCGCGGCCTGTATCAGCTTCAGAGCTGCTGCTCTGCACCTCTGCAAAGACCAAGCTCTCCCCGCAGTGCCAGAGGCTGGATTTGAACCAAAGGATGTGTGACTATCACACCTGGGGCCATCCAATCCTCACATCCTGGTTTAAAGCACATGCAAGACGCTGGCAAAGTTGTTAAATGTGGCAGAGCAGATGGGCAGCAGAGCCGAGCACTGGCAGCAAGACGTGTTCAGTGAAGTGTGGGGGGTGTGTGTGCCCCAGGGTGGGTGAGTGAGCACGAGGTGCTCATTGTGACCCATAGTCAAGTTTGCTTTGGCCTCATGGATTAATGAATCTTTCAGGTGAGCAGGGAAATAATTAAATTATGGGATGGTTTAGCTTGGAAGGGCCTGAAAGAATATCTCATTCCAGCCCCGTGCCATGGGCAGGGACACCTTCCACTATCCCAGGGTGCTCCAAGCCCTGTCCAACCTGGTCTTGGACACTTCCAGGGATCCAGGGGCAGCCACAGCTTCTCTGGGCACCCTGTGCCAGGGCCTCAGCACCCTCACAGGGAAGAATTTCCTTCTGATATCTAATCTAAATCTGCCCTCCTTCATCTTTTTCCCATTTCGCCTTGTCCTATCACTCTGTGCCCTTTTATAAATAGCAGGGAAAGGGGGGCCCCCCAGGTAAATCTTGAATTAAACCTGGGTCACTTCCCCCCCAAATTACCACAATTACTGCACCCACTGACTGCTCACCCTGAATAGTGGATTTGGTGCTGTGGGGAGGGGCAGCAGCTGACTGCCCATCTTGGGAGCAGTGGGAAAAGGAGGAGGACATGGTGTGGAGGAGCTGAGGTGCAGATGGGTCTGCTACAGAAATGGATGGATCCCTCTGGAAGTGCAATGGGTTTCACATCTCTCACACTGAGATGGGTCCTTTGCAGCCACAGGCTGATGGGAATGGAGCTTGGGGTGAGTGAACATGGAAGGAATGTCCGCATGCCCTTTTTTTCTGGGAGCATTCAGTGAACCAGCAGCAAGGACCAACTTTCAGGGCAATATTATATTTTAATGGCCGCTGAATTCCAGACATCTGCACTCATTTTCGAGCTTAGCTTTCCTACTTGTTGAATTCAGTCACCACATTTATTAAATTAGACCCGTTGTCATCCTCCAGCCCAAGCTCTGCTCCCAGGCACAATAATTTCCAGTGGTAAGGACATACTCCATCACCCCATAAGAGTTGGAGCCGTACCTGTTGCAGAACTGGGCTCTAGAAGGATTTTATAACACTTTTCACATCTGTTGAGGACAGCCCAGCCAAGGTGCTGTGGGACAGCTCCAGGTTCAGGTTGGTGGCCTGGCCAACAGGGCTGACAAAACAATCACACCCTCATGTGTCTGTTTTTCCCCCAGGTGACCATCACATTGTCCAGCTTCAGCTCAAGTCCAAGGAAACGGGGATGACCTTTGCCAGCACCAGCTTCGTCTTCTACAACTGCAGCGTCCACAACTCGTACGTTCATCTCCCTTGTTACCAGTTTCTCATGGGCACGTGTCCCTCAGGAAGGTGTTAAAGTGTGGAGGGGACCAGGGGCTGGGGTCACTTGTGTGGTGGCCAGAATGGTGGGTCCCTCCTGAGATGACCGAGAGTGTGGGGACCATTTGTTCTGCAGGCAGAGCACCAAATTAGGAGCAATTTGCCACAGGATTGAGTCAAAACCGAATTGTGCCCTCAGCACATCTTCCCTTATCTTCCTATTTCTCATTTTTTGGTGGATGTTTGGCTCCTCATGTGCACCTCCAACCCTCATCCATGCTGCCAGCCCCACCAGTAGAAGCCTGCCCCAGTTGGTTAACCTAGAATTGGACCCTCCAATCCGGAACAATACTGCTTATGGTTCCTGCAGGATATGAAGTGAACCCAGCTGATTCCCTCAAGACCATGTTACCCATGACATGAGCTCCTTCCCTGCCTCGCACCCCGTTTTCCTGGGGTTTAGCTGCCACCCAGGACTGCTCAGGAGCTGCCCCAGTGGAGCAGATCCACAAATCCCTGCAGAAAGATGCCCTTGCAGCGGGTTGATCCACCCCTGAGCGAGGCTGAGCGGCTCTGTCCCCACCAGTGAGCCGTCAGAAGTGCCAAAAGCAGATCATTACTGCGGCTCAGCGATTCACAAGGAAAGGCAAATCCTATTTCCATGTTCCTGCTGCTTTGACAAACAGTGTCAGAAAGCAAACGTTGTGGGGGGAGAGCAGGAGAGATGGTGCTGTTAAATATTTATGGCATGTTTTGGTTTCTTACTTGACAAACTATAATACGCTATCCATTTTTAATTCGATGGATCAGAGCAAGCACTTGTTACCAATTTGAAGAATAAGTTGCTGTACCAGAGCTGAGAGCGGATTGGGGTTGAGCAAGGTTTCACAGAGACAGGGGAGAGGGGGTGTGTCTGCCTGTTGGGCTCACACAGGAGCTCTGGGGCTGTGTTTTTCTCTCCTGCCCCTTAAAATCCCACTGGCATATAAGGACCAGGAAAATTCACTTCCCTGAAGTCTCCTCTCGGTACCCTCCAGGTGCTGCAGCTGCATAGAATCATAAAATTGTTAAGGTTGGAAAAGCCCCCCAAGATCACCAAGCCCAACCATCAACCAGCACCACCACCGTGGTCACCATTAAACCATGTCCCCAAATGCCACCTCCACATGGTTTTTAAACACTTCCAGGGACGGTGACTCCACCATCGCCCTGGGCAGACTGTTCCAGTGCTTTACAACCCTTTCCATGAAAAAAATTCCCAATATCCGGCCTGCCCCTCCCCTGGCCCAGCCTGAGGCCGTTCCCTCTCCTCCTGTCCCTGTTCCCTGGGAGCAGAGCCCGACCCCCCCCCGGCTGCCCCCTCCTGTCAGGGAGTTGTGCAGAGCCACAAGGGCCCTCCTGAGCCTCCTTTTCTCCAGGCTGAGCCCCTTCCCCAGCTCCCTCAGCCGCTCCTGGGGCTCCAGCCCCTTCCCAGCTCCCTTCCCTGCCCTGGACACGCTCCAGCCCCTCCTGGTCTTTGCCATGAAGGTCTCCAGAGTGTGAATGACCAGGATTGTGCAGAGAGCTGGGTTTGGTTGCTGCTGAGCAGACATCTTATTAAATTTAAAGAGAAGTGTGATGTAGGTCCAAGCCAGTGCTGTAACCCAGCCAGGGGAGGTGTTTGCAGCTCTGACTCTGCACAGCCCCCAGGGCACAGGAGAGCAAAACCTCGTACGATGGAGGGAACGGCTCTTTCCTGCACCCTGAGTGGGTGATGCCCTAAATATGCCCTCTGCTTCCCAGGTACCTGCTCCAGCAGACTTGACTTCCCTGCTGAGATGAAAAAAATGAGAATACAGTTAATATATTTGCAGGAACCTCATCACCCTGATCAGAACTCACACCAATAAACCTGTGGGACACAGGGGGAGAACATTCCCTGCTTCATCCTTGGTTGTCCGGCTTTGGTCCATCCCAGTTTGTCTCTGGCCTCTGTGTCACGTGTGGGAGAATTAACCAGATGGGATTGTTGGTGCCCAGGGCAACCAAAATACAATAAATATTTATTATTCCTCTAGCTGCAATGATACGAATGCAATCTAAATTATTTAATCATATGAGGTATTTGAGATGCCAGTGACAACCCTCTCCAGCCAGGGCACCCTGCTGGTGTTGGGTCAGTGCAAAGCCCGTGTCTTCCTGCAAAAGCAATGTTATCCAGGCTGTATTTCCCTCTGGGAAGGGCTGTCAGGGCCCAGCTGGCCCAGTGACTGCTCTCTGTCTGTGTTTCCAGGTGCCTGTCGTGCGTGGAGAGCCCTTACCGGTGTCACTGGTGCAAGTACCGCCACGTCTGCACCCACGACCCCAGCTCCTGCTCCTTCCAGGAGGGACGAGTCAAGATGCCCGAGGTAGGCAGGGGCACAGGGGATGTGTCACACGTCTGGGATGCTCAGGGCTGATGTCACCTTGTCAGCCCAGACAGCCTTCTCCACCTCCAGTCCCACCCTTTCCCTCCTCTGCTTGCTCTGCCCTCTCCCTCTGCAGGGATCTCCTCTCCCCTCTGCTCTGCCAGAGCCCCAGGGACCTGCTCCCTCCCTCCTACACACCACAGGGAAGATGTTGTCGCTGTAAAGTACCGAGAACGGCGAGAAACGACACGATCCAAGTTCGGGAAGAAAGTGGTTATTTAATTAATTATAACTGGGTTTATATAACTGGGTTCCCAAAGATGACAGGAGGTCATTGGATCTTGGACCAGCCACCCCCTGTCCCATTGGCCAAAGCTCACAACACCTACTTCAAAATATTATTTCACTGTGTACCACAACAACTCTGGAAAACAGACCCCAGGTGCACAGATAAAACTCAGTTTACAAAAACCCGTAGCAGTGTTTATCACAGCTTTCATGAGAACCACAGAGCTCTCACAGAACGGTGCAGAAAGCTGGAAAATTTCTCTACCAGAGCTTCTCAGCATCTACATTGTGTGACCTCAGAAAGTCATCACGAACTCCTGGCACCAAAGGTCTGGGAGGGATGGAAACACTGCTCATGCATCTCCCCCAGGAGAGAAGGGGGTTACCTACCCCAGGCTGCTGAGATCTGGGGAGGATTTGGGGCTTTGGCCATGGGGTCAGTAGATTCCAGCTGTGTTTGGAACACCTCTGGGGCTTTGTGGGTTTGGTGTCTAATGGCAAATGCATCCAGCTGCCTCCAGATGAGGCCAGGGGATGCTTCATGGCCACTGACTGAGCTCAGCTGGAGCTTGGGGCTTGATACAGAGCTGCAAATGCTGCCTGGCTGCTCGTGTAACCAAGGAGCCCTTGAAGGCAAGTGGAGCTCAGGAGAACACAAACAGGAAGCCTCTTAATTCCTTCCTGGACCCACATGTAGTGTCTTCATGCTCCTGTGACATCCCCATTCCCTCCCACCCCTTCTGTAAATGCTGGTTGAGATGTCCTGCACCAGATGTCCTGACCTGCTCTGGCTCTGGGAAAAGCCATAAATACTCATGAGTTCTCCATCCACCAGGGTTCAGGATTTTCTGTAAAACTACTGGAAAATGCTGAGGAGCTGGAGGGTTTGACACCCTCTCCTTGGTGGTGAAGGGGTGAGGAAAGGCACCCAGGGTTATCCCAACCAGAGAGGCCCTGCTCCCTCTCATGGAGCCTTGTCACACTTTGGCCAGTCCTGCTGGCCACAGGTTTCTGTCCCTTCCAGCCCAGGCGCTGTAGGAACCTCATCCTGCTGAGTGGGATCCCCTGGGACACTTTGTCTCAGTTGTCCACTGTGCAGTGTCACCACCATCACCACGGCTCTCCTCTGGTGTGCCTCATGTACCAAGGACCCACCTTCCCAGCTCCCACCTCTCCTCTCCTCCAGTCCCCTGCCAAAGTGAGGGGACTACAAACCTCAGTGCATCTCCTGATCCATCAGGAAGGAGATCAAGAGAATTATCCCAGTTTCTTAGGGAAGGGACAGGGGATGGCACAACCACTGGTCTTTGCTTTATCCCCTCCAAGGCGTTGCTCTGCAGAACTGGGGAGGAGGCAGAAACTCATCAAATGCTGCCTGTTTGATCTTTGTCACCTCTCTTCTGTTTCTGAAAGATGTTCTCTTCAGGAGGCAGCTCCATTCTGGGGGGCTTTGTCTGTCACTAGAGTTTGCTCTTTGTCCCTTCTACCCCCTTTAACAGAGAATTTCCTGCTAAGCTTTGTGCACTCCCTTTCTGATCTCGCAAAAGTGAGATTTTCATGGCAGCAGGAAGAGGCACAAACCTGACCTTGGAGAGCCACAACTGATCTACAAGGCAATGACAGCATCATGCGACACATGGATGTTACACAGGTCCTTGCTAATGGCGGCTACAGCAGCTTTTGGCCTTCTCTGGGCACGAATGGGATCTCATTCCCCTGGGATACAACGTTTGGAATGATCTGCTAAGCTCAGGAGCTGCTTTTGCTGTCTGCTCCACAGAGGAAGAACTGGAGTGACAAAATCTGCAGGGATAAAGGCCTTGCAAGCCCCAAAACTTTCAGAGCTTGCTTTGTGCCTGGCAGTGTGAGAAATGCCCTGCAGCTTCAGGGCCCTTCTCGTTCCCTCCATGTGTTTGTGGCTCTCAGGGGCTGGGCAAGGACGGCATCACAAGTGCACTAAGACAAACAGATTTACAATCACTCTGTGGCCAGAAAGGGTTTTGGTTTTTTTTTGTCAAATGGCACTTTGAACAAACGTCTATCTCCCACACTTCTCTTGAAAAGCCATCTTCTCACTGACTCACCGCTCTCACTGAAACTTCCACTGCCTATTTTTCACTGTCACCTGTAATTCTATCATTGTCTGTCCCGTGCACTTGCCTATTTGTTGAGTGGGTTCTCTGAACAATAGAAACCATTCAGTAATTTGATGACGACAAGCCTGGCTCCTCTTTGCCAACCCAGACCTTCACCTGGTTCCTGGTGATGCAGCGTGGCCCACGAGGTTGTCAGGCCCTGTTGGGTCTGTTCCCATCTTCAGCAGTGCTCGAAGTGCACCCTCACCTTGAGTGGCTCTATTTACACTGGCCTCTCATCTCCGTTCTCCTTTCAGTCCTTTCCTCCACCAGCATTTAGAGCCCTGGAGGATGAGGAGAGGGAAGGCTTTGCCACCACCCGGGCGTGAGTGCCTGCTAAGCTGGTAAATCTTGAGGAGGTGCTGATGGGAAGCGTGGAGTGGTTGGGCCATCCCGTTTGTCCCTTCCTGAGTTTGCTGAGCAGATTAACTTGGGCGTCTTCCCAAAACAAACACTGGAGTTACTCTGTCACATGGACCCGTGTCAGAAACTCCCTCCCTCTGGAGTCATCACTGCTGGCACACCAAGCCTTCACCCTCCCCCTCACCATGGCCTTCACCTTCTCTCGCTATGCCCACCCCCAGGTGATTTTTTTCCTCTGTTTGCTGGTACAACATCTTGCCATCCTGTGGGAAGAGGTTTCCCACTCTCCAGATGGCCTGGGCTGCAAAAGGGCTCATTGGGCTGGCACCCCTCAGCCCTGGGCCAGTCTGGAGTGCTCTGAAAGGAAGCCTTGTGTCCTCCTGACTCCGTCATTTCCTTAGGGTGCCTCACAAGTTTCTGGACTCCCACAGGCTCAGCCTTTCACTTAGGCTTTATTCATGTTCTCTGAGAGGATCTTGGGTTTTTTGCTTTTATTTCCTTGTAGTATGAATTGCCGATTAGTGCAGGATGCTGGATGAATTTGGGACTGATCCATAGGGACAGCAGAAAGGCTTTGTCTGCAACCCACATTGTCCAGAAAATGCTATTACTATGCCATCCAAGGGGAGCCTTTGAACTGCCTCATGGATGGCTGGGACCAGCCAGCCCCAGGCTGGGAATGGCAAAACAACCAGAGATGGAGAAAGGACAGAAGGTGCCTGTTCCCTCACCATCAACACTGAGATACGACTTTCTTACCTGCCACTTGTCAGGTGGATCAGTTCTGTCTGTAACAGATCTGGATCAGCCACTCTGGGAGCCTTGGGAAAGCCCACGTTTTCTCCAGGGAAGAGCCCCAGCTTAGTCATAAAGCAGGAGTATTTATGATTATGGCACTGATCTTAATCACAGAGGGTGCATGATGTCCCCAGATGATTTGTGGAAGAAATACTTCACCTTGGCGTGTAATTTCCCTTTACAGCAGGTTTTTGAAAGCCAGGCCCACTCGCCTGAAATATACCGAGTGACTTCTTGCTTTAGAAAGGGGAGGTGATGTTATTGTCACTGAGGCAGGAAGGGAAGGCACGAGGGAAAAAAGGACATTTTATTACTGAAGTGGGTTGTTGTTGCTGCTGCTGTTGTTCTTCCCAAAGAGCTGATGGCAAAAGTGGAGAGAATTAGTCTCAGAGATAGAAGGGAGTGGACTTTCTGGGTTTTTTCTTTGCCATCCTGTCTCTGCTTCAGTCTGAGCACAAACCATTGCATTGCAGATTCGCACACTGAAGTCAACCCTTCCCTGACACAATCACCAAGCAAGAGAGCTCAGCCACTTCCTTCTGTATGGGCAAGACAGTCAACAAGAACTGAGGGGAAACTGAGGCAAGAGGTGTAAAATTATTGATCTGAGGGTCTCCTCAGATGTGTGACAGAGGCTGTAGAAACAGCACCTGTCTCCTGATATCAATTACCCAGTGCTGGTTGCATCATCTGTCATGTCTCCATGCAGATCTGCTCTGATTTAGAGAGTAGTTTTCATGCAATGTTTCTGTACAAGGATGGGATGCTGGGATAGCCTGCTCGAGTTGATGGGATAAAGGAATAAATCTTTTATTTGTGCCTTTTACTCGAAGATGAACATTATCTTGTTCCAGGCCTTGCAAGGATTTTAGCTTTGTGTAAGGGAAAAAGAGGGGGGAAAATGGCAAAAGCCAAAAGCAAGCCTAGATAACAAATCTATTATTCACCAGGTTTAACAGATACATAATAATTTAATTACCTTGAAGGAGGTTTTCATCTTTCCCTGCTCAGCCAACATGTGCGTTGCGTGTGTTTTTCTTCCTCCCCCAAACAAGCCTTTCATTAAAAGGATTTTCATCTGCTGCCTAAAAAGGGAAGGGAAGAAAAGATCTCGCACCGAGGTGTTTTATGTCGAGTTGTACGTGCTAATGACAGCAAAGCCCACATAAAAGGAACAACTGCTTCAAACATTTGTTTGTCAGGAGCGATGGGGAGCCCTGTGAGCCGCACGCTGGAGAGCAGCTGCCGAGGAGCAGAGCATGGCTTTGCCCAGGGTTTGCTCCTGCCTCGTGCCAAACCAAGAGCTGTCCTGGTGGCCTCTACCACCAGCAGTGCACTGATTCAGCTCTGCCCGGCTGCTGGTCCTGCTTGAGAAGGTGTTTGTTGGGAAACGGGGTGGAAGGAAGGGGGGAAAAAGGAAGGTGGAGAGAGATGATGACAGCTCAAGCTGAACTGATGGACATCTAAGAAGCATTTGGATGATGTCCTTAATTACAGGCTTTAAATTTTGGTCAGCCCTGAAGTGGTCAGGCAGTTGGGCAGGATGGTGGTTGTAGGTCCCTTTGAACTGAAAATATTCCATTCCATTCCATTCCATTCCATTCCATTCCATTCCATTCCATTCCATTCCATTCCATTCCATCCTATCCTAGTTTATTTGTGTTAATGCCCATGTCTCCTCATCATGGACTTCACAGTAAACTCAGCACTGCCTTCCCCATCCTGCTGCTCCCTCTCAGTGTGACTCAGAGAGGACTTTGCCCCAAGCTCTCCAAAACCCAGACAGGTTTCCAGGCCCTCCAAATGTCCTCTTTTGTCCCCTTTTCAAGGTGCAGGAGGAAGTCACAGCACCCACCCCCTCCCAAAATGCACCCCAGTGAACTGGGTGGCTGCACTGGGGAGGGGGCAGAGGACCTGCGTGGCCATCAGGTGACCGTGGACAACTCCTTGCTCCCTTGCATCAAAAACCCTTCTGGTGATGCATCTTCAGCTGTTGCTGTGGCAACTGCTCAGTTTCCATCCCTCTCCTCTTTCCAGCTTCACTTAACCCATCTAGAGAGGCGACTGCTGGAAGCCTCGGCACGGGGAGAGGAGAAAACCCATCCCCGCTGAAATGAACGCACCTCTCCTTTCTCAGAGGCTGCAATGGCAGCTCCAGCAAGGCCAATCCCGGAGCTCCAAAACCTTTCCTGGCTTGTCAGTTATCCCCTCATTTATCCTGGCACCTGTCTATCATTAAGGGGAGGGTGTGAGGTGGAGTTTCTATGGCAACTGCAGGCTGCCTTCCAGTGCTGTGAGCAGGCGGGGGCACCGGCAGCCCCCCATGCAGGTGGGATCTGCACACATTTTGTGGTACCTGCAGCACAGGGGGTTGGTGTTTAGCATCTATTTCACTCTTAGAAGGGTTTCCAAGCACGTGGGATGGAGTTCAGTCTGCTCTGCATCATGTCCAGAGGAGGCAGAGGTAATCCAGGAGGAGGCTGCAGCTGATGGTTTGGATCCAGCTGTGCCTTGGGACTCCTGGTGGTTTGGCATTTCAGGCTGTGGCATTTCAGCCCCCATCTGTCATTACAAGACCTTTCCCAGAAAAGGAGACGTGTCCTGTGCTGGGCACATCCTCTTCAGAGGGGGTGCTTCAGATAATAATGAAAGGAAATTAAACACAGAAATTGGAAGCTGGACAAAAAGCTTCCCCCTTGCTCATGGAGTCTTGTTAGAGCATGAAAATACTGCTCAGAGCCAGTGCCCGAGCCACAGGTTTTATTTCAGCAGAGGAGAGTTGTATTTCTGACTCTGAGTTCACCTTTCCGTGCCCCTGATTCCCTCACCCCCTCTGATTTGGGTAAGCACTTCCAGTTAATAGGTGCTTGTACCATGCTTAGTTCCTGGAGCTGTGATCTCACCGTGGGGGCTGCCCATGAGAAGCCTTCGAGCACGTACAAACAATTAGATAATTTGCTGTTGTTTGCCAGTCACAGTGACTTGCACTGAGGTGAAGAAGAAGAAGATGCGTGTGAAGTGGCTGCTTCTGTTATTTTTGGGTATCTTTTGCCATCTCTGAGCCTTTCTGCCCTGCAGTCATCCACCTGGCAGGAGAAAAGGCTGGGAACCTGTTCCATTTCTGCAGTAACTTTTAGCAGGGTTTCAGAGATTTATTGTTTAATAGAATCGTAGACTGGTTTGGGTTGGAAAGGACCTTAAAGTTAATTTTGTTCCAACACCCTGCCATGGGCAGGGACACCTTCCACTATCCCAGGCTGCTCCAAACCCCATCCAACGTGGCCTTGGACACTTCCAGGGATCCAGGGGCAGCCACAGCTTCTCTGGGCAACCTGTGTCAGGGCCTCACCACCCAAAGAATAAATAATTTCTTTTTCATATACATCTCATCTATCTAATATCTAATCTATTTCTGACAATTATGGTGGTGGATCTGCAGGAAATCCTGGTGCACAACAGCTCCATCCTGTCTCCCCTTGTGGAGACCTCCAACCAAACCACCACAGGAACTGAGAAATGATGGAAAAAGGCTTTTCTGAGAGCAGTTCATCCTACCTCAATGCACATCTTGTTTTCTTAGAGCTCAGCCTCACCTTGTGAGTGACTAATCAAGGACCTGCTCGTGTGATTTCGAGGAGCAACTCAGGGAACTTGGTCGGAATGAGAGATACGAGAAACATCTGACACTCAGTACTGTGTCCCTGCTGTTTTTCATAACACTCGGGCTGCTCATCTTTGTCATGCAGGATTATCTATCCCACAGGACAGAGTGATCTCAGAATGCAGCAGGGTAATGCTCATCTGTCCCCGCCAACAGAGCATCCTTGAAAAAACATCGGGAAGACCTTAGGTTGTTTTGAAAGCCTAGCTCAGTGCAGTGCCATTGTAATGCCTCAAGTGGCTACAGGGTTTTCTGGCTCTCTGGATATCTGTCAGGACTGCTGGGATCCCCGTGGCACCCCGCAGTCCGAGGGAGGAAGGACAATTCCCCATTCAGACAGTCCAGGGCGATGCCTTGGCTCGGAAGCCAAAAGATTTTGCTTTTCTCTGTTGTAGCATCAGCTGCGTTCACTGCTTTGGGGCCTGGCCAAGGAGGATCATTCTCAGGATGTTGAGGCTGCAGATAAGAGGTGAGGCTGGAATGTGTCTCCTGCCTTGCTTGGGGCATCTCCAGGAGGCTGAGCCCACACTTTCCTTCCCTGCCTTGTCTTTGAGCATGAGTCCATTTGCTTTGGCTTGGGTGTTATCTCATGCTGTCATGGATCTCGGGGAGGCAGAGGAAGATAAGAGCCGTGATATCGTGGTCCTGACCTTCCCACTGTGGAAGCCAAACTAGGATGACTCCCTGGGCTTCTGTCCTGGTTTCTGAAGGAAGTGGGTTTGCATCAACGTGACCTCTGTGCAACCTCCAGCCCATCTGTTTCTCTGTCTCCTCTGTTCACTTCCAAGCTCATTGCCCATTTTTGGCCTCGTTGGGCCAAAGTCTGGAGCTCTCAAAGTTCCAGAGAGTCTGGAGTTCTCAAGTTCCTACTGACTCTGTAAAAACGCGCCGCTTTAGAGGAGAAATAGACTTTCAGTCCTCTCCTAGGAAGAAAGCGCTGCACCTTGGGCTCAACCCTCATTAGACCCCAGAAATCTCCCTGTGAGAAGTGTTATCATGGGAATGCCTCCCACTTCTGAGGAATTCTTGGCTGGATAATGTCCCTTAGTGTGCAAAACCCATTCCTTGGCACCGGTTAATGCTGAACTTCACTGAGGAGTGACAGTTCAATGTCATTATCATCGAATCAGAATGATTTGGGTTGGAAGGGACTTTAAAAATCATCTTATTCAACCCCTCTGCCATGGGCAGGAACATACACGGAGGTTCTTGTGAACTTCTGATAGAAGCCCTTATAGAAGGACAGAAGGCTGGCTGGGTAGGGTGCAGATTCATTCAGTCATAATTAGAGAAGGAATTAATTACTGCTTTATGAGCTGCCTGTGCTCTGCTCTGTGCTTTCCACAGCTTTGCACAATCCAGTTTTCCTGTGTGAGTTATTTGGAGGAACTCTCTTACTTAACCAGGGTTTTCCTTTAACAAATGACAGATTGTCCAAGTAAATACGTGGTTTTCTTGTCTCTTGCAATACACCACCTTCCTCAACGCTCATATTCATATTATTTATGATTTCCAAACTCAGGGAACACCAAGACTGAGGCTGCTCACATGTCCCCAGTAGCCTCTTTCCAGCGAGCAGATGGACCTCATGACAAAATCATCGACTATTTTTGTCACTAGTCCACTCCCCAAATCCAGTGACCAGAAGGCTCCTGCTCTCTGGATCATTACTTCTCCTTCTGAGAGCGTGTCAAAGCAGCAAAGGGCTGAAAGAAAGCTAATGTTGTGTCTCTGTTTAAAAAGGATAAATGTGGTGCTTGGATAATTATGGCAGCCTGACCTTGATCCTCGTGAAATAATGGACCAGCTAAGAAAGACTCTATTAATAAAGAATTAAAGGAGGGTAAAATCATTAATGTTCATCAGCAGTGATGTGTGGACTGACTTCAGAGGCAGAACAGTCCTGGGTTAGGATCAAGCTCTCAACAGACCTGGGTCGTTTCCCAGCACTGCCTGCGTGGCCTTGGGGGAATCGCTTTGCTCCCAGTCACCAGGAGCGGGCAGTGAGCCGTGGGAGGGGAGGTTGGTTATCTTCATTTAGATCCTGCTTTTGAGCAGCCACTCTCTGGTGATCAGCATCACTCATCGCTCCCCAGCCTTCACAACACCAGGGCAGCTGAGCTGATGATCTCCTGTCTGTCAGTGGGGAGGCCCTGGAAGCGGTTGCCCAGAGAAATTTTGGATGTTCCATCCCTGGAAGTGTCCAAGGCCAGGTTGAAGCAACCTGGTCTAGTGGGAGGTGTCCCTGCTCATGGCAGGGGCTGGAACAGGATGATCTTTAATGCCCCTTCCAACTCAACCCAGTTTATGATCTGCTGGTCTCCCTCCAGCTGTGGTATCTGTGCCCTAATCTGTGCAAGCCATCGCTGAAATGTGCAGCTGCCAGAGTGCACAGGGCTGAAACAGGGCCAAACCTCTTCCCTAGCCTGGCCACCAGCCCCCAGGCCAACCACCTTTGCCAGGCACCAGAACCCCTTGCAATGCCTGACAAAAGAGAGCTGGAATTTGCTCCTGAGTGCGTGCAAGACTCTTAACTAGAAAGGAGCCACCAGAAGTGACAGAGATGCAAGGACTCAATTATTCCTTTGTTGTCTCTGCAGATGTTTACACTTCCCATAAATCCTGTTGCTTTCTCCTCATCAGCTGCCTTTAAAGTTGGGAGCATTTTCCTCATGTATTATTACTTTTGCTGTGCCAATAAATAAGCACACCATCAATCAAACAAACAACACTGTAAACTTAGAAAGTGCAGATAAAATATATGGTGCATTAAAAAATTCTTTGACCGGGTGAGCTTTTTTCAGAGCTGGTTTGATTGCTGCTGGTGCTGATGTAAATTTGGGGGAAGTATATCCAGAAATTTATGGAGCTTGGATTCCTGCCTACAAGGCATTGACCTGATTCCACTTTATAACATAATAATGTTCACCAGCACCGTTTGTGTAAATTTTAAATATAATTTTTACGACGCTAAGAATTAGTGGTATAATAATGTAAACACAACGTGGACTGTAACTCACCCCTTCTCCTCCTGCACTGGGGATGGAGAGCTCCTTGCTGCTTCCCTCTCCAGATCGTTCAGGATCTGGGAAGCTGTGCAGGAGTTTAAAAGGAACCAGTTTGTCAGCCCTGGAGCCCTGGGTTTGCAGCAGTGCAGGGAGGCTGCTAAACAAGCCTCGGGTGGTGACCCCGTGTGACCGTGCAGAGGTGTGAGAGACAACTTCAGGCAACAAATTTCAGGCAGTCCTGCTGCCTTTCATTTGTAAACTTGCTTTTTTCCTGCTTTTTATCCAGGTGAAATCTGATTTCTCCAAAGTCAGTGAAATGTTAGGGGGTTTTTTTGCCTCTTTTTTGCCTGTTTTCCCTCTCCTTTTTCTCATTCCTTGCCTTCCTTTTCTTTCTCTTTCCTTGGTCTGTTTTTGTTTTGATGTTTTTTTAATCTAGTTTAATTTACCGAGCACCCAGATGCTGTGGTCTAGATATCTTTATAAAAACCCAATCCCTGCCTCTCAACTCTTACCCTCTTGACTTGATTACAGCAGAGTGGGCGGGTGACAAAGCCAGAGGGAACGCAGAGAAAACAGAACATTGTAGCTCGGCAGAGCAGATGTGTTTATTTACGTAATATCTGAGTAAATAACATTCGGAGTTTCATTTCTTATGGGGCTCCAAAGGGCCTGAGTGAGTCAGTCGTGGTCACCAGCACTTAAATGCATTTTATGGTCTTTTTTTTTCAGGCAAGATGGCTTGGATAAGGCACAAAGATGGTTGCTGGATGAGGGATATTGAAAGGAAAGTCTTAAAAAATAAACCCCTAAAGTTGAGGATGGAGAAATGGATTTTAATGGCAGAAGAAAAGAGGAACTGGATGCTTTGAGTAATGAAGGAATTAGTGTTGGCATGAAGTGATGAAGGACTAATGAAGGAATTAGTGGTCTGTTCCTGAATGGAGGTGACTCCTACTCCTCTGGGAAAGGAAGGGTGAAAATCCATTGCCAAGGGCTGAGCTTATCCGGCCAGTCAGCATTAGGTGAGCTTTAGTTTCCTTCTGTAGGAAGTGGAGATCCAGCCAGTTCTACCACAGATCATGAGGGAGGATTGGGAAGGAAGAGTTGGAAAGTTTCCCTCCCCTGAGTGCTCTGTGTGACAAGAGGTGCACAAGTGGAGATGAGTGAACTGGGACACCAGTATAAGGTGGGAGCTGTTGGTAGGTGGGGGCTCAGTGTATTAAACCTTCATGGATGTGTTCCCTGCTCCCATGTGGAATGCCTATCATCCAAAGTAGGTAAAACTCCTACTGGAAAGCAGAAAACACTTTGATGCCCCTTTGGATCACAGTCCTGACCAAAAACAGCAACAGAGAGTGAAACTGTACAAAATAAGGTTGGAAGAAAACCTGTGCAGTATCACAAGGCTGTGAAATATCCCGACATGCCTTTTCCTAGGAGAGGAACTTGGGGTATTTGATCAGTCTCCAGCTTATACTGGGAAAGAGCACAGTGAAGCCTCCATGAAATCGTAACCCTGGATGTATGAAGCACCATAAAGAAACCAAACTAATTAGTTCAGGGCTAAGACCACACGGCCTCAGAGAGCTCTCCTCATTCTTTTTAGCAGCATGCTCATGATGGCCCTCACTGGAGACTGGCTCGGGCTCAGTTCTGATGAAGGCCATAACACACATGCGAGAGAAAAGGTCCTCATATTTCTGAGGCTTTATTATTCCTGCAAGCTACAACAAAACACATTTGCAGGCGCTCTATGAGGAGTTATAAATAAAGAAAATTAAACTACCATCGACCCAATGAGTACAGCCCATTTTTGCAGTGTTTTCACTGCAAAAGCTCTCTGACTTGGTAATTGGCAAAATTTTGGTGATGTGAGGTGTGCGTCGCTGCTGATACCAGTAATTGGCAAGGGTGGAGGATATTATTTTAAATGGGCTGACTCATTTGAAAGCATTCAAGAACTAGAATAGACCTACACACACACAAAATGAATCAACAATGATTCTCTGGGTTGGGAACCAGCTCCCCTTAGAGTCAGGCAAAAGGTTTAATTTATTATAAATCGAAGGCAAAAAGGATGGGATTGTGCCTGTCCTTGGTGCAGTTGTTGGCAGTCTATGATTTTATCTCCCCTACATCCTGTGAAAACTGTATTTTTCCAACCTAGGTGATGTCCGCAGCAAAGGAGAAGGGTGAAGAGAAAGTGCCTCCACTGTAAAGTGCCCACGACAACTCTTTTTTACAGAGCCTTCTGCTTGGGTCTGCTCTGGGCAGGTTGATGTTTTCCCCTCAAAAACACAAACCTGGCTAGGCACCCCAAGCTTGACACAGGCTGCAAAATGAGTTCTGTGTTTGAATCTGAACCCAGAGCCTGGTCCAAGCTCTGAGGTTTTATGCAGTACATCACCCAATGAAATTGCCTTTTCCCCTCCCCGTTTCAATTAGAAAGAACATTAGGTCAATCAGATAAAGCCACATTGGGAGGATTTCCTCTTTATGGCGCTTGCCTCTTCAATTATCTATAATGAACTTCCTCACAGCACTGCAAAGCTTTTTATATGCAAACGAACCCTGTTTTGGGGCTGCCTCAATCACGGCTTGTTAATGAACTTGAAACAAGTGTTATCGGAGAGGTTACAGCACCAGTGGTGGAGGGGAACGGGATAAAGCCACACAAGAAAGACCAGGCTGAAGAGCTGGGATTGGCCTGCAGGTAACAGAGTGGACTATCTCCCACCTCCATCCTGCAGCCCCCATCAGAGGCTTTTCTCTTTGACAGACATCAAGTAAAATGCCCACTCCTGGGAAACGGCTGCTCGGCAGCAGATAGGGTTTTCCCATCCTCCTGCCCCACTGATTCCCTCTGCCAGTGCATCTCTCTCTCAACTCCTGGAGCTGGGGACAAAAAAAAACATGGAGAGGCTGTTGCCAAAGTCTTTTCTTGTGCCAGGAGGAAGAGAGGCAGCAGAGGAAGAGGCCCCAGGAAATGCTGGGCAGGTGACGGGGAAGGGTCAGGGGTGTTGAAGCTATAAGATCCCAAATGGTGTTTGCACCTGGTATCTGCTGGTGTGATCAGCACTGGAATCTCTTTAATGTAGCCTAAACCACCTCCTTCCCCAGGCCTTTGGGGCTTTTATAGGTCTTAAGTCAGCCAGAATTACAGATTATGCCTCACTTTCTCATGCTGAGTAGCTGCAGCGAGCCTTAATGCTGGTGCGCCGTGGTAGGGTAGAACCACTGAACCTGAGGTTGGGAAGGCTTTCCTGATGGTCAAGCCTTGCTTTTTTTGCCAAGAAAAACACCTGTGTGTCACTTTACCCATTGTGTTTCAGCATTAGGAGTTCCCTGGAGAGGTTTCATCACAGCACAGCACAGCAGGGAGAGCAGGGAGTGCTGGAACAGGGTGCAGCTCCTCGATCCTCAACCCCCAAGAATGCAGAAGGTGACAGTGACGAATCCTCCCTGCATTGCAGTACCCCATGGGGCTTTCCTCCTCCAACCCTTCCACCTCCCAGCCAGGTCAATGGGATGGCATATTAAGCCTTGGCAGCACACATCAAGCCAGGCCTCGTGCCAGATTAGCTCAGGCAAAGAGCCACTGGATCCAAGGTGGTTCAGCTCCACCCAGCTCCAGTGGCTGTGCTTGGCTGTCCTGGTTGTGGTGCCAGACTGAGGAGTCTGAGAGATGATTTTATCTGCACTCACAGGGTGATGCTCATGGTGGAAGTAACTGTGAGCTACTGATGGGTTCCAAGTGGCCTTGCCCAGGCTGGCACGACAACCAGGACAGACCTTAGGACAGACCCTCAGACCCCCTTTGGGACTGGGGAAGGCTTCTGGACTTCGCTGCAGGGATGCATTGGGTGGTTACTGGATTTTCTCCCTGCCCCTGGCCAGGGATGAGCTCACATCCTCCATGTGATGACTGCTGGCTCTTGCAATTCTGTCCCTGCTTGGTGTAGCCACAGATGTTACACATCTAATCCATTTCTTTATCTCCCCAAGATATTTGCTTCACTAAGATGCTCCCACCATCTGCTCTAAAAAGCTCCCAGGCTCTCAATGAGCCATAAATTCCACTTTTGAACCCTTCAGTCCCTTTCCCTACTTTTCTGCCCCAAATCAGTCATTTTCCTCTTGCCCACACCTACAGTTCCTCTTCTCTGCTGGCACCAACTGGACCTGGCTTTAGCATTGGTCAGGACAGGTAAAAGCTTCAGGAATTTCCTAAAGCACTGATGTCTCCCCAGAATCCATAAAAGGGACATAACCTTGCAGTTGTCTGACTGCGCTATGAAGGAGCAGAGCATGGCCACTCTAACTAATTAAGCTGTGCTAATTAATGAGACTTTGAGTGCAGCCACCTGCGAGGCAGCTTCAGGTGCCCAGAGCTCACCTGTGCGAGGAACCCACCAAGAGACACCACCTTAGCAACACCCACCGGGCAATGCTCCTTTTGTGAGCCCGTGGCAGACTTTTCCAGGGGATCTCTGTGCTTTGTGTGACAGCTGTTTCTCGGCAGCTAGGTCCAGATCTCTGTAATGAATATTTTGTCCTCTTCTAAGCCAAAATAAACTCTCTTTCTGACATCCCTGACTCCACAGGTTCCAACAGGTCTTGCTGGAGCTGTGTCTTTCATACCGTGGTGTGTTGGCTGCTGGAAAGTGAGGAATTATGCTCAGATTTTTGCTTTATTCACTTTTATCGTGGTGTTGTGACTGGGTTAAACCTGTGGAGGGAATATGATTGCTTTTCCATTACCTGAATAAACGGAGCAGGTATTAAAAAGCACCAGAGGTGGTTTCCCTGGCTCCTGGAGGCTGAACTAAGCCAGGGAGATAGGAAAGGACGGTCTGTGAAAGCAATCCTTCCTCACCTGTTTATCTGAGCCTTCCCAGGAATGCTCCTTGAATAGCCTTGTAATAAACCAGGGCCCAGGGAGCTGCAAAGGCTTCGTGATCAGGCGAACTGAGAAGGTTGGGAAGCACCTCAGGACTCCATCTGGGGCTGGGAAACCCTTGTGCTGACTTGGAGTGCTGTCTGCTCTCTCCCCAGGACTGTCCCCAGCTGCTGCAGGCCGAGAAGATCCTGGTGCCCGTGGAGGTGATCAAACCCATCACGCTGAAGGCCAAGAACCTGCCCCAGCCGCAGTCGGGCCAGCGGGGCTATGAGTGCATCCTGAGCATCCAGGGCAGCGAGCAGAGGGTGCCGGCCTTGAGGTTCAACAGCTCCAGCGTGCAGTGCCAGAACACCTCGGTGAGCAAGGGCCCCAGAGGGACAGATGTACCCACAGCACTGTCCCCAAGGGAGCTGGGGGGGTGTCACAGCCTTTCTTATCTAATTGAGGGCACTGGAGTTGTTTAGTCTGGAGAAAACAAGGCTCAAGGGAGACCTCATTGCTTTCTACAACCACCTGGAGGTTGTGGTGAGGTTTGGGTCAGGTTCTTCTCCAGGGGAACCAGCGACAGGACAAGGGAAAAGGGCCTCAAGTTGTGACAGGGGAGGGTCAGGTTGGATGTTAGGAAGAATTTATTCACTGGAAGAGTGGTTAAGGATTGGAACAGGCTGAGGGCAGTGGTGGAGTCACCACCCCTGGAAGTGTCCAATGGAGGTACAGAGATGGTACTTCACGATGTGGTTTAGTGGGCACAGGGGATTCAGCTGGAGGTTGGACTTTGCAGTAATGACGCACGGGCAAGGACCTTGCTCATCAGGTTGAGAGATGCAAGGCCGTTTATTGCGCAGTCAGAATTCCCTAAATCCCAGCACCCCACAGGATATCACATCCTACACACAGGAAAGATGTTCCCCACAGTGTCCCCCAATCACCTGGGGCATTGCACAGATTTTACCCATTATGGGAACAGGCAAACAATGCCCTGTAAGGCCACAAACTCCAGTGAACACTTCTCCTAGGCCCAGTCTGTCCATAAACACACAATCCTCTCTCAGTCCAGCCCCGGTGACCTGGATGCACTCCCAGGATCACCTCCGGGCCCAGGACAGAGCCCCTCTCTCTGATCCTCAGGGCCCATCTCTCTGCCACCACCCAGTGCACTCCAACAGGACTTGATAATCTTGGAGGTCTTTTCCAGCTTTAATGATTCTCTGGTTCCAAACACAGTCAGGGAAAGGCTGGCTGGTAGCTTGAAACTGCCCTTTTTTCTCCTTGGACTGGCTGGTGCCACCACTCAGTTGTTGCTTCTGCCCCTGGGTCCCAGCATTTGGCTGGGCTGGAGCCCCTCAGCCATGACCCACAGGCATTAATATCAGCTTAACCTGCTCACATCCCCACGGCGCCACAAAAAGGGGTTCCAGGGGGACAGGTGTTCATGGCAACATGAGAGTGAAGGTTATTTCGGGGGAGTTTGATGATGGGACATATAAAACACCGTATAAACAGTCTGACATGTGCCAGCACGTAATGGGTCAGAAAAAGGGTGAGATCACAGAATCCCAGAATGGTTTGGGTTTGAAAGGACCTTAAAGATCATCCAGTTCCAACCCCCTGCATGGGCAGGGACACCTTGCACTGGACCAGGTTGCTCCAAATCCCATCCAACCTGGCCTTAGGCCGAGTTGAACCTTCCTCCAGCCCTCACGTGCCCTTTGAGGAGCCTCTCTGTCTCTGCCCACCTCCATTTCCCCAGCTGCAGCATCTTCCAGAGAACCTGTGTGAGTCACGACAGTGCTGTCACCACAGCAATGTCACTTTTGGGGACAAACACAATCACCTGCCAGCAGCCAGGAGCTGTGCCCACATGCAGTGGAGGTCTCTGCTGCTCCGGAGGTTTCTCCACGAGATTCATGTCTCCGGGATACGCATTGAGTCGTTTTCATTGCTGCTACTACGAGATGATTTATTAGTCCAAGAGCTAATTACAGGCTTCAGCCACTTCACTGCAGCTCTGCCACTCCACGCTGGGCACTGCTTGTCACAACATATTCTGCTGCATTAAGCAGAGCTGAAGATTACAGGCAGTTCACACATTTTACATCCGTTGCAAACAAGCGACTTCCCAAGGATGCTCTTTTATTTGTTTCTTTGTCTCCCTCCCTCCCCTCTCTCCCTGCTTTACATTACGGGTTAATGACCTGTGAGCATTCAGGTTTGAGGTTAAAAATGGATGGACTGGGAAGTTAAGGAGGTATTGCACTTTTTTTTTTTAAGTATTATTTTAAAATGGTGGAAGCTAAAGGGGGAATTACATGGACGTGGGTAGAGATTATATCTGTCCAAAGAGTCTTAGCGGGCAAGAGAGACCTTTAATGACCCTTTAGAGTCACGAATTCTCCGGCATACATAGGCATTAAGCATGAATTATCTCAGGATGGTTTTAAGCATAGTTGGGCTGAGCAGGAGAGTAACTTCAGCCAGCCTCAGCATCTGACTGCAGAGCCCAATAAAAGACTGGTCTGACAGGTAATGGTGATTATTCCCCTGCATGCTCCAAGAAGTTGCCAGTGGCTGGGACCAAAGAAGTGGGGTTTGATGAGTCCCCAGATGGATTTGCTCATAGGATGCCTGAGTGCTGTGACAGCACCATTTTCACTTTAATGTCTGTTTTGCTAAGCCAGAACACTCAAGGCTCTGCCAGAGCTGCGGAGGGTGACAGGGCTGAGCCTCAGGCTTGTGCCAAGGCACTCCAGGACCTCGCTGCTGAGCATTGTCTGCAGGATGCTTGTCCTGTGTTTGGTGGTGGCTCAAGTGGATCTCTTTCTCCTCCAGGGAGAGAGGCTCATTTGGGAATAAAACCAACTCTTTTCTATCCTCTTTCTGCCTCTGCTCTCCCTCTGCGCTCCCCTTTCCCTCTCCCTCTCTTTCCTCCTCTCTCCTTCTTTTTGCTTCCCTCGTCTTTCCTTTCCTCCCCTTTTCTTCCCCTTCCTTTTGAAGGAGCTTTGACTCTTTGATTTGAGCTCTTTCTTCTTCTTCTTCTTCTTCTTCTTCTTCTTCTTCTTTTTTTCTTTATTTTCCCTGAGAAATGTTATTTCATTGTGGCTCGGAATTTGCCAGACACCGAGAGAAAGAGACGTGGAAAGGGAGAGCCAGACAAAAGAAAGCAACATTCAGAGAGATACAAAAAGGCAGCAGAGAAGCCCTGGCTGTTTGAGCAGGTGGCAGAGGACACAGACAATAGGGAAGGAGTGCTGGAGATCTGTCTCCATCATGATTATTTCCTTCCCTGCCAGAATTAGCATTCAGGCTGGAGCCACTGCGATACAATGAGCGTCTGCTCCGGGGGTCACCTGGCTTTGGAAAGAGCGGTCTGAGCCTGTTTGCAGATTGGACCAACCCCCCCGACAGAGCTTTTTTACTCAGCAGAGTTGCTGGAGGAGGCAGTGCATGTAGCACCTGCATTGCAGGCTTGGAGACAGTCCAAGGGAGGGTGGGAGGACGTGCTGTGATGGTGTGTCCCTGAAGGGATGCTGTCCTGCCAGCAGAGCTTTCTGTTGGTGCTGCATGCTAGACTAAGCAATTAGTCCTGGCTTGTTTTCCAGCAGCAGCCTCAAGATCTGCCCCCTCCCATCTCACACGAGGCACCCAGGAGCTCAAATTTGCCTCTCGCAGAAAAACTTTTGCAAAATGCTGGATTTTTCCTACTTTCACGCAGGATAGAATCGGGAAAAGAGCCTCAACTTTTGCTCTGCATTTCCTGATCCCTCAAGATTTACCCCAGGGGTCAGAACCAGCTTAAACACCTTTTCTAAGTGGCTCCAACTTCAGTTAAAGATGCTCCAAGGACACCCAGGTGTGACCAGTCTGTCTGTCAGTAATGTCACATCCTGCACTGACAGTCCCTGGATGCTCCAGCCAGTCGGGAGCCAGATCTGCCTCTCTCCCTGTCTTTCCCGGAGATATTTCATTTGATAACAGCAATAAGTCACCGCAGGCAGCACCTTTTGGGACAATTATTGTTCTTGTCAAGTGGTTTGAGACTCTCAGCTCTGGGCTTTGTCCTCTGTCACACCACCCGAGGCATGCAATTATCACTCAGAGGGACCCTTCCTTATTGCACTTGTGATGGCTCTGCCAACAGCCCGGACGAGGAGCGATGGGAGGGGATGAAAAGCAGGGGAGCTAAGGAGATATATAAATAAGTAAGTAAAAATGCCAGCAGGAATGGCTGAAATTGCTGGATGTATCAGGGCAGAGAGCAATCTTCCCAGTGGGAAGCAGTGGGAGCCCCAGCAGTGGCAACCAGCCCAAAATTACCAGCCTTTGGCATGAGGAAGAGGGAGATGGGGAGGGATGACCCACCTGAGCCATGATCAGTGCCATCACCTGCTTCAGTGGCTGATCCCACATCCTGGCTTGGTTCCTGCCCACCCCTGGCCTTGGCACACCCTGATTCCCAGCAGCAGAATCCCTGCTGATGATTTTGTCTCGAATCCTTCGCAGGTCTGGGTGCTGCGAGACCCGAGGTGGTGCAGCTGAAAGCGCTGCATGGCTTAGGGACAGGAGAGCAAGTCTGTTCCATTTGTCACATCATTGCACCTTAGCAAGAGATCTCAGTGGCATTTGACTCCGTGGTGTGGCTCACAGTGAAGGGAGTGCTAAAATAAAAATCCAATAAAAAGCAGAGCTGAGGAAAAAAAATGAGGAGCCACTCGCAGAAATCTTGGGAAAACACAGTTATGGGTGGCCAAAGACATGCACAGGGCTGTGAGTTGTGGAATCAGGGAATGGTTTGGGTTGGAAGGGATCTTAAAGACCATCTAGTTCCCAAACTCCCACCAGGAATGTCATCATTGGGCATCCACTTCCCTAATTATTACTTATCGACATTTAAATGAAAGAGCAACCCCAATAATCACATGGATTCTGTTGGCCTGAGTGATACCCAGCCATAAAAATTCAGTCCCAGCTCTGGGAAGCAAAGAATCCAAGGAAACAGAATGACTGTGAGCAAGAAGTTTTCTGCCTTTTTATGGCTGGAAAATTGATGCAAAGAAAGATTAAATGATTTGCACAGGATCGTGCAAGGAGTTTGGTGGCAGAGCCAGGTACAGGAATCAATCCCCAGATCTGAGCTCTAATCACCAAATGGTGTCAGGGAAAACAGACCAACACTAAAATTCTGCTCAAATTCTGCAGAAGTTTCCCCACTATTGGGCATGTTTGAGGTACAAAGGGGAGATACCATTAAACCACTCTGGATTTATCATCCTGAGTGTGCTCAAGCCAAATCACCAAAGGGCAGGGTGCTGCAAGTGGTCAGGCGTGGATACGGATTTGCACAAGCTGCAGGAGTGTCTGATACTACTGCAGAGTTTAAGAGGCAAGAAAAGAAGGACATTTGGGAGTTCCAAACGTTGCTCCTGTGAATTACAACAGCCCCTTCTAGCAGCTTTTTGGCATTTCCTGAGGAGAGCCAGTCTGTGTTCCAGGCAGCACAGCCTTTCCTTTTCAGCCGGGTCCCCAGACTGCCCATAATGTTCTGCTTTGATTAGATTATTGTGATTAGACTCCAGATGGGTCAGACTCAGGGGTCAGATTTACATCTTCTGGGATGTTTTGCCTGTGTTGGAGGCAGTTGTGCAAGGAAAGGTGGAGAGCCAAGCCCTGATGGTACCAACACTTCTCAGGAGTGTCCGGGAAGCTCTGCTCTCCTGGAGATCGATGCTCCAGCCCTATTTTCTCCCCTGAAACACATTTCCATCTTATTGTCATGGCTGAGCGAGTCCTTTTCAAAGGCTCCTGTTGAGTTCAGTGGGCTTTGAAGAGGGGTCACAATGAGCGAACAGCTCCTGTGGTCTGAGGAGGACGGAGCATTTCCTCGCTGCTCCTTTGCAAATGGCTCCATTTCGCTGGAGCCATTTGCATTTGCTGCCGTGCAGCCCACGAAGCACTGGATGGGGTCGGGCGTGGGCAGCGTGAGCATCCTCATCCCAGCTGGCTTCATCCTTGGAGCTCTTCCATGGGATTTATCCCCTCACATCTCTTTCCAGTTCTGGATTAAGCCTGCTGAGTTAAAAAGTCTAATATGTGTTTGCCCCTGGTGCTGCAGACGGATAAGATCTAAAATCCCAGCTGAGCTCCTGCTGCTGGCTCTGGGATCTTCTGTGGGAAGAAAGACTCCAGGAGATTCCAGCTGCCTGTCCCTTGGCAGCCCTGCCTAGGCTGTGCTTCCAGCTGAATCCCAAAACACACGTGAGGCTCTGGTGATGCTGACTTTAGGATGACTGGTGATTCCGTATATATCCCATTTTCCGTTCCCAATCAGCATTTTCAAAGTGCTGTGCAAAGCAGGTGTTCCTGAGTGGCAGAAGTTTAATTATTCACCACTTTTCAGGCACTCTCCTTCCCACTCCTGGTTCCCCATCTCCCAAAGAGCTGGGAGCAGCCAGTGGTGTGAGTTCAAAGGGCTCTGCATCATCTTGAATCTTGCTGGAAGTGACACCCAAAAGTGTCACAAAAATGCAAATCCCGGATGAGCCTGGCGGGTACTGCCCTGCTGCAAAGGACCTGGCTCACCTGGGCTGCTCTTTAACTCCATGGAAACCACAAATACCCATAAATACCCTACAACTGGATCATAATCACGGCGTTTTGCAGATTAATGGCTAATTTGGTTTAGTCTGTGCAAAGAGCAATTACCAGCAAGCAGCTCCCACTCTGCTGCAATGGCCAGAAATCACCAGCTACCATTCACTCTGCTATTATACAGCAATTCATGGACACAGGACAACCTACCTGTAAAGCTCAGAGCTTTGGCATCTCTGTGGATAACCACAACAGGACTTTGAGGGATGGGGGGCTCTTTAGTGTCTTTTTTTTGGCCCAACCAAACCAGCTTGCTGAGTTATATTTGACCTTGTAGTGGGGAAAATACTTTCCTTCTGAAGCGGGACTTTGTCCTGCTGTAGATCCCGGTGCAGTGGGAGATTCCTGCTCTCAGGAGGGTAAATCCTGACGTGCACTGTGGTCAGCAATAGCAGCAGACATGAAATGTTTCTCCCCTTCTTTCTTGCTCCCTGCTGTCCTTTAACCAACCGTCTCCTCTCCCACCGTGAGGCTTTTTGCTGTTTGGTGAAGTGTTGGGTGGAAGCTGCTGATGGAGGTGGGCAGTGGGACCTGACGGGCAGCGGGGCGAACCCTGGGTGAACTGGCTTGAGATGAATCAAAATCCAGGTGAAAAAAAGCACTCAGCACCACGTGGGGAGGGCCTCCAGAGAGCAGCTTCCAATTCCTTGGTTGGGGTCACCTCTGCGTACCTTGACTGCCCCCGACGAGCATTTGTTTAAATCTGTCCAACTCTCTCAGAGGTTTTTTTGCAGCTTTTTAAGGCATATTTGTTGGAAACTGGATACTCCTTGCTCCAGCTGAAGCCTTTCTGGCTCTGAGTAGGGAAAAGAGATTGCCTCCTGGGGTTTACACATGTAGCAAACCTAATCTGCTCCGTCCCCAGATGAGAATTGTTTGGGTTTTGGCAGCGATATGGCATTGATGATTTACAGTCTGTTCATGATCTCCAGCAGTCCCCAGACCCTCTCCTGCAGCCCTGCCCAGTCACTCCAGTTTCAGAGTTGTTTGCATTGATTCCTCCTACTGAAAAATAGTCCCCATTTGCCAGCACTGAATTTAATTTCGTTGATTTTGGCCCAGATCTACAATTTGTCAAGTTTGTTTTGAATTCTTAACCCAGCTGTTGGAGGTTCTTACACCCTCTCCAGAACTGGGTCATGAAATCATCCAAGCCAGTAGTGAAAATTCTCAGTAATGCCAGACTCAGGACAATATTCCTTTTGAAACATTCTCCAAGCCTTGACATAGAATTATCTGATTTTTTTTTTTAATAGTTTTTGCATAAACCTTATGGTGGCCTTTCTTAGGTCATACTTCCCTGCCTTGTTTATGGAGATCTCCTGTAGGATAGCAGCAAATACTCTCCTGAAATCAGGATAAATCACATCTGCTGCCTCCCCTTTATCCACAAAGTCATTAAGCCTGTCAAAAAGGAAATTAGATTGGGTTGACACAATTTGTTCTTGACAAATCCACGCTGGCTGATTTTTATCACCTTATCATCTCGCAGGTGCTTATAAATTGATTGTTTAATAATTTGATGTACTTTCTTTCTGGGAAGCCAAGTTAGGCTGACAGGTCTATAATTACACAGTGGCTTCGTTTTCCCCTTTTTCAAGGGGTTTCCCTGATTTTGAGACCTCAGTCAGCTTCCAAGAGTTCTTCAAAGCATCCCCAGTGTAGATAACCTCACGCCCACACTCAGAACCTGTGGAACACACAGCAGAGGCACAGCTGGATGGAAGACCCAGAATTTGTAATTTACACCTTAAAAGTCCACCCAGCTTGGCAAAATACTTTTCCAAGCTGTGCTCAACACCTAGAAGGTGGTTTTCCAACTCAAGTCCCATCACATGCAAACACACTTAACATCACGGAATATTTTTCTGAGTGACAGGACAAGAGGGAATGGCTTTAAGTTGAAGAAAGGTTTAGATCAGATATTAGGAAGAAATTATTGGCTGTGAGGGTGAGGCCCTGGCACAGGTTTCCCACAGAAGCTTTGGCTGCCCCTGGATCCCTGGAAGTGTCCAAGGCCAGGTTGGACGGGGCTTGGAGCAACCTGGGATAGTGGAAGGTGTCCCTGCCCATGGCAGGGGGCTGGAACTGGGGGATCTTTAAGGTCCCTTCCACCCCCATTCTGGGATTCTATGAATGTTCATCTAATGGGCTTTTGTGAGGGGCACGGTTTGAGATCCACAGCCTTGGGAGCATCCTGTGGCATTCTGGCAGGTGCTGCTGATTAGGGAGGTGAGTGACAGCTCCATTTCTCTTGTTCCCAACCTTCAGCACCACCTCTTGCCTCACCCCATCCCCTCCCCACCTCCAGGCACTCTGTAAGTCTGGGTTTGGTGGTTTTTTTTTTTTGTTTTGTTTTGTTTTTCCTCTCCCATTTCTAGTACTCGTACGAAGGGATGGAGATTAACAGCCTGCCAGTGGAGCTGACAGTCGTGTGGAACGGAAATTTCAACATTGACAACCCAGCACAGAACAAAGGTAAAGAGTTATTTCAACTTGTCCTTGGAAGCGGTAACCTTAGCAACGGGCCCTCGCTCCCTACACTTAACAAAGCTGCCACCATCTCCCAGTGCTGGCTGGCACACACTTGTTCTCTGCACTCTGCAAATTACCAATTTTTGAGTGCTTTGTGTGCCTCCCCCCAGCCCTCCAATTCTCTCATTCCACCTGAGAAATGCGACTCTCCCTCCCACTTGTGTTGCTCTCCCTCTCCCTTCATCGTCTCTGCCTCCCGCTTCTCCCCGCAGTCTCGTGTCTGGTTTCCATGCCCCTCCTTCCCCAGCTTTTTCTCCCCCTCTTTATTTCTCCTGCAGTGATGCTCTTCAAGTTAACATGCCAGGAGAGTGGGCTCTCTGCTCAGAGGCAATTTAGTAATGAACAGGGGAAGGCAGAGGGGGAGCAGAAAGGCTGCAGCTCGCCAGCGGGAGAATTCTGAGCAAAATAAAATGATAATGATAAAAAAGGTCTGAAAACCATCTGTGTTTAACCACCACCGATGGCGCAGGTTTGATGTCCCCCTCGCAGAGGGGGCTGCACATCCCGCCACGACCCTGAGGCAGGCTGGAAACCTCCAGGTTTTCCTGGAGATGGGTGGTCCATGCACATCTTCTTCTTCTTTCTTGTCCTTCCACCCTGGAACCTTCCCCCCCATGCCACTCCTCCCCTTGGCTGCTCTGCATTTGCAGCTCACACCTGCAGATTCTCTTCTTCTCACACCACCACCTCTCAGAAATTTCTCCCTCCCTCTCTTTACCTTGTCTTGGACACTTCCCACATCTTCTCCCACTCCATCTGTCCCCATCAGGTACTCCCATAGTGCTGTCACACCGTTCAACACCCACCCTCATGCTGAGGGTTGGTGCATGAGGTTCCCACCAACATCACCTTGAAGCTGGAGAGCAACGCAGAAGGCAACTCTTCTCCCCATCCTGCCCTCCTCCCTCTCTGAATGACAGAGTTCCTGCACCAAAAGCCCAAAACTGTGGCTTTTGCGGGTTAAATCCACTCAGCAAACACAACAGGCTGGAGATTCCTGCCCAGCCCTGGCATTCAGGCACAGCCCATGTTGAAATTGCCACCCTGCCTCTATTCTGAGGTTTTCTCCTGCTCTCCCAGCTGTGCCAAGGGCAGTATTAATTCTCCTGGGCCCAAACAGTGCCATGGATTGTGGCAACCTTTAAAGGTGTGTGTTGGAGGTCAGAATTTGGACACTTGCCCCAGTCCTGCTTAGCTTTGTGCTACCACTATAAAATGAGCACCCCTGACACAACACGGTCCACACCAAGAGTGTAAATCCTTTTCTTGGGCAGTACCGAGCTATCCTCGGTGATGTAGGGTTAAAATAAAGCTCATAATCATGTTTTAGAACTGTTTGTGCCAGTAGCATAAACGAGACCAGAGGATGAACTCAAGAATCATCTCTGGCACAGGTCCTTCTTGGGTTCTTCCAAGCCAAAATGTTGCAAATATTGACTAGGCAAAATCTGGGAAGCAGCACTGCCTGGTGGCTATCCCAGATGAATAATTTGGATATTGTCATCGTGTTTGTGGTCAGGAGGAGATTTTGGGCATGTGCCCATGGAGATACCACACGGAGGCAATACCACACTCTCATGAGGACACGGAGGTGACCAAGATGCCACTGCTTTCACAACCAGCCTCACATGGGCTGGGCTGGAGGGTTGGAAGGCTAAACTGACCCAAACCTACTGAATTACCTACAGAGATACCCACTGGTAGCATCTGGAGCAGAACAACTCAGCAAATTTGAGGAAATCCAACAGAAAATAAGGGAAAAGGATGTATTCCACGAGGTCTGGAAAACTCTGTGCTTGACAGATGTTTTGCAGGCTTTTTGGTACTTTTGGGTACTTTTTTTGCCCCCAGACTGGAGAAATAGTTTCTGAGTTTTCCTTGAATTGGCCAATACTTGTTGACTTCTAGGGGGAAGGTATGAGCAACAGAAGGAAGGAACAGAGCATTTCATATCACATTCACAAATATACCCAAAGCGTTTGAGCTTTGGGATTGTGTATAATGATAACAACCACTTCAGTCACCTATGGACACAGCAAAACAGAAGCACAGAGGGAAAATCTCCCAACATGCCCCCAAATGCAGGAAAAAAAGAAGTCCGAGAGGTTTGATTCTGTCACCTTCATCTTCTTGGGAGGAGAACTCTGCTATCAGTCCCCCATGCAAGCCAGGCCTCAGTTTCTACATCTGTAAAATAAGGATAAATAACATGATCTCATTTTGTAGGAGGACCTCAATATTTTTAGGCTTTATTAGAAAAAGTTCTGAGTGCTTCCAATCACTTAACAGCCCAAATTGGAGCTAAGCATTAATCACTGCTGTCTGTATTAGAGTGGAATCAGCTCAGTGCTTCAAAGTGGGAAGCAGACTGAATTTCTGGAGCAGGAGAAGGGGCTGTGAATCCCTGGAATCAGCCTCATAATGAACCATTGTGTATTTACTGTTATCTCTTGGGATTTCTGTCAAGTGGGAAACCTGAGTGGCGTCAGCTCAGCACACAGTTCTGGGCAGGTTCACACCCAAGTTTAAGCTGTGGGTTGACCAGGTCTAGAAAATTCTTTCAGGGTGAAGTGCTGAGTTTGAGGCTGGTTGTTGGTGACACCTTATGGCATTCAGTCCGTGAAAAAGGAAGGGACTGAGGCCAAATCACTGCCCAAGCAGCATTTCCTCCAACCTGCTGCTTGTAGCCCCTCACCCTACTGAGAGCAGCATCCTCCCTTCTGCTCTCAGCTTCCAAAAACGCTTTTCATGAAGAACGAACTAACAAACGCACTTTATTTCAAGGAGGATGTTCACATTTTTCCCCCCATTACTCACCCCCCTGGAGAGTTTCCATCCTGCCTCTGGCGTGAGCAGCCCAGACACCTTCCCCTCTTGCTCCCAGCTCTCTCCTGTGCTGTCTGCATCCCTCAGCTCGTGTGTGTTTTTGCTGTCCCTGCAGTTCACCTGTACAAGTGCGGGGCCATGAGGGACAGCTGCGGACTCTGCCTGAAAGCCGACCCCGATTTCGAGTGTGGCTGGTGCCAGGGACAGAACCAGTGCACGCTGAAGCAGCACTGCCCAGCCCAGGACAGCCAATGGCTGGAGTTGTCCAGCACCAAGGGCAAGTGCACCAACCCCAAGATCACGGATGTAAGTCATGGATCTGCAGGAAGCTGGGGTATTCCCTTTCCTCGGTTTGTTTTCCTGATTTGGGGTTGGGTTGGTGATCGGAAGGCCAGGGCTGAGTTCTGCTGGGTCAGGAAAAGCCTCAGGCACTCTGGGGATGTGAGGCCATGGTGGCTTCAAAGGCAGGAACACAATTCCATGTGTCTACAACCCAGGGGTCACCTTGGGTTAACAACCAAGGGTGTCAGAATTCCCACCATAATCCCCAAACACAGACTGCTGGAGCAACCTGAGCAACCCCAGAGCACCTGACCTGCCCAAAAAGGGCTGGCAGGTGTGGCATCAAGCCTTGAGGAGACTTTGGCCTTCTAGAGCAGCAGCTGAAGGTGAGACAAGGTGCTCTGGGACATCTCTAATGGTCCGTGTGAGGGTGAATCAAAGGAGCCCAAATGTCTCTTGGAGAAGCCTCTCTGGCCAGCCTGGCTGAGAAGGAGGTGTTGAGTGATCCCAGGGAGGTTTGAGCTTTGCTGACAGGAGGTCAAGGAAGAGGGAAGGTGCAATTTATGTTTTCTGGCAGCATGACATGGACAAAGCCACATCCAGAAAAAAACAACCTCCACTGACTCCAGCAGATTAAGCCCTTTTGTTTGTCCTGCCCCTGGCTGATGTTGTGAGGTGAAAAAAGTCTGCACAGAGCAAAGCAAGCCCTGTAGAGTTGTCAGGTTTCTCCTTGGAAGGCTCCAGGAGGAGGCAGGAGCAAGCCTGGGCTAGGAAAAGTTGGGAACTGTCCCATTAAGTGATAAAGAGAGAATGAGGGCAGGGCTGGGGGAAGGACCTGCAGGATAACGTTGTTCTTCAGCAAGTTTCCTATTGATTGTGTTGATAGGGCCAAGGAAGAGCTGGAGGAATGGTTCAAAAAAGGAAGTAAGAGAATAGGAAGACCATAAAGAAGGAGCAGAGGAAGGGAGAGAGGGCAGTGGAGGCAAGTCAGGCCTGAAATCGAAAGGGATTTTTGCCTGCTGTCTTGGGATGCCTTTGCCATAATGACAGGCATGTTTTCAGGGTCACAGGACAGGCAACAAGACAGACCTGAGCCTTGAAAATGAGGGCTCCATCCTTTCCAGCTGCCTCCTGCCTCGAGCGTCTCTCAGTCACCAGGCCTTACTCAGCACGAGCAGCCTTTCAATGGGGCCAGGGCCTGATTTACAAATGGGAAAAGTCAGGAGGGAAATGGAAGAGGGAAGATAAAGGGAAATGCAAAAGAGGAAAATCCAACCTCCGCAGTGGTGGTTTAGCAGGAATAATTAGGTGGGTCATTTTCCTGGAAAGCAAGGAAGGCTTTTTAAAGTTGTATTTGATTAAGATTCAAAAAGTGAGCATGTCATTTACAAGCCCTAGACCAATGTCTGTGCTTGAACATTTGGGAAGAGCAAGGGCTGGGTCGAATCTGTTTTTCCTAGATGTTACTGAAAATAACCCTTTTCACTGTATTTTGCTCCATCTCCCTGTCATTCACCAGCTCTCAAAGCTCTCACTCAGCTGAACTGTTGGAGTTCAGCTCATTCTGATGTTCATGGCTTATTTTGGTGTTTCCAAGGTGGAGGTCTCTACTTCACTTGGATTTATCTGAGACTGGTAACTTTTACCCCACCTGAACCACCTGAAGTTATGAAACCAAACCCAGCCAGCCAGAAAGGACAGCCATACCTGAAAATTCAACTTTGAGGCCTTGAAAATCACTTGGAGCTGGGGGAAACATTTTTTTAAAATATTTTCAGATTCTCAGACCTTGCGAAACATTGATAGAATTTGGTATGGGGAAGCTGATGGATGATCAACTAAAGCAGAAGTCCAAACCACAAGAACCTGGCCATGCAGAGGTTCTGAAGGTCCACCCACATTTCTCTGCCATACTCTGACCCCAGCCCTGCATCTCCAGCCCCTTTTTGAAGAGCAAACCTCTCATTCTCCACCCTACAGCTCCAGACGGGCCGTGCTTCAAATTCTGCTGGCATTTCCTCCAACAACTCCCCGAGCTCGAACAGATCATTGCAACACTCGCTCATGAAATATTCCAGCTGCCTGCTGCAATCCTAAGTAGCTCTTGGAAGGCCTTTTTCTGAGCCATTAGCATGGAAGTAATCTCAAGTGACTGGATATATATTGCAGCTAATGGTAGGTCTGGAGCTGTGGGGTGGGAGCATCCAGAGCCTGGAGAGGAGCCAGGGCTGGATCTCTGCAGGGAAGAGGAAGAACAACACGTGTACTCGCACTTGTAGGGGCACTCACACCCCCTTCAGCGCTGATCTCCCCATTTCTGTACCAACTCTGGCATTTCCAGAGCCACTCAGGGAAATTAAAGGACTTAGAGACTTGCTGAGCCACAAAAACCTCCTTTAGGAGTGACGAGCAGCAGCTGATATGAGCAGAGAGTGGAAATTGGGATGCAGCTCTGGGTCTTCCAGAGGAAGCTGAGGCTTCCTGGTAGCTTTTGTTTCCCTGCCTGGATTTTCCTCTCCAAAACTGACAGGTTTTGTTCCACGTTTTTCACCTGTGATGGGAACAGGCTCCTTCCCTCCTGCTGTGAAAACAGCCTGGTAACTAACACCTTCCTCTTGTTTGAGTCTATGGCAGAGCTATGAAATAAGGTTAAAAAATCTCCCACGTGCTCCTGGGAGAATCCCAGGCCCTCATTTTTAAGGAAATAAGTGGGTTTTGAAGCTGGCCTTTACAAACTAAATATTGCCCAGGGAGGGATTCCATGGTGCTGTGCTGGCTTCACTCTGGGAAGTTTCCTCTTGATGCTTTTTGAGTGCCAGCAAGAATTTTTTTGAAATCTCGTGCTTTAGACAGATATGGGAGGAGGGGGATCATGTTTTGACTGACCTTTTTTGTGACTTCTGCAGCGAAAATTTGGTCTCAAACTCACCCCTAGTTCTGAAAAAAATGGCATTTCTAGCAAGGTGTTCCTTTTCAGCACTACACCTCCTTTTATTTAGGGTAAAAACACCAGTCATAGGAGGAAAAAAAAATCCTCTTTTGGCTGGCTATGAGATGTGGTGCCCATGTTAGTGAGCTCTTTGAATTATAAGTGAGCTCTAATTTACCACAGACCGACCTACCTTTCCTGACACCTACCTTCCCACAGCACATGAAAACCACCTGATCGCAAATTTAATTCCACAAAACAGAACCAAAATATTCCATTGGGAGCTCAGTTCTCTTACAAAGCGTGTCTAGTACACAGAAATAAAAATAAAACGTGGGGATTTTAGTTTATGTTTCTTTTTTTCCTTTTGAGAACATGTTAGATTGCACTTGGTATGGGAATTTATTCCAGCCTTCTGGCATCATTTAATATGGTGTTTTATCAGGAAAGGATTAACCGACATCAGCAAAACAAGTGTTTCAAAAAGCAAACTTTGCTTGAATAGATATTTATTGATGATTTGGAATAAAAATATTTGAGAAATGCTGGTTTTGGAAAACAGTTCGAGTTTTCAATGTTGAGTCTCCAACTGGAACAATCAGTACTAGTTTCTTCTTGAACAGAAATTTCATTTTCATTTTAATTTTTTAGGACACCTTCCTCATTTCCTGGAAAATAACCACAAATACCTTTTTCCTTCTCCTTCTCCTTTCCTTTCCTTTCCTTTCCTTTCCTTTCCTTTCCTTTCCTTTCCTTTCCTTTCCTTTCCTTTCCTTTCCTTTCCTTTCCTTTCCTTTCCTTTCCTTTCCTTTCCTTTCCTTTCCTTTCCTTTCCTTTCCTTTCCTTTCCTTTCCTTTCCTTTCCTTTCCTTTCCTTTCCTTTCCTTTCCTTTCCTTTCCTTTCCTTTCCTTTCCTTTCCTTTCCNTCCCCCTTCCCCCTTCCCCCTTCCTTTCCTGGAAAACCACCACAAATACCTCCTGGTTCCCTGTAGAGTCCCAGATGAGTCACACTCACTGAGGAGTTGGTTCACAACACCTAAAATTAATGTCCTTAAGTTAAATATCCCCCAGCAGTGCCCGGCTCTCCCTCCTTTTATTAAAGATGGGCCTTCTCACAACGGCCCTTTGGGTGGGAATTACACCAACCCTGGTGCCAGGCTCGGTGCTGGGAAGTGCTCAGGAGCAGCTCTGCTCACGCCAGTGCCTCACCTTCCCCTGCCAACCCAACTGCTACTTCAGGGCATCGCTGCCAGCCCCGGATTCCCACCTGGCAGAGCCAAGGGCCGGTGGGTACGGACCTGACACAGGGAATTCCCCTCTGCTCAGTGCAGACAGAGCCATGCCAGCGCTGGCAGATGGCAGCCGTGGCATCCTGAGAGGGCAGCAGGGAACGCCCTGGGAGGGAAGTGTTGGAACCCCTTCCAAGCAGGCGGTTGGTTGTGTGGCAAAGTGGGCACGGTGAGCATTTGGAAGGGCAGCACGGAGATAATTCAGGGCCAGCCCCATGATTCCGGTCTTGTTCCAATGCTCAGGACACGGTTCCAGTGCTGATTCCCACCTGGCTCTGAACAAGGGTGATGGAGCAAGACCCTGTGAGGGTCTGGTAGAGGGCCAGGCCGGGATGCAAGCATCATTCCAGCAGCCCCCAGGCTGGTTGGGATGGTTGCTCATCTCCTGCTGGGGCTCAGAGGCCTCCTGCTCCACAAATAAACTGTCCCTGCTCCCTGCCTGCCCTTCCAATGGCCCCAGCTCTCCCACGAGGGAAACTGGAGCTCTTTCAGGAAGAGATGTTGGCACAGAGCAGCTGCTGCTGCCGTCTCAGTCATCATGCACCTACTCCACACCTAAGCTGACACCCTGTTCCTGCTGTGCCTTGGCTGGTTTTATTCCAGGTGGACGCTTTTAGCTGAGTTTCTGATGCATGACCATTACCTACCTCCAGAAGAGATCAAAGCCTCCATGTGCTTTGGGCTGGGAATTTAGGATTCCAAGTGACTGGCTCAACCCCTTATGTTCTTGTCTTGTTCTTTCTCCCGTTTCTTTCCACCGTGTCCCTCTTCTACCTTTCCATGGCTCACGTCTATGAAGTGCAGAGCTCAGCTTCAGCACCACAAATCCTTCCTAGAAAGATTCCTCCTGCCTAGAAAACATCTTCTACTCAACTCTGGATGTTTTGCAAGTAGTTAAAAGAGAGTAAATGAGGCCTGGGGCAGAATTCTGCATACTCTGAGTATCTGAAGTAGGTTTGTTCCCTCACATGTCCAGCATTTATGAGTGTCTCTAGTAATCCCAAAAAATCATCTGTTCCTTCTCTTGAGAGGATTCTGGTGCCTGGTTTGATTGTTCTCCTTTCTCCTGGCTTGTTTCCCCAGATCAACCCCGTGACGGGCCCTCGTGAGGGAGGCACCAAAGTGACCATCCGTGGGGAGAACCTGGGGCTGGAATTCCGGGATATCGCGTCCCACGTCAAAGTGGCCGGCGTGGAGTGCAAGCCACTGGTGGAAGGGTACATCCCAGCAGAGCAGTAAGTTGGGTGTGTGGCAGAGCAAAGGCCACAGCACACCTAATGACATTCCTACCTGTAGGGCTTTCCAAGGGATCCATTCCAACCTGGCAACTGAGGAATGGAAGAGGCCATTCCTCACTTACAGCTCAGGATAATCCATCTATTTATTAATCCATTTATTAATCTGTTTGGGTGGCATATTTAGGTGATCTTCATGGCAAATGCCCTAAAGTTATCCTGTTTTTCGCCAAGCAGTCACCCCAAGGTGTTAAATTCCAGTTTGGAGGGTGGCAATCCTGAAAAGCCTCTTGCTAAGTGCAGGAGTGATCATTAAACCTTAGAGCTGCCTCCACCACGCCAGGCTGGAGTTCAGAGGGATGGAGCCAGACCTCAGCCCAGCATTTCTCTGTGTATTTAAGTGGATTTACACCACCTCAGCACTTGTCCCAGCCAGAAGCCACCACTTTCTAAAGAACAACTTAGTCCACAATTTGGGTTCTGGATGGGACAGAAGAGGCTGGGTTAATCTACAGTCCATCCCCCAGCACTGTGGGCTCTTTGCTCCCACTCCATGTTACCAGCACCACCAAACCATCCCTCAAACTCTGCTCATGGTTGTTGTTCTCCCCTCAGGATCGTGTGTGAGATGGGGGAGGCCAAGCCCAGCCAGCACGCCGGATTCGTGGAAATCTGCGTGGCCGAGTGCAAGCCAGAATTCATGGCCAGGTCTTCACAACTCTACTACTTCATGGTAAGTTGCTGAAAAAAGTTCTCCTTGGCTTTGGTCCCCTTTGCTGCCTCTGTCCATTTTCCTTTGCCACGCTGAGCCTCCGAGCTCTTCACTGCCGTTCCGGGTGCACCAAATTGTTCACTCCTTTTCCTTTCAACATCTTGTTCCGAGCAAAAATAGCCGGTCTAATTAAAGTTTTAACAACCTAATAATAGTCCAGATTATTAGTCCAGTTACAGTTCCATGCAGCCGTGGTCCAAATTAGTACAGAAAATCCTCATTAATAGTTAAAAGTGCTGTACAGGAAAGGAAAAAAAAGAGCTAAAAAAGGGAAAAACTTCCCTGTTTTTTTTTGGGTGTGATGCTCCTGCTGCCAGCGCCCCTATGGTTGGAGCCACCAGTGTCCTCCAGAAGAAACTTGGGGGTTGCCACTACTCATTACTACCCCGAGATCTTCAGCAGCAGAAGTGTGATGGTCTTGATTTGGTTTCTTTCTCCTCAGTCTTGGATTCCCCCAGGTGTTTCCTCATCCCCTCTGCAGCAATGATGCACGGGCAAGGACTTTGCACGTAAGATGGAGAGCGGCAAAGCCGTTTATTGCGCAGTCAGAATTCCGTAAATCCCAGCACCCCACAGGATATCACATCCTAGAAACAGGAAAGATGTTCCCCACAGTGTCCCCCAATCACCTGGGGTGTTGCACAGATTTTACCCATTATGGTAATAGGCAAACAATGCCCTATAAGGCCACAAACTCCAATGAACACTTCTCCTAGGCCCAGTCTGTCCATAAACACACAATCCTCTCTCAGTCCAGCCCCGGTGACCTGGATGCACTCCCAGGGTCATCTCCAGGCCCAGGAAAGAGGCCCTCTCTGTGATCCTCGGGGCCCATCTCTCCACCACTGTTGGAATCCAGAATGCAGAGAATATCCCTCTGCCTGTTTTGAAGGATTCTACCCCCCTGGACAACACTGTTTTTGACCTTCGCCCATGGAGAAAACTACCTACCCTTTGGGAAGAGTTGGAATCTGCACTGGTGTGAACTAGATGATAGAATGTTATGCGAGATTGTCACAAGGTGAAAATTTAGGGTCTTTGGGTTTGTTAAGATAGTAAATAGATAAAAAGTAAGAAACTTCAAAATGGAGGATTGTTGATGTTCTCTAGGCTTCTTGTTCCTCCTTCTGTTATTCCATATTCTGCAGTAGAAGGAGTTTAAGGTGATTGGATAAAGAATTCCGCAGTTCCTGTGTACGTGACAAAGTGAGTTATGGAACACTGGTGGAAAAGTGAAAATATCTTTCGTTTTACGTTTTAATTATTTACCTTTAAAAAGACTGTCTAATCTTGATAATGCGGACTTTTCCTGCATTCTCTGCCCTGTGCTATGTCTGAGCCACACAAGTGACTCCCTTTCTCTGATAAGACTTAATAAACAACTATCTGAAAGCAGAGACTGAAGAAGTTCCCGTTCGCCTCCTAAATTCCTAGCAAAAATGCTAAAACTCTCCCCCATCAAGAAAAACATTAATTAAGGCACAAAATGTGTCACACCACCACCTAGGGCACTGTGACGAGGGCTGATCCAGCTCAGGCTACTGGTGAGCTGTAGGATATGACTGGGGCTCAGTGCTGGTGGGCAGCTGTTTCGGATGCTCCATGATGAAACGAGAGACACCTGCAAGCTTGAGCTTCAGTTCAAGTGCAAACACATGTTGCATACTCGGCTTGGGTTTTTTTCCTCCTTTCTGATGATGTTCCTCGTCCAAGAGACCTGATTATTCCTCTAAGGCCCCTTGCTGGGGACATGCAAGCGTTGTCTGGCCTTGATCTGTGCAGATCTGTGCAGGTTTGAGATAAGAGGGTCCCTTTGTTCCCATCAAAAGCTCTCGACTCCTACAAGGGAATGGGTCTCTTCTGAAATTATTCACATGCCTGAGCATTTCTTTATGGTGAAGGGAACTTGTAAAGAATGCAAATGTCTTGGATTCCCCCCTCAAGCTACAGAAATGTCTCTGTTCTCTGCTTTCCGATGACGCTCAGGTGTTGCGGTGGCGGGGGCAGAGAAACACCTTGAGAGAAAGCCCCTACCAGGCAGCCAGAAGGGCTCATTCCAGGACGTTACACTTCAACGTGTCACCTTTGCTACTCTTGGAATTGCTGTCTGGTTTTGATCATCCGTGTCCATCTGTGACAGCTTTTCCCTCTGCTTGGTGCCTTCCCGGCTGCCAGGGCACGAACACGAAGTCAACAGGGTTTTCTCTCCTGAATACCTCGATACCTTTGTGCTAGACAAAAAAAACCACCCCAAAAATACAGACACTTTCCAGCCTGCCCATCAGATTCCCTCTCCCGTGTCTGGTGCTTTCACAGTGGGAGCTGTGTTTTTTTGGCTTCCTCAGGTTTTTCTGCCAGGAGAGCAGAGATGCTGTTGCAGGAATCTCAACGTGCCTTGGCATCCTGCAGCGGTGCGTGGCAGCTTGAAGGGAAAGAAGATGTTTGAAAACCAAGGAAGGGCATCACCTGGGACATAAATGTCGTTTCCTGACTCATAGCAAATCTTCTGGAAAATTGCTTTTCAAGAGTTTTGAAGGAAAACTTGGTCAAAATTGGCCAATAGGCTCAGCCTTCCCCTGTCCTGCAAGAATTGGAAGAGATAATAGTTTGGACTCAACAGAGTATTTCATTTCAGTGTATTAAGAAAGAGGTGGCTTAGTTTAGAGGTGCCAGAACAGTTCTTCCCCACCTTTCTAACCAGAACTTTTAAATTCAAATAGCTGCTCATTTGTTTTAAACTCATCTATGATCAAAACCTGCAAATTGCATTACAAAGTACAATAAGCCAAGAGGGAAACAAAACTGAAATGAAATTTATGATCATCTAAATGAAATTTTTTTTTTTACAGTTATTCATTTTCTTGCTGTGATTATTGCCCCAGTCTTTCAACAAAAAAAGTATTGCATCCACTTCTCAATTCAGGTGCTGAAGAAAGTTTGCCTTTATTCTGGCTTTAGATGAAAATATTGTGTCTCAGTGCAGGTGCTGTGGGCCACTCTACGTTTCTTCTGGGTCTGCTCCTAAAATCCTTGTTTTGGAGAGCATTTCCCACCCATCTCTTTCGTTTTTCCCCTCTTGCTGCTACTGTGGAATGTCTAGAAAGGAAACCCAGGTGCACAAGCTGTGTTTGAGTCACATCTTGCTCTTCCCGTGTTCCCAGGAGGAATGGAATGGGAACCAAGGTCTTGACAAGCTCCATGGGGTCAGTTCAGACCCAGCTCTGATGGTGCTTCTCTGTGGAAAACCTATGTGGAGGAGATGCTGGAGGAAAGAAAGGGTTGGCAGCTGAGGAAAGTCGGTAAAATCCTAGAAAGATGCAGAAAATTTCCTGTCCTCTTTCCCTCGTTGTCACTCTCCAGCCTATCACTGATCCACAGGACCCTCTTTGCATTTTCCACCACCTTCCACCAGCGAGGAAATGGTGACTAGCCTGGAGTTCTGCTGTGAATGTGCTGTGCAATATTTATGAAGGCCACTGTGAATAATTAATGGTTGATCACAGCTTTGAAAGCTGAGCCACAAACCCATTTGTAAGATTGGCCCGAGACACAGCAGCGTTTTGCCAAGGAACATTTCTGGTGTGGCCTGTGAGGGTCCTCAAAAGGCCTTGGCTGCTTTATCTACCCCAAGGAGAGGGCAGGGAACCCACCCAGGGGTGGGACAAAGGTCTTTTGGGTCTTTAACTCAAATGTTCCTCTATGATTTTTGAATCAGGTACTACTGCAGTGCTGTTGTGTAGGTTTGGGCAGCAAGGTGGCCATTCCCAACCCATTTTCTCCCAGGTGGGAGGTCACCTCCCAGCATCAGCCATCATGGTAAGCAGGAATTTGCATTGGTGGGAGTCTCCATCAACAAGGGAGTTGCCATCAGAGCTTGAGGTGGTACCCAAAATATAAAGGAGCAGTACTGAAGTGCATCTTTTGCATTTCCGTACTCTTCCTGCATTTTTTATCCCATTAAAAGAGAATGGTAGAGAATATTCCCAGAAAATCACACTCCAGGCTTGGGGCAGAGGGGCTGGAAAGCTGCCCAGTGGAGAAGGACCTGGGGGTGATGGTCAACAGTGGCTGAACATGAGGTCAGATGTGTCCAGGTGGGCAAGCGGCCGATGGCACCTGGATTGTATCAGGAATACTGTGGCCAGCAGGAGCAGGGCAGTGCCCATCCCACTGTGCTGGGAACTGCTGAGGCCCCACCTCAAATCCTGGATCCAGTTTTGAGCTCCTCAGGGAAGGGAATGGAGCTGGGAAGGGGCTGGAGCCCCAGGAGCAGCTGAGGGAGCTGGGAAAGGGGCTCAGCCTGGAGAAAAGGAGGCTCAGGGGGGACCTTGTGGCTCTGCACAACTCCCGGACAGGAGGGGGCAGCCGGGGGGGGTCGGGCTCTGCTCCCAGGGAACAGGGACAGGAGGAGAGGGAACGGCCTCAGGTTGTGTCAGGTTGATATTGGATATTGGGAATATTCCTTGATGAAAAGGTTGTCAATCACTCACCATGGAAGTGGTGGAATCATTGTCCCTGGAACTGTTCAAGAAACACGTAGATGTGGTGCTCAGAGATGTGCTTTAGTGGTGAATTTGGAAATGCTGGGTTAATGCTTGGACTTGCTGAACTTAGGGGTCTTTTCCAACCTCAAAAATTCCATGATTCTGAGTGTAAAACCAGCTTCCAAACCATCAGGTGAAAACCAGCCAGGTTTAAACACAAAAAGTGCCCAGCTCTGACAATAGATCCTTCTACAGAGCTGTGAGTCTGATTTTCGTGTTCTGCCCTTCCTCCAAGAGCTGCATTTTGAATAGGAGCAAAATGGAAAAATGGAAATCTTGCCTCTGTTTTTTGAAATGATTAAACCAGAGGGGCCGGGAACAGAGGTGGCTCTGTGTGTGTGAGAGTGGGAGCTGTGGTGTGTGTCAGGTGGTTTTATAAACATGGATTAATGGTCTCCAAAGCTCAATAAGGTGACTGCGTGATGTACCTGCTCGTTCAGAGGAGCTGAGAGCTTCAAGCACTTGTGTCATCATTCTTAAAGAGAGGGGGAAAGAAATAATCTTCATTTAAATGCATATAGTAGCTTTTCACTTGGGACTGAATGGAAAGTTTTTCTATTAAAATGCAAATGAAAGAATAAACTGTAACTCCAAATTTCTCCCTGAATATTGATGTCTCCTCTCTGCATTGTGGTAACAGGATGATCTGTGCCTTCAGAGTGCGAGTATTTTATCTTGATTTGGGGAAGAAGGGAGGGTAGCAGGGTAAGAAAAAGAGTTTTGAGATTTGGGGCCTCTAAAGGAATTGTGCACCTTTTCGATATATTAACACAGCGCTGTGTCAGGCTTGGAAAAGAGGCTCAGAAAATCAGCAGGAAAAGGGAAAAGGTGTTCAGCTGGGCAGTGCTGCTTTTGTGGCTCTGGGATTTCAGAGGACACCTTGGCAGGAGCACCACCATCAAGTTGTGTCAGTGCAGGACAGTTCAAGGCCCTCTCAACGTCCAAGTCTGATAAGAAGAGAAAGATTTAGGGTCATGTGTGGGCATTTTGCACCAGGGCAGGTTCAGGTTGGACATCAGAAGGAATTTCTTCATGAAAAGGGTTGTTGAGCATTGGAATTTCACCAGGAGGTGATGGAGTCCCACCCCTAGAGGTGTTCAAACAACAACTGGATGTGCTCTGTTCTGGTTGTGAAGGAGGGGATCGGTCACAACTTGGATTCGATGATCTTGGAGGTCTTTTCCAAACTCACTGATCCTGGGATCTTGTGTGGGAGAGGCAAGAATGAGCTCAGATGTTCTGCTGAGCCACAGCTCTCCTCCATCCAAGGGGGAATGGCTTCCCACAGCCAGGGGGCAGGGTTAGATGGGATACTGGGAAGAAATTTTTCCCTGTGAGGGCTGTGAGGCCAGAGAAGCTGCGGCTGCCCCATTCCTGGAAGTGTCCAAGGCCAGGTTGGATGGGGCTTGGAGCACCCTGGGATGGTGGAAGGTGTCCCTGACTATGGCCGGGGGTGGGATTGGATGATCTTTCAGGTCCCTTCCAGCCCAAACCATTCTGTCATTCTGAGAATCAATAAAGTTGAGTGATCTTTTCAAGACCAAGCAATTTTCATCATTTGTGGGTTCCACAGTTTGGAGCTGGAGATTCCCCATTAAGATCCAATCAAACCAGTTCAAGACCTGAGTTATCCTGCAGAGGTGGTGTTGTGTGACAGCAAAAAGACCCCTGAGCTGTGCCAAACAAGCAGTGGAGATGGGACTCAGGTGCTCCAGGCATGGAACTCTTTGTAAGAGTATTTCTGAGTGGGTGCAAGGGCAGATCTGATTTTGGAGGGGTGAGAACAGACTGAGGTTGGGTCTGAACTCATCCCACTGAACTTGGCATTTGAGCAGAGGGTCTCTGACAGGACTGGTGTCACCCCAGAATCCTTTATCTGCCGGAGGACATGGCCAACTTCAGAAGTCCTGATTAATCCTTGGGGGTGCCTCCCTCTCTGTGCCACTAACAGGGGAGGGAAGGTCCCTCTGCTCCTCTGCTGTGCTTCCAACACCTCCCTTTGCCTCCACAGACTCTGACCCTCTCTGACCTGAAGCCGAAGCGAGGACCAGTGTCGGGTGGCACGCAGGTGACAATCACAGGCAACAACCTCAACGCTGGCAGCAACGTCATCGTGACCTTTGGGAGACAACCCTGCCTCTTCTACAGGTACAGATGAGCCCTTCCTGCTGCTCATGGCTGATGAGCCAATTTAATGCCAATTAAAGTCAAGACACTTCTCCTGCAGCCCCGACACCCTGCCCCTCAAGCGCCTCCTTTGCCCACGTCCACGTCTATGCAGCAACGGGACTTGTGCATTCTGCACCATGCACAGCCTTGCTGGGCATGTTTTGGGGAGAGAAAATAGGATTTATTTCATTGTTTTGACTGGTATTTGATGTGCTTTTTCCCGTGGCCTCCTGTCAAATTTCAGTACAATTCTCCACGGTCCTGCGCTCTGCTACTTGCTCTGGGAGTGCGTCATTTAAAAGATTCATTTTCATGTCCCCGCTTTAGTAGAGGTGACAAAGAAAATCTGACAACTTCAGCTCGAAGTACTAAACCACCTCCCTTTTATCCCAGAACAGTCCTGTAGCGCTAAGAGATGGATGATTTGCAACATTTTAGCTCTGGGTTGGCTCCTGTTCAATCATGCTTCAGAGAGGCTTAATGTCAGCGTTACCTGCTGGATGTTCCCTGATCCCTGTGAGAATGAGCCCGAATCCCATTCCCAGAGGCTCCCGCAGCTCAAAACTACCCAGGGCAACACATTTTGTTGCCAGTGGCGATGGGGGCTGAAGATGAAGTTGGCACATTTCTCCCAAAAATGTCCTTGGCAGAGGAAGGGCTCATTCACAGGAGACCTGGCAGCACTGCCCTGGGGCAATGCCCGTCCCTCTCCTGGCTGTGGGGATCCCCTTCAGCTGCCTGTCCTGACTGTGGAGCGATCCAGCATCCAAAATTCAGCAGGGTGAAGTCACAGCTTGTGAGTTGAAATGCCAAGTGGGAGCTACAGCTGCTTGGAGATGCTCACTGAGGAGCTGAAGAATTTTAGGAGGGATTAAGCACTGTCTTTCGGGGGAATTTAGAGGGCATCTGAGGGTGCAGTCAGTGAAGGTGACTTACACCTCCATTTTAGGGATATAAGATGAGGCTGCATCACAAATCACAGGACTGGGGAGACTGAGGATGTTTGATGCTTTGAGTTTTGACTCATTTTGAAAGGAATGCAGACCTGGAGCTGGTTTTGGGCCCTGCCAAAAAGGAAAGGTTTATGCAGAATCTTCTTTAAATATAATCATAAAATGCTTCGCACTGTATTAGCACTTCCAAAGGTCCCAGGCACGCTGGAAACTGCACTTAAACAAGGCTTACAGCCCTAATGCAATGTAAACTTTATGATCCCAGACTGCAAAGCTGAGGTGCAAACACCCCTTTTATGAGCTGCTGCTGCACATGTCTGCAGGCAGGAAGGAAACATCCATCAAACATTTGATCACAGAGAAATACTTCTGGAGAGAGGCCTGGTTTGGACTGCCCTTGGGGTTCAGATTTGACTCGGAGACCCAAGAGATGAGGGCTCTTGTGGTTTTATTGAAACCAGTGAAAAGGCAATGCCCCCTTCCCCAGACACTGCTACAGGAACATAAACGGTTCACGCTGAGTTTCACCTCCTCAGTGCATAGGTTTAGATCACAGGACATAAGAAAAAGTAGCTGGGTTCTTTTTGACACCGTTTCGCTTCTGGTAGCACCTGGTTGACATTTACTTTCTCTTCCTCTCAGGAGATCCACCAAGCACATTGTCTGTAACACCACAGCCTCCTACGAAGGCTTTGAGAAGGTGAAGGTGTCCGTGAGAGTGGACAAGGCCAAGATCCACCAGGAGCTGCACTATGAATATGTAGAGGATCCCACCATCCTGAGGATCGAGCCTGAGTGGAGCATCTTCAGGTGAGCCTCCCATGGGAGCCCTCTCCCTCTTCCCATGGATTTTTAAAGGAGCACTGCTGCCATAACTTTGATCCTTGGTGTAGAAAACTGCTTTCCAAGCATTGTGTCCACCAAGAATTTGTGCAGAGATACTTCCCAAAGCCCAATAGATCCCTCGGGGTGGATTAGGGTGAAACAACACTGAACGATCAGTGTTTGTAAATATATAAATGTGTATATATATTTATATATATACAGGTTTATTTTAGAACAATTTGGTGGCAGAGGAAAGCAGGTACATGGCCATTTTGGTTGTTATTATCTACAGCAATATGAAAATATAAAACCCTAAAAATATCACTTAAGAAAACACACAAGAAAGAGAAGGAAAGGATGAGAGTAGAAAGATTGCACCACTCACAGGCCTCACAAAACTTGGTTGTTGCGTTTCTTGTCTGTTGGTTGGAATGATGGTCACAGACTGGATACATCAGATGACAAGGGACATCCCAAAGAAACGACGAAGAAAACCCTCAGAACACAAACTCTGTTGGGTTTATATTCACCCAGGTTCAGGTGGGAACACCCAGCAGGGAGTTTCCCACTGGATGATGGAAAGTTGTGGATCAGGGACACCTGGATGATGGAATGTTGTGGATCGTGAGTTTCTGACACCTTCTAAGACAACACAGCTGCCTCTTGCGTCAGCCCAGTTGGCTCCATTATGTCCCATCATGGCCCATCAGCAGCATCGGCACCTTCAGGCTCCGTGTGGATGTCCTGGCACTGCCCGGGCAGGGGAGTTATCACAGCTGAGTTCACTTGATAAGGACAAAGAGACAAAGTTCTCCCAGGGTGTGCCTCTTTCCTTATCTGGTCCAACACCGGCTGCAGCCTGAGGGGGGCTGTGCTCGCCCTCAGCACCTGGGTGGGTGCTTTGCACCTCGGCAGCTTCCCCTGAACGTCTGAGCCACCAGCATCCCAGTGTCTCTTCCCGTCTCGCTTCTGGATGCATCCTTCTCTCTTGACCTGGNGAGTTATCACAGCTGAGTTCACTTGATAAGGGCAAAGAGACAAAGTTCTCCCAGGGTTTGCCTCTTTCCTTATCTGGTCCAACACTGGCTGCAGCCTGAGGGGGGCTGTGCTCGCCCTCAGCACCTGGGTGGGTGCTTTGCACCTCGGCAGCTTCCCCTGAACATCTGAGCCACCAGCATCCCAGTGTCTCTTCCAGTCTCGCTTCTGGATACATCCTTCTCTCTAGACCTGGGATAACTGGACAAAAGCATCTCCTTTATCTTATCCCAAGTTCTCTCTGCACTCCAAATTCCGTTTGTAGGTGTATTTGGGGAGGCGTGGCTTCGGTGGTCGCAGATGAGCAGCTGCTTCTTTGCAGTTTGCTACAGTGGGCAAAAGCCTTTCCATGATTTTAGCAACGTTTAAGCCATGAACCGTTTCAGTCTCTCACAGTTTGCAGGCTGCAATTCCTACCTTTCCCACAGCCTTCATGGACTTGAAATCCCGACATTTCCCACAGCCCTCATGGACCTGATGCCTCAGGACTGAGCACTGCCTGTTTGGCCATGGTGCCTGAAAGCCCCAGGGCTCTGTCCCGAGATGAAACACAACGGGAGCCCTGCTCCCTGCCCTATCCAAGAGCCTTTCTCCTCGTTAGGGATCCCTTTTTCCTTCACCCCCTTGATGCTGCTTTGGTGAATTCACAGGGTTCACATGAAGGTGCTGGAGAGCAGCGTTTGCCCTGGTTGTGGAAGGCATCAAAGTGATACCCAAACTCTCAGAAGCCTGGAGAAATCGCCTCAGGAAGGGAGAAATTGGTCATTAAATGCACTGGTATTTCCTTGAAAAGATACAAAATAAGAAATCTTAGTCTCCCCTCATTCATCCACGGCAGCTCTCTGCTTCCCTGTCAAACTGGACTGATTGGAGTCTCTGGGGATTAGGAGCAGGGCTTGTAAATCCTCCCAGTTCAGCTCCCATCCCAAAGATATTTTCACAAATCAATTAGTGCCTTTAATTACCGTGAGGGAATTTACTGATTTAGCCAGATTGAGTCTTTGCACGTTGGGCTTGAAGCTTTAGTGTCAGGATTTTCCATTTGGGGCTTTTATTTTCAGTCAGAGTCCAGGTTATCAGTGAAATGAGAAATCACTTTACTCCCCTATGAAGCGAGTTCAGTGCTGCTTAAAAGGCGCAAGATTGACAGCCTAGGGGGGTGAATTCCCGAATACCCTCTGGAAAGCTGCAGCACCTTCCTCCATCTGGCCTCAGGTCTGACTGGGATGTGAGGAGCTCTCCAGAGCCTGTTTGCTCCTTGGTTTCCCTGCTGAAGCTGCCAGTCAGAGGTGAAGAAGCGGCCAAGGAGATGCCTCAGGTGTTGTTGGCAAAGTTTTGCCCAGCCTGGAGGTGCAGGGACTCTTGTATCCCATGCCTGGATGGATGGGATCTCCCATCCCAACTCCCAAAATAATGGAAATCAAGGTGAGGTGCCTGTTTAGGGGGCTGCAGCTTATCTGTGAGGTGTGCAGCTGCTGGGGTGGATGGCTGGGACTGCGTTTGTCTCATCGTTCATGGAATCATTAGGATTGGAAAAGACTTCTAAGGTCATTGAGTCCAATTCCTAACCCAGCACTGCCATGTTCACCACTGAACCATATCCCCAGGTGACACATCCGAACACCTCTGGAACCTTTCCAGGGATGATCTGAGCATTTCCAGGGATGGAGCATTTTTGGGTACAACCTCTCCCCTTTGCTTTCTTCAGCGCCTGAAATCAGGAAGCATCCACTTGAGCATCAACAGACGCCCGGTTTTTACCAGACCTACCCAATTTCATCCTCTTTCTTAAGCACTTCTGAGTCACTCCAAAGGTGCACAGCCTTGGAGAGAGAAGATGGAATATCCAGGATCACCACGGGGGTTCGGGGTGTCGGGGAGAGTTTTAGGCACTTTAACTGTGGGGCTGAGCTGTTCCCAGGGAGAGATGATTGCCACTAACCCAGCTGTGCAAAACCAGTGAATGCAAGTACCAAGCCTGGCTTAAAACCTTTCCAAGTGCCATTTTTCAAGACAATAAAGAAAAGATTACTGCTCATTTACTTCCATAGCCAAAAAAAAGAGAAAAAAAAGTCATGCTGGGCTGGCAACTAAATAAAATTTTATGAGGCTCCCTGAATACTTTTGATCTGGGCTTGATTTGAGTTACATCCAGCAATTACCTGAGTCTGCAGGCAGAAAATGATACTCAGGGTCTTTTGGGGAAATAAAGAGTTAAATTCAGAGAGCTCTTGGCTCCTCTGTTGTTTTGCTGGGCAGCAGCAGGTCTCCAGGCTCTGCTCCCACCTGGCTGAGCGTCCAGCTGCAGGCACAAATGCCAATGGCTGGTGATTTTCAAGGCAAGGAACAGTTTTATTTACTTTATTTTCAAGCCTGAGAGGGTTCGGGGGTGATTTTATGTCTTCAGCAAACAAAAAACTGCTTTGCCTTTTTTCTTTCCCTCTCTCTGATCAGGTGCTGTGGCTGTGTTTCTTACCTGTGGTCTGAGCCTGCAAGCTCAGATTCCAACCCAAATAGAGGATTTTTAACCTGTGGGTTTAAAGCTGTGTGCACAGATTCGGTTGATCAAATAAAAAGATTTGTGTTTATATAGACACACTCGCATTCCTGTACGTGTGTTCACACCTTGGATTTGTGTGGAACACGTAAAACCTTCAGCTGAGTGCAGATACAAAATCCCTTCTAGTTTGAATCAGCAGAGTTTAATTACATTAGTAATGATATTATTATTGAATTATATAATAATAGCAATAAAAATAATGGGTTTTATTATTAATATAAAGGCTCTCAGCCAAAATTCGGAAGGTCCAGGACAGTGGAGAAAGAACAATTTGGTTTATAAACTTCTGGTTTTTGGTGAGCAAGCTGTCCCTGGATGATGATGTCAGGAATACTTACTGAGAAGCTGAATTTTGGGGAGAGGGCATTTTTTTTCTTGTAAGGCAGGGAAGGGAATTTCTCTTGTAAGCAGACGTGTGGCTTCAGCAGGATCCTCTGTGCATTCAAGAAAACTCATCCAAGCACATCTTATGGAAACATCAAAATGTGGGTTTGCCCCATAAAATTTCCCATTAGCAATTTCCTGTCACAGTTGATGATTTCAGAGAGAAAAAACTTGAGATAGTCTGCAAAACTCAAGGTCAAGTGTTGCCCTAACTATGGACCTGTCCAGTCCTTGAGTGAAAGACCATGAGGAGCATCCCAGGCAAGTGTCCCAGGAGCATCTGCTGAAAGATGTGGTTGTGCCAATTCTCTCTGGGTAAACCCAAACTGTTTGGTTCATCAGTGTGGGTGCAGCTGGAGGGGCTGGAGCACAGCTCACCCAAACCTGACAGCTACTCTGTGCGGGTTTGCATTCATTCCTGCCTCCCCAGCTGATTAATAATGGACGAGAAATGAGGAGCACTGCAAACAAAGGTCAGAAACGGGGGAGATTTGTTGGCTTCATCCTCACAGGGTGTTTATTCCCTGGTGTTTTCTCATTTACACTGCACGTGCTTCACCTTCCCCGTATGTGCGGGTTTACCTGGAGGCAGGAAAGGGATTCTGAGCTTTCTTTTTACAACCCCATCGATTTCCACATGGCCTCCCCTTCCCAGCAGGAAATAAATTGCATCCTGGACAGTTTCCAAGGGGAGTTATAGAGGCAGGTGCTGAGACTGCTGGGAGCACTCCTCACCCTGGGAAACCCTCGGAGATGGGGCTGTCTGCTGATGACATTTCCTCATCCTGTCCTGGCTGTGTGAGCCCTGAGAGGTGAAGGTTTTGCTTTCTTGGATAACTCTTCTCCCTTCAGCCCTGGATCACAGTGCCCCCACCTCGTGCTGCAACAGCAGAGATCACCCTGGTAGATCAGAGCTGCTTTAATTTGGGATGGCCAAAGCTGCCTGTGCTGAACCCTTCTCCTTAATGTGGTGTTCAGAGCCAACCCGGTGAAGCCTGGGAATGGTCCTTTGCGGTTACCTTCCTCCCTCCCCTACATTCCCTGAAGCCCCACAACCAGCCTCGCTGGCTGCAGCTGGAAGAGGCAGGGGAAAGGAGAGAAGGGTGTTTCTGAGAGCTGTTTGCCTGTGGTGACAGCGATTGCAGGGAGTGAGGAGGGCTCCAGCTCCATCTCCCCATAAAAGTGAGAGGATCCACCAGATGCCTGTGGGCTGTGGCTTGTGTGAGCTGGCTTTCTCAGGAAATTGGTCTTTGAGCAAGGGGACACGGTGACTGGGAATCTCTGTTTGTGCTGGATCCTGATCTGCCTGGGCTGCCACATGGAAACCAGGCCTTACGCACACCAAGGATGAAGATTTTGGCTCAGTTTCTTCTAATTACTGCAGGGCTGGGTTCCCTGGTGGCACCAAAGAGTTCATTGAGGTGACATTGTCATATTCAGGGTGAGGTTTGATAGCAGGTTTGATATGGGGTTATAGACCTCAACCCAGAATCCTCAAGAGCTCTTTCCATGGGACTTGTGTCTGTGAGGGCTTTTTGGGTTGGGCACTGGAACAGCTCTGCAGGGAATGGTCATGGCCCCAAATCTGCCAGAGCTCCAGGAGTGTTTGGACAATGCTCTCAGGGATGCACAGGGTGGGATTGTTGGGGTGTCTGTGCAGGGCCAGGAGTTGGACTGGATGATCCTCGTGAGTTCCAACTCAGGACATTTTATAATTCTGTGACTGGCTGAGGTAAAATGGGAGATCCAGCCTGTGGACCATCTTAAAGACCCTGTATTAAATCTCCGCTCTTCTTCTCATCACCAAAGCTTGTGATTGCTGAGCCCTGACAATGAGAACCACCCAGAGGCTGCTTGACGTGGCAGTTTCAGCAAGCATTTGTCTTTACTTATTCCTCCCCTTATGAATGAAAGAACAAAAAATTATTTGTTTTGTTCTTCCTTCCCTCCCTACGGGACCACGAGACATGGTCAGACACTGTGCAGCCAACATTTAGGAACGCAGATCACCCATTCCTGGTGTGATGGGTTCTGACATCTATTAACTGGGTTCATTCTTTAATTCCATTTCTTTTTCTCCAGTGGCAACACTCCCATTGCCGTGTGGGGAACTCACCTGGACCTCATCCAAAACCCTCAGATCCGGGCAAAGCACGGTGGAAAGGAGCACGTCAATGTGAGTGTGACGGCAGAGCTGGGGGGGGACATGCCACGGTGGGGACAGAGGCTGGCTGACAGCTCTGGAGCTTGAAAACTCCTATTGCAGCCCAAAAAAGAGGGCATGATTTGTTCCCAGAAGTATTATATTGTACCTCAAGGACACAAAGAAAAGGTTTTTGGCAGGGCTGGAACCAAACTTCAGAGTCTTCTGAGACCTTCACCTTTGTCTTTGCTTCTCCAGCTTGCTGAGATTCACTTCAGATAACCTGATATCCAAACTGGAATCCTGAGCACAACTGAGCATGCACTGCACAAACACTTTTGGAGAAACACCCAGATCGTGAGACCCAATTGCAGGGTGGTAGCGAGGTTTTGACTAATCTGTGCTGTGCGGAAAATAAGGGAAGAAATTTCTGTTTCCAGAAGGAAATGGAGTCAGGGAAAGATGCTGACACTGGCAACCCCAGAGGCTGAGCTCTCAAGAGGCACAGGATGCCCAGTTGAAACGCAAACATCCCTGCCCCAGAACTGTGAGGTGCAGAACAGCACAGGGATGACCTGCCAGGTTCCATATTTTCCATAAACATTCCTTGTGTTGGGTTTCTTTCCCCAGAACTGCGAGGTGCAGAACAGCACAGGGATGACCTGCCAGGTTCCATATTTTCCATAAACATTCCTTGTGTTGGGTTTCTTTCCCCAGAACTGCGAGGTGCAGAACAGCACAGGGATGACCTGCCAGGTTCCATATTTTCCATAAACATTCCTTGTGTTGGGTTTCTTTCCCCAGAACTGCGAGGTGCAGAACAGCACAGAGATGACCTGCCAGGCCCCAGCACTGGCTGTGGACCCCAACCACCAGTCTGAGCTTGCCGAGCGCCCGGAGGAGTTTGGCTTCATCCTTGACAACGTGCAGTCCCTGCTGATCCTCAACAAAACCAACTTCACCTACTACCCCAACCCGATCTTCGAGGTTTTCAATCCCTCAGGGATCCTGGAGCTGAAGCCTGGAAGTCCCATCATCCTGAAGGTGAGATGGGGACCAAAAACTGGATGAGGGAGGACAAACAAATTCTGCCTATGCCCTCTCTGTGCCTGCCAGCATCCCCATAAATCATCCTGACTGCACCCCAGAAACTTCTTCCGTTCCTTACCCCATATGGAACCGTATCAGAGTCCCCATCAGCAAACACCAAGCACTGCCCACACCCATAACTAAAAAATACAAACTCCTGATGCAGATACCTGTGTGCAGCCTGAATTTGTACCCACTGCTGTTCACCAGAGAATATTTTCTACCATTTCAATGGGGCTGACACTAAAATACCCAACTCTGTTTCCTTTCTTGGACATTCCTCTCACCCCTGTTTAAACCCAAACCAGTCCTTTGCCATTTCTGTAATCTGCACAGCAACACAGAGAAGGAATTTTAGGATGGAGCATTTCTGTATCAGTATTTTGATGTGGTCAATATACAAAGAAATTATTTTACCTGCAGATGCTTTTTGCACGTTTGGAAAGAGCTCTGATTTACTTGCCTGACTATATTTAGTCAGGGCTTTAGTGTGCAGGACTTAGACGGAACATTTCTCATCCAGTTCCAGAGAGGGAGGAGCAGGACAGGCTGTTGTGGCTGCTTTGAGTCTGTAGTCACTCAGGCTGCTCCCTGCATGACTTTCGAAATTGGCTTTTCCTCTCTGTGTTAGCAAATGGTGAACTACAAATGTCATAATAGAATCGTCTTTATGTTGGAAGGGACCTTAAAGACCACGCCATTCCAACCCCCTGCCGTGGGCAGGGACACTTTCCACTAGACCAGGTTGCTCCAAGCCCCATCCAGCCTGGCCTGGAGCAGTGTCAGGGATCAGCCATCGACACCTATCAAACGCAGTATCAAGACTTGTATCAATGGAATGAACCAGAGAGGCAAACAAAACTCTTTCCTGATGTTTATTTGGTTATTTTGGGGTGTGATATTCCTTTCTGTGCAGGGCAGGAATCTGATCCCCCCGGTGGCAGGAGGCAACGCCAGACTGAACTACACCGTTCTGGTGGGTGAGAAGCCCTGTGCGGTGACCGTGTCAGACGTGCAGCTCCTCTGCGAGTCCCCAAACCTCATTGGAAGGCACAAGGTGATGGTAAGTGGGGCCTGACCCTCAGCCTCTGCTCCCCGGGTGGCTGGGGAGGGCACAGCAGTGCTGAAGAGCTGGCAGAGAGCTCCAAGGGGTTTGCATCACCATTTGCCTTTCCAGGAACATCAGGGCTCCTTTTTGATATAAGATCCTCATCAAGGGTGGCTTGGAGAAGTAGAACAGAGGAAAAGTGACCTGGAGATCTTTGTGGACAGTGAGAAACCTTTCATGATCGAACTCCAGCAGAGGAGTTTTCCTCTCTTCTGTTTTTGTATGGGCTGTATGAACCCTGGATGCTCACGTGAGATCACATATGTAACACATTCCTACATGACATCGTTAAATTCAGCACTGTCCCCATCGCTTCTTGACATGATGGTGACTAAAATTTGCCTTTATGTAGGAGAGAAAAAAAAAAAAAAAGCAGGATGTGGACAATAGTGCGACTGGACTTTGGGGTTTTGACTTCTATAAAACTTAGTGTGCTCCTGCAAATCCTTCCTGGAACCTGTGAAGAATGGACCTGGTGATTACATCAGAGGGGGCTTCTCCTCCTCTCGCCGTTTATTTATTTACTCCTTTTTTTACTTTCCTCTCAATAACTTGAATTCCTTGATGCTGCTGCTTGATAAACAGCGTATCAGCAAACACCCTGGAGCTGTACCAAGCTGTGGGTGGGAATAACAAAAGCTGACGACCGACATCAGAGTGTTTCTCATTCCTTGTGAACAACTTGCTTTTCTGTTGCCCCCCCCCGCCAAAGCTGTATCCGTCACATATTAATTAATTTCTTTATATCAGTGCAGTGAGACTCAGGGAGTTTGAACTTCAAAAAGATTTTTCTGGGAACTTTTAGGAAGCAGAGTTTATGATGACCATTTTGGGTCCTGTCTGTGGCTGCTGCTGGGGCCCCTCGTAGTGGCTACTTAAATGCTCTGTGCCAAAGTTTCTCATCTGGAAAATAGAGGTAATAATCCTTTCCAGCCATGCAAATACACCGTGACTCTCGATTCATTGCAAAGCACATTAAGACACTCCAAGAGGAGCAATAATGAAGTGAGAGATTTTCTCTGTGTGAAAACCAAAGCTTTTGAGCACGGCAATAAATGTTCTCTGTCATTTTCATGGATACAATTAAACATATGGTTAGTCAGAGACGGACAAAGCCAAACCTGGGGAGAGAAAACTCAAAGCCAGGTGAGCAATAATCAACCCCTGGGGATCCAGGATGATGGACATTTGGCCAGGCTGTACTAATTGGAAAGACTTCCCTGCTCCTGCCGCTTGGGACAGTTTAAGTGAAGCCAAAGATTAAAACACAATCCCCTGGTGAAACGAGGGATACTGCTGGGAAACTGGGAAGATGATGGAGGTGCTCGACGATGGACTTTCCATCTGGAACCAGGGCTGGGAAATGCCTCCTCCAGCATGGCACAGCATCTCTGCTGCTCGAGCTGGGATCAAATGTATCCCCATCTTTCACACAAACACCTCTTTGATGGCCAGGATAACTGACAGGTAGTTCCTCCTCCTGATTCTGCCAAAGATTTACTGTGTGACCTTGAGGAAATTGTTGAAGAAACCCTTTCTTGGAAAGTGAGTGCCCACGAGCTGAGAAGGGGCCACGGGAGTGAACCAACCAGTGCAAAACAGAGATTATTTCTAAGGGAAGAAGCAGTGGCAATGACACACATTGATGTCAACACGCTTTTGATCTGGTTCAGCCGTCTTTTACAAAATGACAGAGTTAAGTATTTGAAAAAAATAGCAAAGAAATAAGAGGCCTGAGTGATGGTGAAAAAGAAGATTGACTAAAACCCAGAGGCAAGTTTTTTCCAAGGAAAAGAAAGAGATGCAAGGAAGATCCATGAGTGGCTACGCCAGAGAAGGTCTGCAGGGAAGATGTGGAATACATTTGAACGGTTGCTGGTATCTGATGCAGTCTGGAAAATCACACCAAACTCTCTATAATGAATGGAGAGATGGTCAAATGCAGCAGCTGAAATTCAGGGCGTGATTCATCTCACCCTAAGAGGGACAATTTCATCTGGCCAGGACAAATTTGCACCAGGAAAGACTCCTTCAGAACTCCTGAACTCCTACAGGAGTGGCCACTAAGACTTCATTGGAGGAAACTGGGCTCTGATGAAGAGCCCATTAAGAACACTTAGTGTAATTTAGGACAAATTGATGATTAATAGTCTTAAAACACGGCCGAATTGCTGTTGTTTGGTGGCTTCATGTTCAGTCTCCTGGAAGGTAAAAATAGCTTCCTCCAGAACCAGTGAGTGGATTAAGAAATAAAGTAGGGCTATATGAGCATATTCTCTTGTGTGTCTTTTAAAAGCTCACAGTAACACGGCAGCCTCGTAGACTTTCTTCCTCAAGACCCAGATTCCCTCAGACCATGGCAGCTTTGCTTGGGGATTGTGAGACTTTCCCAGTGATGAAACCACCTTGAAAGAGGAGCACACTGGGCCTAACTTTGAACACCTGCTTTTTGGAGCTTGGATCCCCTTATCATTAATGGAGAGAAATGGGAACTTCCACCGAATAAAACGTCTCATCCCAATATCAAAGCTGTCAGAAGCAGCTCACATAAATCACGTCCTGAAAGAGGTTTTTCTCTGTGTTGACTCTGGAATCATGCTGCAGTGTCTAACTTGGATGTGTGTGTGGAATATTTGGTGAGAGAAATCCCACCCATGGAGACAGGCTGTCCTTCCAGCTTTGAGGACGGACCTGCACTGGGATTTGGGATGGGAGAGTTGTTTGAGTCTAGTCTGATATTCCTTGAATGGACTCGTCTGACTGCAGGGCTTGGAGAAAGAGAAAACGAAATAGAATTAATCTATTTATTGATCCACTGACAGGAAGGAAAGTGTGTAAGTTGGTGAGCAAATTTTGCTGGGAGGATTTGGGACAGCGGCCTAGGGTAAAAGGGAACAGCTTCCAGTGCATGGATTAGGATGTGATTTTGGCAGTTTTTCTGCCCAGTTGAGCAGGCGACATTCCGACACCAAACCTTAGGATTTATGAGTGAGTTGGATCTTGTACCTTGAAACAGGTGGGAAAACTCATTACTGCTGCATCCCCAACTAAGGGTCTGAGGTTCCTTGGCCACTGAAAATGCTCTACAAGCCATCAGTGTCATGGTACCAACTGGTCATCTTGAAACTCTGTTACCTGATCAGAAGAGTTTAGGATTAGTTTTGTTTTTCATCGTGGACATTTTATCTTCCAGACCCCATCCCAAAATGGCGTGAGAGGACCTTGTGGATGGAAATCAGCTGTTTTCAGACATTCACTTTGGTCTTGTCTGTGACATAAGGGTTGTAGTTGTGTCTCTTTGGCCAGGGCCTACTGAGGAGCAGCCTACACCTGGCGGTAGAGCAAAACAACCATCGTCCCTGAGGCTGCAACTGGGACTGGAATAACTTCTAGGAGGTGATAAAGTCACAGAGATTGATGTTCCCAGAAAGGGTTAGGGTGGAGAGCACCTGGGAAAATTCATTAATTCATGATTCTGCTCCATAGTCTCTTCTGCTGGCTCCAGCTGGGCCAGCTTCTTCCTCCTGCAGCCTGGAGAGGAAACCAGAGTAGGTGCCTGAGCTGAGATATGGGAAGCTCTGGGATTAATATGTGCCCAGGCAGGCTGGAGACAAACTGAGTAACTGAGAGCCAGTGGGATGGAGCACAAGGCTGAACGCCAGGCTGGGGTGTGGGGGAGAAACGTTAGGAGATATGAGGGAGAACTCCCCACAACGGAGGAAGAAAGCAGTTTAATTCCACGCTGCAGTGGTCCCAGGTGCAATGGGAGTAGGAAACACTGAGACCTGGGGTCTTGAATGCATTTCTGCCTGGCAGCAAGAGTTGTGCAGGGCCAGCTGTTCCTCTCTGCGACACAGCTCAGCTGGGGTGAAGTGATGGGGCTCATCATCCTTCGAGCTCTTTGCATGGTATCTTCCCAGCTTTCTGCTGATCTACAACCAGCATTCCTAAACCACAGCTCAGCCCTAGAAGCCTTTTTATACTTCAGTCCATCCAGCAGAGCTTTTCTCCCACCACTCAAGCTTTTCCTACTCTACAAATAGCTTTGAACAGCCTGAAGGCAGCAGTATCCTGTGGGATTCCTGTTGGGAATGTTGTTCATGTTGTAAAAAGGGGCTCTAAGGGACTTGCTTCAGCAGAACGTTTTGTTGGGCTTGCAGCAGGAACGCTTGCAGGGTTTCTTTCTGGTTGTTAAAAACAAGGCCTTTGCACAACAGCTTCTTCCAGAGGCCGGAAGCAGCTCTGGGAACCTCTGGGTGTACACGGAGAGCAAAAAGCTGTGTTCAACTCCTACTGGTGAGCATCTGCAGTTGCCCTGACAATGTGTGGCTAAAAGGGGGGGTGTAAAAAGCGTAGGCCAGGCTTTGTGGCGTTTGTGGTGTTGTTTTACTATCCCAGCAGCTTCCAAGAACAGTTTTATCTGGTGGGAGAGTCAAAGGAAAATACTGACTCTGATTTCTGCAGTCCCACTGTACTGACTGGGTCAGGTGTCCCCTGCTCCACTCTGGGGTTAGGACCCATCAGACCATAACCATGAGCTCTGAGTTCTACGTGTATTTTGGGGCTGAGTGACGTCAGTGCCCCATACAACACATCAGGATGGGGAATGGACAACCCAGAATGAAATCCAAACTGATATTGAGAAATCGTGACTGGTGACTTGTCTCACCACAAGTCCTTTTCTTGTTGGGTTCATGGTGACTCTGCCAACAGAGTTGATTCTGTCTGGCATTTCAGGTGTTTTTAAGCTGTTCCATATCCAAATACTTCCCCTTTTGCCTTGGGAAACCAGGGGATGTCACCATCCACCCTCAGCCAGGGCGATGGGTTGGACGATGGTGGAGTTCCTCTGCGTTCCCGCTTGTTGGACAGTTTCAATGCAGCTCCTCACTGCTCTCCCTCTAGGCTCGTGTAGGAGGGATGGAGTTCTCTCCAGGGATGGTCTACATCTCCCCAGACAGCCCTCTCAGCTTGCCAGCCATCGTCAGCATTGCGGTGGCCGGTGGGCTGCTCATCATCTTCATTGTGGCCGTGCTGATCGCCTACAAGCGCAAGTCCAGGGAGAGCGACCTCACCCTCAAGCGCCTGCAGATGCAGATGGACAACCTGGAGTCCAGGGTGGCCCTGGAGTGCAAAGAAGGTAGGATGAGGAAGGCAGGATGGCACGGTGTCAATGCTGGTAGAAGGGACCCATCCAGCCACACAGCTTTGAGCCAAAATATCAGTGTTGAACCCGGTGGGTGCGGCTCAAGCCTGGATCTAAAGTGACTTCCCCTGTTTTCCCTGACTCCAGACTTTCTCCACCCTGTCCTAGCCGGATTGGATAACTCAAAATCCACAGGAAGCCTTGGCACGTGTCCCTGGGGAAAGGCTGTGTCGTGGGAAAGGGACGCTGCTCTTGTCCACCTTCTTCCTCTCCATGTGTTGCCCTTCCTTATTCTTGTGCATGAGAGTCTGGGGACTTTTCCCATCCTGGGGAGGGGGATCTGGATTTTCACTGCTCCATGAGTTGTTCTGTTTTGGTGCCAGCCTTTGCAGAGCTACAGACAGATATCCATGAGCTGACCAGTGATCTGGACGGAGCCGGGATCCCTTTCCTCGACTACCGAACCTACACGATGAGGGTGCTTTTCCCTGGCATTGAAGATCATCCAGTCCTGAGGGATTTGGAGGTAAAACAACACTTCCTGCTTCCGGCTCCTCTCTGCCTCCCTGTTCAGTTCTGAATTCCGGAGATTCTGTGTCAGCAGTGGGGATGTGATGACTTGATCATGCTGTGTCCTACTAGGGGTGAAACTGGTCCTCATTAAAAATCCGGGTTGAAAGTGGAAATGTTTGCTGTTATCTTAGATCATATTAGATCATAAAATCATTTAGGTTGTAAAAGACCTCTAAGACCTTCAAGCCCAACCATTAACCCAGTGCTGCCAATTCCACCACTAAACCATGTCCCCAAGTGCCACATCCACACACTTTTTGAACACTTCTAGGGATTGTAATCCCACCACTCCCCTGGGCAGCTTGTTCCATCTCCTGATCACCCTTTCAGTGAAGCAATCTTTCCTAATATCCAATCTAAACCTCCCCTGGCACAACTTTAAGGCCATTTCCTCTCATCCTGTCACTTGCTACCTGTTAAATTCTGTCTGATCACTCACTTATTTGGAAGACTTTCATAAATCCATATGCATTGGGTCTACTCAATTAAGCCTCTCTTTGGTCTTAACCCTTCTGTGGCTTGATTTTTAGACTGGATTTAATATTTTCTGCCACGCAGGGGCAAGAAAAACCAATTGCATGTTTGCCTGTGCCATCCAGCTTCACATGACCCTCACACCACCAAGAGGCCAGGGTTTTTTTGTAGCAACCCCTATAAAATATGCCCCTGTCGCTGAGGGAGCTTCACTTTTGCTGCACTCTGGTTTGCAGTGAGACCAGAAAACCACAGTGTCAGTCTGTCCATACCCTGCCCACATCTTCCTCCTCCACCTCAAATCTCTGGAGGAAGAGTTTGAGGACAGTGAGACATTGCTCACAAATCTTGGGGTCTACGCAGAGCCTGTGTTACCTGAGTGGTGTGACAGGAGCTTGGTGGGAGCCCAGGTGAGGTCTGCCAGGCTAAAATCTGCTCCAGGCTCTGGCAGATGGACAGGCTCTGCTCTAGGAATACCTGGGCCGGAGAATCAGGAGCTACACCATGGCCAAGGTGTTGGCTGAGCTCTCTGCAAAGCCTTTGGCAGGCTCTGAGCTTCAGAGAGGCTCTGGCATGGGCCTGGGAGATTTCTGGAGGCCAGGACTGGGCTTGGTTGGCAGGAAGGAGGAGCAGGAGCTGGCACGGGCAGGCCCACGCTTGGCTGGCTGTGTAATCAGAGATGCCTGCTCGGTTTTGCTCCTGCCATTCGGAAGAGCCAAAATTCATCTGACTGTGTGGAGAGAGACATTAAAAAACCTGATCTGTCAGCAAGGAGGCTGGGTGGGACTGGGCAGGAGGCTGAGTTACACAAAACTATCGTATGGATTTGGGGGGCAGGTCAGGTGGCCTCCAGCTGCTTTCCCTCAGGACGGGCAGCTCCAGCAAAGGAGCCGGAGAAACGAGGGGCGCTGAATCTCCCTCTCACGTGTGCACACAAACACTTCCATTATCCCCATAGCCAACTGTAACACCTACATTCATTAACCCCATCCAGCTGATCACAGAACAGCATCTGACCCCTGCAGAGGCCTTAGCACGGATGCTCCCCTGTGTAGAGACGCACTGAGCTGATGTTTCCATCCAGCACCTTTGATCTCTTCTCCCTTTCATTCCATTCGTTGGTTTTTCTCCTTTATCCTTTGTAAAGCTTCACCAGCTCTCTCAGTGTCAACATCTTTGGCTACCAACGTGAAGGCAGCTCTCATTCTGCTCCCTTCTCTGGAGAACCCAGAAGGAACTGCTATTTATTGCAAAAGGCCCCGGCACAGATCCCACAGTGAGGAGGTCTTACTTATTTCCAGTTCATTTGCTAATTAACTGCTTCCAGATGCAGCGCAAAATAGTTTTCTTGTTATTTTGTTTTAATTCTCCATAATAACCCAGGGATAGACAATATTAAATGTTCAAGCAAGTGAGTTAAAAATAATTATTGGCGGGATGGGTGGTGGTGGTTTGTTGGTTGGTTGGTTGTCTCAAGCTATTTAGGAAGTAATTTATTTGCTGGATGCAAAAAAGAGTTGAGAACTCTAATTTCCAGAATGAGAAAGTAATGACTATGAGGCACCTCGCATTGCTTGGCTGTTTAGGCAAGCCAACTTATTTTGTAATAAAGTGCCAACTTTGGGTGGTTATTAATTCATACATGCCTTGATGACATGTGTTGCTCTGTGGTGAGACCCTCCAGCTTCCAAGGAAGCTTTTTCAAGGGCTGGAACAGCTTCAGCAACAAGGAGGGATGAGTTTGAGGTTCTCTGTTTAGGTTCCATTAATGCCCAGAGCCAGAAGGACCAAAGAGGCCACTGTGGAGCCCAGGCTCCAGCACCAAGGTCCTAAATTCTTCCATATAAAAATGAGTTCACCAGCCTCTCACAGCTAAGAAATTTGAGACTTATCAATCTCTCTGTCTCCAAAACATCTCAGCTCCCAAACCCAGGGGTTCTACTGCAGCTCAGAGTGTCCTCTCACGCCTTCACCTGTCTTGCTCTTCAAACCAAGGCCCAGCTGCAGGGCCACCATCTCGGCCACAGACTCACTGCATCTCTTCACCTCCTCAAAACCTCACCCTGGCCTCTCTTCCCATTCACTCTCTTGCTGCCTCTCCCAGTTCCCTAAAGCTGAACCCCAAACCTCTGTGAGCAGGTTTCTTGCAGGGATGAGAAAGAAGTTTTGGATGAAATCAGAGGAAGACTTCAGTCTGACTAAAATAACAATGTAACGGTGGCACGGTGACACAGTAAGGCACTAGAAATCCCTTTTGGAGGTACTGTTCAGAGAGGGAAACACAGGGTTGGAAAAATCATCTGGATGTGGCTGGGAGTCTTCTCAGACTTCCTAATCATTAGATAAAATATGGATTCTCTTCCTGTCTCTCCTTAGCTGAGGAGCTGGAGAGATGAGGACAGGGAGGTAGCAAAGGGCTGCGACAGCAGGAGGTTCGACAGTGGGAAAACGAGGGAAAGGGAAAAACTCCCTTTCTTCTTGTGCAGGTCCCTGGCTACCGGCAGGAGAGGGTGGAGAAAGGCCTGAAGCTCTTTGCCCAGCTCATCAACAACAAAGTTTTCCTGCTGTCCTTCATCCGCACGCTGGAGTCGCAGCGCAGCTTCTCCATGCGGGACCGCGGCAACGTGGCCTCGCTGATCATGACGGTGCTGCAGAGCAAGCTGGAGTACGCCACCGACGTCCTCAAACAGCTCCTGGCCGACCTCATAGACAAAAACCTGGAGAGCAAGAACCACCCCAAGCTGCTGCTCCGCAGGTAAGGATGCCTGGGCACGGAGGGAGTGGGGCCAGGAAAGCTGTGCCCTCATAAACATCGTAATCATCTTTGGAGATGTAAATCTTGCTCCATCTCCTCCTTAACCAAAAAGTAGTCAATGATTAAAAGTTACAGAACTAACCCACCTCTGGATTTTCACGTGGATCCTCCAGAAAGTTTCATAAGGACAGAAAAAGCTCAATCCTTATTTTGGGCTCTTTGCATGCTTACGGTGTTAATTTATGCTTATGTGTCCTTTTAACCTGGAAACTCCAATCACGTTGTGTAGGACCTAAAAGAGTATCACATACATGGTGTATTACATCCCTGGTGAGAGGATGGCAACTTCTTCCATCTCCTACCTGGGACCTGGATTTCCCAGCCTTGTTTCTTGTTCCTGAGTTAACTATGGACACATGGAGAGCCTTCAGCTGCATTGTGGGATCTCATTTCTCTCCCAGAGCTGGGAGTTCGTGGAAATCAGCAGAAGAGCAGGATAACAGAACTGGTTTCATACAGGGAACAAGCTTGGATTGGTGCTTCTTGGCCTGGTCTAAAGTCTGAAGTCCACAGTTCTGTGGGAAACCTCGAATTAGGAATCTACTGCTCTGTAATTAATGTCCTTTCCCCGCCTAGGGAAGTGCTGCCTCTTCTCCCTTTAGGATCAGATTCCTCTCCTTTTCACAGACTGAACCAACCCTCCTGGTTCAAGGACCCTAAATAAAACCAGGGGGAGTCTTCTGGAGATGAGTGGCCTTTGCCACTGCTCAGAGCTGACTCTGAGGAGCCCTCAGTCGATTATGATGGATGGCTTGGACACGGAGGAGACCTCTGGTGCCTGCTGGGCTGGGAGGTTTTTCATCTGGCACACAGCCCACTGTGGAGAACCAGCAAAAAAGGAGCAGAAGGCACTTCCTGGCATTCAGGGCAGCAATGCCAGGGGCAGAGACTGGACTTTGCTTTGGTGTCTGTTGAGTCCCTGATGTGATTCAAGCCCTACAGCCTGGCTGGTGACCACCCTCCAGCTGTCCCCAGGCTTGCTGTCTGTGCTTCTCCTCTGATGCTGGATGGCACTGCCTCCTTCCAGCTGCCTCCCCCCTTCAACTCCTCCTTTTCCTTCTCCTTTCTCTATCTCTTTGTCTTCCCTTGCTGCTCACTCCTGTCTTGTCCTGAGCAATCCAATCTTTCCTCTTTCTCCTTCTTCCAGTTTTCTTCTAACTCTCTTCATTGGAAATTAATCATGGCCTTTGGAAGTGCAGCCAGTGAACAAAGGCAGCACATCCACTGTTCCAAATGCTGGAAATGTCAGGGAAGGAAGTCCTACACTGAGCAGCACCAGAACAGGACATATGAATATCTTAATGCCTTGGGTCAGATGTTGGTGTGAGCTCCTCAGACAGCTCTTTGGAGCAGCTGGATTCAACTTGATGCTTCCCTTCCCTCCCCATGAGTCTGCAAAAGGGAATCTTTTGCAGTTTTGGAGGTGTTTGACGGAAGGAGCTGGCAGAAGTGAATTTCGCACCTCACCTGCGTCCAGTGCTCATCCCACATGACATCTACAGCCGCAAAGAGATTTTCAGGGCAGAGAGAAACAACGGCAAGAAGCGAGAACTGCATGGCTTTGGTGAGAGCCAGGACAAGGAGGACCCACTTGAATTCATCCAGGCAGGGACTCCTCTTTTTTCTTGGTTTCTCCAAGTTTCTCTAGGTTTCTCTTGGTTTCTCTCCAGTGCATGTAGCGGAGCCAGCACAGGTTTATCCCATGTTCCTGATGTCCACACCACATTTACCGGTCCGAGGCAGTGTTTCTGTAGGAGAAGCTCACCCTGAAGCCTCGGGATGGATTTTTGTTTGATTGAGGACAGAGTGCTCAAGGGCAGAAGGATGAGCTCCGTGCATGTGCCACATTGACACATTGAGGAGAATAATCACTCCCAAATGCCAGGGAGATAGGCAGTGCCAGATAACCGTTCCCTGGAGACTTAGATCTGTCTCTCCCGAGTATTTATGCAGCCTACTTGACATATGGCCTCTCTCTGAGCTCCTCAGATTTGATGGATTTATCCCCCCCGAGCTCTTTGGAGAAGATTTCCTCAAATGTCATCAACTACTTTTAGTTCTGGAGAAACTGAGAAAGAGACAAAAAGGGACTTGTAGTCACAGGAGAATCGACAGGGCAGCAAGGACTTTCCTGCAGGTTTCCTAAATCCAAAACTAAAACAGGGAACTTAGGATGTGCTGAATCCTTATGGTGCCACGCCAGACTTCCCACTGGGCAGGAAGATGGACAAGGACAGTATTTTGATAGGACCAGCACGACTAACTCCTTTTCAATTTGCTTTTTTCTCCCTGGTCAACTTTAGGACAGAGTCTGTGGCTGAGAAAATGCTCACCAACTGGTTCACCTTCCTCCTCTACAAGTTCCTCAAGGTAAGAGGAGCAGCATGCCTGGAAAAAGTGCTGCTTTGATGCATTTCTTCTTGGTGAGGTTCAGTTGGGGTGAAAACTTCCCAGATGTAAAGTTAAAGGCTTTTTTTTTGCCTCTGGAAGGAGTCACTGCCTAATAGGAGATGGGCTGTTTTCTGACCCAGGGAGAACAAGGAAGGATGCTTTGTTAGAGAGGCAGCTGGTCGGTCTCTCCCTTGCACAGAGGTGGGATCTAAGGGTCAGTGCTGAAATGGGGAGGATTTCAGAGCCGGACTGGGACCCGTGTGGAAAATGCTGTCCTGTTACCAGCAGACTCAGGTCTCCATTGTGTGGTGACCCATCTTTTCAGTGCGCAGTGGAATGAGATCTCCTTCCACCCCAGCTCAGAGGCAGAACTGAGACCCAGCCCCAGGAGGAGTGGAGGGACACTCATGAGCAAAGCAGTGTGAAAGAACTTGAGTGGAAGAATTTGAGGCACTCCCTGAGCTCTCTCATTCCTCCTGGAAGGTCTCCTTGGGGTTTGTGTAGTTTAAAAAGTCTTTCAGCCTTTGAGCCCTGCCACTGACAGCTGGGGGATCCAATTTCCCTTTGGGGACCCACACTGAGCCTCAAGAATCTCAACTGCCAAGGCACCAAGCTCAGAGCCAGCCTTTTTGGAAGGAGCTGATCTCTGCACCTCTCCCCCCCTCCCACTGCAGCTGCTAAATATCCTCCCACCTCACATCCTCATTTGGACAGAACAACCACCTCTGCCTGGCAATTCAAGGCTTTACAAATAAAACCCAATCCCCCTGAGCCTTCCCCAGGCACAACCAGTTCAAGGACGAGCACATGGGAAAGTTTTGAAGGTCCCTGGAAGGTAATTTCAGTGCCTTCAGTATCAGATCCCCGCTTTCAGCTGAAAGGAAAGGATATAAGGAGGTGACTCTCTAAAGAGCTGCTTTTGTAATAGGCTTTTTTCACCCCACTCAGCTACTTGTCTTCTTGCCTTAGCCTGAACAGAGGCCTGATAAGGGCAGGAGACAGGCACACAGAAGCAATATGCTGCTGGCAGATAAGCTAATTAAGTGGGAGACAGGTGTAGGGACTGAAAAAGGGGCCACTTTGCTTCCGATTATTAACTTGTTTTCGCTGGGATTTATACCAGAGGAAAATGACCTCGCTCGTTGAGTTGGGACACAAGAGGAGAGGGCGAGGAGGGGAGGAAGAAGGGAGGGATGAAGGGGAAGGGAGGCAGGAGCAGAAAGTTGGGCAGCATGGAACTGAGGGAGGGCAGCAAGGGAGGAAGAGTGTCAGAAGAGGACAGCAGTGAGTGGGAATGATGAGGAGAAATTAGAGACAGATGAGCTTTGCTGTGCCTGCCTGGAGCTGCTCATTGCTGTCCTGTGCTGGGCCCCACATATCTGCCACCACCACACAGGGGCACATCTGCCTTCAGCATGAGTGCTCAGGGAGTCTGTGGACTCTGCCCAGACACCCAGGATGGGGCACCAGCCATCCATCTCCCTTTAAAACCTGTTTCCAGGTCATCCGGGACCTATCCCACCACCTGCTCCAGGGCAAAGCTCTGGCCTGGTGGCAACCACTCGAACAAACCCAGCATTGCCAGGGAACAATGACACCTTTGTTCCATGACAGGACACCCACAGAGCCACAGAATACCCTGAGCTGGAAGGCACCCACAAGGATCATCGAGTCCAACTCCTGACCTTGCACAGGACCACGCCCAAGGGTCCCACCGTGTACCCAAGGGCTGCCTGCACCCTGTGGAAGTGGAGGGTCACCTCTGATCCCGTGCTGTTGGAATAGAGTGGTTCCTACTGATGTACCCACCACGAGTGATTTGGGATGGCAAACCAAGGCAGTCACTGGGATGCCCCGGTTGGATTCTCAGTGCTGTCCTCTAGTTTCACCTCATGGTTACCTTTCCTCCCTGCAGGAGTGTGCTGGAGAACCTCTCTTCTCCCTTTTCTGCGCCATCAAGCAGCAGATGGAGAAGGGGCCCATCGACTCCATCACTGGGGAGGCCCGGTACTCGCTGAGCGAGGACAAGCTCATCCGACAGCAGATCGACTACAAGACCCTGGTGAGTGCTCTGGGCACCCCTTCCCATGGGCTTGTCCAGAATCTTCTGGCTAAAGGGGATTTAGAGAGCAGAAACCAGTGATTGACTCTCTGGGATGATTTATTCCTGTATCCCAGCAGGGTAATGCTGCTGAAGGCTAACTATTAAAATTAAAAAATGTGTTTCTCCACTGAGGATTTCAGCATCAAGAAATAGTCAGAGGTGCACAGTGCAGGGACCTATTAGGTAAGCTCTAGAGCTGGTGCAGCCCTCCCTCTTGAGAAAGCACAAGTCAAAGAAAAAGGAACTGGATTTAAAGATTTCAAGGGGAAAAAAAAAATCCCTGTCACCGAGCCATTTGCCTCAAAATGGAATAGTCTGCATGGTTCAAGATACACGTTCCATATGTGCAGCTTTAGCTTCTGCTCTGAGATTACACCCTCTTCCCACTTGATTAAAGAGCATCAATTAAAGAGCATTAGATATCTCCTCTTAGTGTGTTTGTGGGCCTTCATTCTTTCCTGGGTGCGTTAAATCCACCGAGCTTCTAAGTCTCTGCTGGGTGAAGAACACTTTCTAAGCCTTCAACGATCCTTGTAATTTTTCTATTTCCCATCTTTATTCTCAGCAAATCCCAAATTTTGGGACAGTCAGAAGATGCTCTAAACTGATCCCATTATTTAATTTGCACTTTCAAACTAGGGACATTCGTCTCACTTAGCTCCAGATACCTCTGAGAGCTGAGTCCAATCACAGAATCATGGGGTGGTCTGGGTTGGAGGGGAACCTAAAGATCATGTAGTTCCAAGTCTTAGACCTTAACCTGTCTTAGACCTGTCTTGGGCTTTAGCTCAGGTGGGCTGGTGTTAGAAATGCCCTTTTGTGCTCTTTAACTCCAGCCCAGAGCTGAGCTTCGACTGAATCCGAGTCTGACGAGGGGGTGGACTTTAATTCTTAAAGAAGGCCGCAGCTTTATTTTGCTTATTAAAAACATGACTTTCCTACTAAATTGGCAGCATGGTGCTTCTCTGCTGTTACGTGTGGCGGTCTCAAAATTCAGAGGACTGATCACACACGGAGAAAATGAGCAGAAGGGAGGAAAAAATGCAGCCACAGAGCGATCACTTTCACCGAAGGAAATCCCCCCGATCCTTTTAGGCTTGATCTAAAGCAGCCAGCGAAGGGTAGTAATTATACATCAGGCTGAACAAAGCTCTCCTCCGCTGGCTTTGTGCTGTTTGATGATAATCAGCTCTCCCTCTTACATCTCAAGAGCAGACAAATATATCCCGATAGGAATCTCAGCAGATTTACAGAGATCGGCTCTGGTGAAGGAGATTAAGAAGAAGCAGAATATGAATAGGATTGTTCTTCATTTCTGTTTCTCTTTATTTCTGTTTTATTTTGTCCTTCCTCTACCTTCCTTGAGGAGCCTGATATATTTTAATAAGAATACAGAGGAATGAAATAAAGCAAGAACTGATTCAGTGTTTGCAATATGGGAATTCCCACAGAAAAATGGAGAGAGACTATTTACAGAGGCCTGGAGTGACAGGACAAGAGGGAATGCCTTCAAACTGAAAGAGAGTAGGTTTAGATTAGAAATTAGAAAAAAAATTTTCCCTGTGAGGGTGGGGAGGCCCCTGCACAGGTTGCCCAGAGAAGCTGTGGCTGCCCCTGGATCCCTGGAAGTGTCCAAGGCCAGGCTGGACAGGGCTTGGAGCAGCCTGGGATAGTGGAAGGTGTCCCTGCTCATGGCAGGGGGTTGGAATGAGATGATTTTTAAAGTTCCTTCCAACCCAACCCATTCTACAATTCTATACTTCTCAGAAGGCTTTCCTATGCTTGGCTTTTTTTGGGGTATTTCCCCTTTTTCTCCACCAAACCTCACTGTGTGAAAACCCCATGGTACTTTCCAGCCTAATCTGGAAGGGAGAGAAGGACTTCTGTCCCTGGGACAGGAACTGTAGAGATGTCCTGATCTCAGAAAAAAACATTTAAACTCAGAACCAGGGCCACCATGTGAGGAATCACAAACTGTGCCTTTATAATTGGAATGCCACTAATCTGTAGTGGAGATCAGGGTTTAGCTGAGCCAAGCTTTGCATGTACACAGACCCTTAGAGACAGCTCATGGCTGGGAGGGCTGGCAGATAAAAAAAAGCGCCCAAGGATGGAGTAAAAGGTCAATAAACATAAATTCAGAGAAATTAGATGTCCCAAGGTCACACAGAGTCAGGGGGAGAGTGGGGCTCGGAGATTATTTCTCTGTGCTCCCATTCCCATTCCTTTCCATGCTGACCCCACAACTGGTGGGACACCGACCCCAGTGAGTGACAAAACAGCAGAGCCGAGTGCTGGTGTCCTCTCAGTGCCAAAATAGTCACATCCTTGAGCAACCCTGAAGCCCAAAGGAAGGTGGTGGGTGATGGATCAGCAACAGTGACTCTTTAGGAGATCAACATCACAAAACTTCCCTCAGAGTGACCAATCCTGTAGGAATACAACCCAGGCCATCATGGGGTATCTTCCCTGCCAGCTGACATCAAAGATTGTGTTGAAGTCTCTGAGCAGCACTGCAGGAGCAGTGGGATTTGGTCTCTGGCTCGGTTGTCACGAGTACAGAGAAAAGTTTCACGCTGCACATGAGAACAGCTTGGAAAACTCCACTGGAAAGATGGGGTAAAGCCTGAGAAATATATGCCAAAGCCCCTGTGCTCTGGGAATGGGGTTGGCTTCCATAACTGGTGTTTGAATTCCCTACAGTGTTGGAGGGAGGCCCTTGACAGCTGTTGTAATGAACACACAGGAGTTTAGGGGTTTTCAGGGGTGACCAACTGCCCCATCTGTGCTGGAAACACAAGAACAACCCTTTGAAAAATTGCCTTCCCTGCTCCTTCTTCTTCCAGCTGAGCTGGAAAAGAGGAAAGCAAGGATTGCTATGGTCAGGGTGTGAATGAACGTGGTTCACTCAGGCAGAGTTTTCCTGACACCTTCTAAAGCTGGGACTCTGGGAAATTCAGGGATAACCCAAGAGCAAATCACCATTGTCACCTTCCAGCTGGATGGTGAGTACTGGTGTGGGGGATGCTGGTCAGCACCTGCAGGAGATGTTGGGCCTTCTGCACCAGATGTTGGCCTGGCAGGGCAGGTCAGATCATTTTAGAGAACACCAAGTGCCTTCTGTGGGGGACTGAGCCAAAATCCAGCTGTTTGTATCAGAGATTTATCACACCACAGAGCTTGCCCTGGCTGGCACCAGATCATTTTAGCTCAGCTCAGACCACTGAGAGAGGAACCTGAAGAGTAACTTGGTCCCCAGAACCAGCTGTGACCCCAAAGAGCTGTCCCAGGCTGCCATCACTGCTCCATTTCCCTACAGGTGTGTAACAGAGTAATTTAGGCTGGAAAACATCTTTAGGATCATCGAGTCCAACCACAAATGAAACACCAGTACGGGCTCTCAGCAATCAGGTGGGATTTTCTGGATGTACCCAAGGGGCTTGCAGAGGAAGAGGTTTCTGTGGGCTGGGAATGGGCATAACCCAGGAGGACTGCAGAGGGCAACACCAACTGATGACCTTCAACACTGGATTAATCTCAACAGTGCCTTTTATGTACAATTCTGTGATCCTCTGAGATGAAAGATGCCCCCAGAACTGTAAATCTGTGCTGTTATTACTATCTGAATTGATGCTTTTTCAATACTTCTGGAAGTAGTAAGTATTTATATGCTTGAAAAAGCATATAAATAATAGCATTATGATCTAATCAATATCTCCTATTTACATCTCCCCTTTCATCCAGCAAGATCACAGAGCTCTTTGTAAGCAGTATCTTCACAACTCCCTCTTAGCTGAGCATAACATCACCAAAGGCAGCCTGGTGAGGGAGTGTGTAATTAGACCGATAGGGTTTCACCCCGTTTTTGCGTTCCCACTGCATTTTAGGAGGTGAAGATGGAAGGTGGTGGAGAGTCCAGCACCTCTTGCATGCTACAGAAGGGAATTTAAGTCAAGTTAAATTTGTCTAAGGCACCAAAACCAACACATCTCCACTTGTAAAGGTGCCACAGGAACACTTAATGACCTTGTACAGCCTGGAGCATCAGTGACCACCCCTTTCAAGTGCAAAGGTGTGCTAAGTTTATAAAACTTGATAGACTTCACACTTCTGCAACCAGAAATGAGCAGAATGGTCAACAGAGACACAGCCAAGGGTTAGCAGGGAGATTGCTGTTAAATACTCTGCGTTTAAGGTGTCCCACCTCACCACGTGCTTTGCGTTTACTCTTGTACAGAGTGGAGAAAATTAAATTTTCCTTCTGAGAAAAGGGAGGCCTCTCCAGCTGGGCGGATTTTCTTCTGTATGTGAAAGCCAAGGTTGATGCTGGTTTGTGTTTCATTTTTTAAGAAGCCCTGCATTTCAGATTAATAACATTCGTATGAGAAGGGTCTGCTCAGTTCCATGGTGTGCAGATGGACAAACTTAAGGCTTTTCACTGGAATTATCAGAGCCAGGTGGCGATGCCAGGAGGGCACTCCTGAATTAGGTCACCTTGACACCTCAATGAACATTTTTTACTGAAAGCACCAGAACTTCAGCTGGTGTTCATGGGTTTTCTGTTATTAAAAATAAATTCTTTACTGTGAGGGTGGGGAGGGCCTGGCACAGGGTGCCCAGAGAAGCTGTGGCTGCCCCATGCCTGGAAGTGTCCCAGGCCAGGCTGGATGGGGCTTGGGAGCAGCCTGGGATAGTGGAAGGTGTCCCTGCCCATGGCAGGGGGTGGAATGAGGTGATCTTTGAGGCCCCTTCCAACCCAAATCCTTCCGTGACTCCATGATTAAGTATAATGGAGACACCCCCATGTGAAACCACATCTCTGTGCCCTCTTGAGGGAGGGAATACTCTTGGGACCCATTTGTCCCACTCTTGCACCCTACATCCCTCTTGTAGGGACAAACACTACAAGGGGGACAGCCAGAGGGCCCCTGTGCCGCTGCAAAATGTGTGGTGCCTCTCTCTCAGGTGCTGAGCTGTGTGAACCCCGACAACGTGAACAGCCCCGAGATCCCAGTGAAGATCCTGAACTGCGACACCATCACACAGGTCAAGGAGAAGATCCTCGATGCCATCTTCAAGAACGTGCCCTGCTCCCACCGGCCCAAAGCTGCTGACATGGACCTGGGTAGGAGATTGCTCCCAGCCAGGGGCAGGGAGGGCAGGGGGGAGACGGCTAAAATGCATCCAGACACTTTGCTGGGGCAGGGACCCCTCCCCTGATGCCTGAGACAGCCACCTAAACACAGAGGCTAGACAAGAATACGGGAATAAAGGTAGGTATTTATTTGAAAGGCCTTCAAGGTACACCCTGGGCAGTCAAGAGGCTACACCCAAGATGTGTCGCTGTGGGCGGCACAAGTGGCGAGGAAGGACACACCAGTTCAGGAGCAACAATGACCCATTTATTTAATTATAAATTGATTTATATAACTTGGGTCGCCAGCATGGCACAAGGTCGTTGATCACCGCCCATCTGCCTCCCGTACCGGTTGGCTAAAACCTTTCAGAATATTTTCCCAGACAATATCATAACAATACGACACAACAGCTGCAGGTGCAAGATAGAGGGAGTTTTGCTTACAAAATCGTAGCACTGTTTTTCATCGTTTCTGTGAGAAACGGAGCTCTCACAGAGTGCTGCAGAAAGCTGGAAAATTTCTCTGCTAACACTTTTCAGTGTTCACAAAGATGGACCCTGGGTCACGAGTTCTTCACACTTTTGTAAGTTTGGTCCATTTGCATATCAGCATAAATTCTCCAATTGCAACCCCAGTTCATGATGTAACTACCCCAAGTTTGCGTCCCCTCTCAAGGTCTTAGTTTACACATTTTGGAGCCTGGGACAATCCAGGTGTCCTTGGAGAGCAAACCTAGACTGGTTTGTTGTGTCTAACCAGCATGAGAGAACAGCAGCTGACAGGCCCCACGAAACTTCAGAGTTACACACTAGACAGTACAGGATTGGAAAAATATGAAAGTTAAAACCTAAGGCATCATTCCAGACCCTCTGCAAGGCAGAGCAGGGACAGTGACAGGGCAGAGGGGACATTTTGTTGATGTTTATGCTCCTGGCTTGGGAAATCTTTGGCCCCGAGGAGTTAAAAAGACCAGTACCCTGCTTTTCTGCCCACAGAATTCATCTTGGACAAGGGTCTGGAAAAAGCATGAGTGGGACTATTCTTTTTCTCTTGCCAAAGACCCCTGGAAAAAGGATACCTGCAGTGAGGATGCTGGGAGGAGAGGGTGTCTGAATTTGGGGTCCACAGGCAGGTGTGGTACCACCACTATGAAAAAATGTAGAAAAATCTGCTCAGGGCGTTGCTGAGGTATCTGGTGGAGGGCTGGGGACTCCACTGTGGCTGAATCTGCCAGAATTTGCTCTCAGTGACCTTCAGCGAAAGAGTCTGGGCTGGAAAATGATGGAGTCTATAAAACTAGCTAAGCTGTAGAGGAACCAAAAGGAGGAGGAGTGGACCGAGGCCAAGAAACAATTCACAGCAATAATGAAGGCAGGAATGAGAGGTCAGGGATTAAAGTTAAGTGTCTGAGTGTGTGTATGTGTAGGGGAGGGAGGAGTTCCTGACAGAAATTGCTCCTGAAAGGCAGTTAGAAAAACGAAACAAGCTGCCAAAACCAGCAGCGGTGAAGAACAGATCATGTACATCATCCAGAAAAGACCCACGACGGCTCTGGAGCTGCTGTGAGTCAGCAGGGGAGTGGTGAGAGGTGGGGTGAGCATGAGGAAGGCAGGGCAGGGTGCCAGGGCACAGCAGAGCAGAGGAATGGGGTTCACAGCCGCATCTCCTGACCTCACAGCCCAGTTCCTTCAGATCCCAGCCGGGTGTAACTGGGAAGAGTTCTTTCTGCTGTGAAGATGAAGGAGGCGTCCAGGATGAGATGCAGGAATTTTACCTGCATATTGTAAACACAGGGATAAATTGGATTCCACTGTAGTTCTGAGAATGAGGAGTTCGTGTGTGCAGGGTCCCAGCTGGAGCCTGACAGATCTGCATCCAGAATTGCTGCTGTTCTGAGAAGCACTGACCTCTTCAAGACTAGACTGGGCAGGGCTGGAAGCAACCTGGTCTGGTGGAAGCCCACGGAAAGGGGCTGGAACTTTAAGATCCCTTCCCATCCAACCCATTCTGTGATTCTATGACCTCCTGAGTGGTGCTGAGGACCAGAAAGTTCCAGAAAGTTGGTACGGACATGTGCACCCCTCAGAGGACAGGCTTGCCCACAGTGACAACAGACTGGCTAGCGAGCAGCTCTGGCCAGGAGCACTGATGATGCAGCTGGGGGGGAAAAACAATTAAAATACAAATGCAAACCCCCTGTCCAGTAGAAAGGTCTCTCCAGCAGCAATGCAGATAACAAGGTGGGAGGAGCAGGGCTGTCATGGCTGAAGCAGGAAGAGGATCCACACACCCAGCCACAGCTCCATCCCAGCTTTTCCACAAGGAAAAGATGCTCGTTGGCACCTGGCATCCTTCAGAGACGCTGAGGGCAGCAAGGGGAGAGCAGAAAGCACTGCTGGCCCTCAGGAATCATCAGAGAGCTCTCAGGATCAGCCTGCCCCAGGCTGGGTGCTCAGGGCTGCAGAGGGGCTGGAGCAGAGCAGGGCAGAGCAGATGGCTGCAATCTGGCCTTGAAACCCGTGGCTTTCAAACAGCAGCACTGTTTCCTGCTCCCATCACCATTTTCTGGGCTTTCTGTCCACGCTCAGGCCAGATTGCCCACACGGCAGAAAGCAAACAAGCTAATGAGTTGTTTTGAGCTGCTAAATGCAGGGTAGCTGCAGGCAGAGGGACTTGTGTGTGTCGCAAATGTCACAATGTTTGGCAGTCGCCCAGGCAACTCCTGGAGGGGGTTGTCAGCTGAAAGCCCTTATTTTGGACACCCTGAAGTTACATTTTAGTCCAAACCCCCAAATTGCAGCCCTGTGAGTGAAGACTTCTTTCCACGGTGACAATTTTTGTTATTATCATTTTTAAAAGATTTCTCCAGACATGAAACACCCCATCTTTGGGAAAACATTAAGGTGCGGGGATCAGAAGAACAGGAATCTGGCTTCGTGCTGAGGCATTTGGTCTTCCCTGGGTTTGGGACGGTTTTTGAAAAGTGGTGCTGAGGTGGTGGGAGCTGCTGGCTTGGCTTGCACTCGGCGATGCTGTCTCAGGTTCACTGTGGACCGTGTCAGGTGAGATTCCACCACCTCAGCAGCCCTGCAGTGCTGGGATGTGCAGCTCATTTAAGCTGGAAACATTTAACCTGGGTCTAACTTTAGTACATATAGGGTAAGACAGACAGCTCGCATGTGTCTCCTGAAGACAGGCTGGGAGAGCTGGGGGTGCCCAGCCTGGAGAAGACTCTGGAGAGTCTTTAGAGCCCCTTCCAGTGCTTGAAGGGGCTCCAAGAGAGCTGGAGAGGGACTTTGGACAAGGGCCTGGTATGCCAGGACAAGGGAAAATGGTTTTAAAGGAAAAGAGGGGAGTTTTAGATTAGATTTTAAGAAGAAATTCTTTACTCTGAGGATGGTGAGGCTCTGGCACAAGGTGCCCAGCGAAGCTGTGACTGCCCCTGGATCCCTGGAGTGTTGAAGGCCAGGTTGGACGGGGCTTGGAGCAGCCTGGGATAGTGGAAGGTGTCTCTGCCCATGGCAGGGGTGGCACTGGCTGATCTTTAAGGTCCCTTCCAAACCAAATAATTCTGTTATTCTGTGATTCACTCCATACAAATATTTCCCAGGCACCTTTCAGCTCCATGTTCTAGGATGAACTTTTATTCCCAGCCATGGTGGCCCTTTCTCCACCCCAGAAACAGAGCTGAGTTTCTCCTCTCTTCCTAGACCTAGACCAGAGGGAAGGCACAAGGGAGGTGTAACATTTTCTATAGGATTTGAGGTGCAGGGTGACATCTCCCCACCTTCCATCTCCCCATAGAGTCACTCCCGAGCCAGGCATTGCTGCAGCTCAAAAAAAGCACCTCTTTGTCAAAGGCCCCTGGAATTTCCTTTTATCCCAGTCAGGTTGAACAGAAAGGTTGTTTCTTGAAAAAAAAGAGAGAAAGAAAAAAAAAAGGCAAAGAAGAAGTAATTCCTGCGTGCAATAAAAAGATACACTATCTGCTGAATGAAATATAAAGGCTTCACAGCAGCTGTCTCCTGAGTTTGCATTTACCACTGCTCCTGATTGGAAGGCTCGATAAAGTTAATGGGATTTTTACCTCCCTCCCCCTCTCCTCCCTCTCTCTGGAAGGTGGAAGTGTAACAAATTGGATTGGAGTGTGTCTGTCCTTTGTGCCGGCTCAGAGGAGTGCTCAGATCCGAGCAGAGAGGGGACAGGGTGCTGCCAGCGAGGACAAAGCTGACAGGGCTCACTTAGTGCTGTGAAGATGGACGGCAGGGTCACCTTTTCCCTTCCCATTCCCTCGGCATTTCCCTGCAGATCGTTCTGTGACCCCCTGAGCTCGCGGAGAAGGGGAGCAGTGAGACCAGGAGGAGTTGGGGACAACTGAGGGTCCTTCCCCTGTCAGTGCTCAGGTGCACAATGGAGGATCAGAGGTGAAGTGATTTGTGTTTGGGCAGGGAAATCAGGCTGCAAAACTGAAACTGGAAACTCTAAGCCTGCCCTGAAGGTTTTCCTCCTTGTCTTGTGCACTCAGGCTGGCCCTGACCCTTCCTCACACGGCCCCTCCCTGCAGGAAGGCCAAGGGAAGGGGCTCAGGAACGCCCTGTGTCTCTGCAGGAGCACAAAAGGCTTGAGGGGAGATCTCAGGATGTCCCTGGAGCAGAGGGAAATCTGCTCTGAGCGCCTTGCCCAGCCCTTGAATACAAATAAAGCCCAGAATGAGACAAGCTGTGCTCGCCCTCAAATCAGAGCCCAGTGCGACACCAAGAACCTGAGCACCCCTCCCAAAACACGAGTGTGTGCCTCTCCAAAGATGAGCCAGGAGAGGAAAGGACCACAGGAACATGCAGAGCCATGAAGGAGACACGTCAGAGTGACACTGTCCCCAGGAGACCACGAGGAAGGCAACAAGAGCCATTCTGTGACAGCAGAATTGGCTTTGGCGTTGCGTGGGGCACTTTCTAAGAGCACCATTTCCCATCCCAGCCCAAACTTCAGCATTTTTTGCTCTTCTAAGCAGTTTCTGGGACCTGTTAAGATCCCAGGAACCTGGCCCAGCTGGGAATGAGCAGAGAGCATCATGCTCAGACGCCACAAGGGTGATGTAGGTGAGGATCTGTGGAGCTGGAGTAGATGAAGGGCAGTTCAGGATCAGTGCTCAGCCAACACAACCTTTGCTCACCCTGAGTATCTCCAGCCAAAGTAACACCCAGCGATAAACACAGCTGCTGACCTCTTCCTGCTAATTTAAATGAATAATAAAGGCAAGTGCAGCTTTCCCATTGCATTTTAATTATGTGATAAGAAAAGTGCTGAAACCAAAAGAAATTTGCAACGGTCCTTGCATTTTCATATTAGGAAAAACAAGCAAGGGTGGCAGGTGATGTCTCCATATCCAAGAGTTCATTTTAATTAACTCCTGCAAATGAATGGACTTCTTGCTTTGGCTCTGGCTAAGCTGTATTTGGTTGGGTCACTGTGACTGAAACGTGACAACCAAGAGGAGAGCTTTGAATGCTCCAGGTTACCTGTGATGAAGGCACAGCTTTCCCTGACGGAGCATTTCTCTCCTTTTGGCCATGGTTATGTTTTCCTTGCTTTAGGCGAGTCTTAGAGCCCTCCGTGGGGAAAGCTGGGGCAATCCTCCTCAAGACTCCATGATCTTAGGAGACTTTTCCAGCCTTTATGATTTTATGAAGTGTTCTTCAAGATCCGAGCAAAAAATGGTACCCTGGGAAGTGAGGGGCTGCTCCAGTGCTGCAGGAATTCATCATTCCAGGGTCGAGGCTGGAGAAGTGGCAGAAGTAGGAGCCCTTCCGCCCACGGGCAGGTGCTGAAGGCTTGTAAAATTTACATCCTCCATGGAGCTCAGGTTGGATCTGTCCCTGGCTTTCCCCCTCGCCACGTTGTGCCTCTGCTATTGTTGCCTAATATCAAAAGGGAAAAACTCTTGCAACAGTGTTGAAATACTAAAATAAAAAGCAGACTTTATCTGGAAGCTTCCAGGTGTCCCAGTGGTCATGGGTACACTCGGTATTGTGTTTCTCCAATTTTTGTAAGTTTAACAAATTATCATATCTAACAAACATTGGCCAGTTAGGAGAGCGGTTGGTTAGGTAATTTTTCCCTGGGTACTGCCCCGTTGGAGTTGGTCCAGGGCTTCTTTGCCCCATTTCTTGTTGTGTCTTCTGAGATTCTGATTGGAAAACAAAATGTTCTTCTTGTAGGTCCTCTTCTTGAAAATAAGAATGAAGAGTATTTCGGGAATGTGTTAGCTTAGCTTATCATCCTAAAATCTAAGAGGAAGGGGAGGAAAAGTTCTAGGAGCTATGGAATAGTGGTCTACAGAGCTACAAACATATGAAAAATATACAAAAAGCAAAAATCGGTAGGCATGGCTATGCCTGTACCTAAGGGCCTTCCTGCTCTCCATCAGTGGATTTGAGATGCAAGAAGCATTTTGGGAGCACCAACGGGCATGAGCTGAGCCCAGCACAGGTTCTGTGCCAAACCAGACACTGCTGTGCCCAGGGGAGCCCTCTCTGGGCTGGGTCCTGGCAGGGACACAGATCTCAGGCACTGCTGAAGGCTCTGTCTGTGCTGCTAACGGAGAGAGGACCAGGATTTCTCTCCCTGGAACAAGTGACATTTGCTCCTGTCCCATGGGGGTGGCAAACGTAGGCAAGGACAGTCTGGTCTTGGAAACAGCCATGTTGGAGCACGAGCAGAAATGTGAGTAAATTAAAAGTTAAGTAATCAGGGTGTAGAGGTGATGAGTGATGTGCCCACACACGTGTCCACGCGGATTCTGGGCACAGGGATTGCCAGGACCCTGTCCCTCTCTCATTTGTCCCTGTCCTCCCTGCAGAGTGGCGGCAGGCGAGCGGGGCGAGGATGATCCTTCAGGATGAGGACATCACCACCAAGATAGAGAACGACTGGAAGAGACTCAACACGCTGGCGCACTACCAGGTAACTGTGGGAGAGGCTGGGTAGGAGTTAGATCTTCTTTCAGACAAAATAAAAAGCAAAATATTATCCTCTCGCCCAGGGAAGTGGTGGAATCAGCGCTCCTGGAAGTGTTCAAAAAAACTTGTGGATGTGGCAGCTGGGGACATGGGTTAGTGCCGGGTGAACAGTTGGGCTTGATGACCTTAAAGGTCTTTTCCAACCTTAATAACTCTGTGATTTTATCATTCTAAGATGCAGAGGTAAAGAATGGTTGAGTGGGCAATAACTGGGCAGAAGCCCCATGTTGAGCACATCCCTGCTGTCCCACTGTCCTTGTCCCAGTCATCCTGAGCAAGGCTAGAGATGAAGCCAAGGGCAGAAAAAAAAAATCTTCTTCCTCTCTCAAAGGACATCCCCGGTGAGTGAAGGTGGTGAAGAGAAGATGAGGACAACACAAGCTAACATGTCTCATGCAGACAGACAAACCCAAGGCCTTCCATGTCCCTTTTTCCAATGGATCTGTGGCCTTTTAATGCAAGCAGAGTTCAGAAGGATGGAAGAGAGAAAAATGGAAAGAGGGAGGCTTGGTGACTGGAGAAAGGAGGTGGGAAACAGCATGGCTGGAGACCATGGTGCAGTGGAGGTGTCACTGCAAGGAACCCTTGTTTTCAATCCCTGTCCTGGTCCGGGGGACCTGCTCTGCTTCCCTTCATCTCTGCATGACCGGGAAATCCATAAGAGAGGGTTAAAAATGTCTGAAAATATCTTACACAAGTGGTAGATTTAAAGAAAAAAATGGAGTTTTGGTCAAAAGCTTGTCCCTTGGAAAAAAAAACAAACAAAAAAACAACAAAAAAAAAGACCTCATTAAGTTTAATCCGATGCTGACGATTTTGTCATTTCCTCCATCACACCTCAGCAATCTCTGTTTCATAACAAGATTATTTTCTCTTGTCACTTAAGGGCTGAGCTGAGGAGGCAGCAAGCAATAATTTGAACAGGAAACAAAACTTTTTACTTCAGATTGACTGAAGCATTGCTGGCTGATTTTGACGATTTTTTTTCCCAGACAGAGCAAGGACGTTTCCTGCTTTATTTCATCAACAAACCAGGCATAATTTTCTTCCCTCTCTGTGCTTTTTCCATGGTTTTTTTGCTCCAGGCAACGAGCTCCCAGCTGTATGATGAGCTGGGCCAGGTCCTCAGGAAACATCATTTTCCTGGCTGTCCTGAAGGCTGACATGGAGCATGCTGGGACAGAGATTCCCTTTGCCTCAGTTTCCCCGTCTGTGGTGTGGGGCTAAAACTACAAAGAGCCAATAATTGCCTTCCATGATAGCCAAGGGGCTATTTAATTAGCTTCTGCGGTGCTTTGAAGATGAAAAACTCCATGCGAGTGCTAATTATTATTATTATTATTATTATTATTATTACACAGACAAGAGTTAGACATCGTTAGCAGGGGTTTTTTTTACTCATCTCCTTTTTATGATGTCTTATTTATCACAGATGTTCCTGATGGGGCTCATTTGAGCCACTGGCTTGTTAACATTTCTGATAAGGGACCCACATGATTTGCCTTGTAGAAATGGGAGGTCTGGCTCCTTTAGAAAAGCCCTGTGGTCCCTCAAAACACTGTCCCATGACATCCTGGACATCAGCCACTCCAAAGCTGCTGCTTTTCCACATCTGAGACCCCCTGACGCCACAAAGAGAAAGAAGTTGTGGCAGTCCCTTCAGTCCAGCAGTGCATTTGTCACATGGAAGGGTGAGAGGCTGACAGGATCAAAGTGGAAAACGTAGACAGGAATTTTTGAACCAGGCACCCAGATATCCCTTGCACTCCAGGAGGAAGGAATGGAACATTTCACATTGGTTTTATTATCCTAATGGGCCCGCCAAGCCTGCTTGAAGTAGCTCACGTGATTTTATTATTCTCATGCTCCTGCTCTGCCTAAGAGCTTCCCTGGGATGAACCTATTGTCAAATTTACTAAGGTTAATGCAAAAACTATCTCTGAAAGTGTTTAAAAGGCCTCTGGATGTGGCCCTTGGGGACATGGTTTAGTGGTGAACACGGTGGTGCTCAGCTAATGGTTGAACTCCATGATCTGAAAGGCCTTTTCCAACCTAAATGACTCCGTGACTCACATTGTCATCACTGGGCTTTGAATCAGGGCCTGAATGGAGCAGAATCTGTTTGTCACCAGTTGTCCCTTTGTCCAAGTGCAGGATTCTGGCTGTGTAACAGCAGATTTTGTCCCTTTTTCATTACTAGACCAACTCACTGAAGAAAGAGATTGAAGCTTTGAGGGCAAACTGTGCCCTGCCTACGGTGACACTGATTTGCAGCTCCTGCTGCCCTGGGCATGGTCCTCAGCCACTTTTCAGGAGTTTATTGACCAAGTCCCTTATTTTTTCTGAAGGTTCCAGATGGATCTGTGGTGGCTTTGGTCTCCAAGCAAGTCACTGCCTACAACGCAGTCAACAACTCCACGGTGTCCCGGACGTCAGCCAGCAAGTATGGTAAGGGTTCGTGTACTGGGATGGACTGGGAGAGCACTGGGAAGAGATCCCAAACCTCACGGTGGTCACAAGACTCTGAGCACCAGCAGGGAAATTGATGGGCAGATGATTAGTTGATGGAATGAGGCAGGAGGAGAGGATTTAGCCATCTGAAAACTCTGGCACCTTGTTCAAGCTGTTCATCCAACAGCTGGATTGCTCTTGGGAAGATCTCCTCCCTCATCAGCGAAAGGAGGAGTCTGTAAAATCAACTGTCTTCCTCTTAGGTCACTAAATGTCACTCTTAGAGTTCGAGGTCTTTATCAGCAGATCTCGAAGCAGTGGATGGCTGTTCCCACTGTCCCCATGAGACAGCTGAGAGTGGCACAGCTGTGAAAGGGATGCCAGGTGGAAACTCCTCGGCAGAGCCAAACAGGGACCTCCTGAGTGTCACCCACCCCCTCCCACACCTTCCTCCCCTGCACTAGGGTTGCATCCAGGCCGTGTCTCACTAAGGTGATGCTGGGCAGCAAAACAAACCATCCCTAACGTACAATCAGAGTGCTGCAACTGCCCCCTCCAACCTGAATGCTGCTGTCGTATCACTTTATTAAAATTTTTAATTTATGAAAGCATCTCCAATCCTTCTTACTCCCTTTATCTTAAGGGAAAGTGCAGTTACTCAATGTCCAGAGGTGCCCCCTTCCACTTCCTCCAAGGACATAAATGATCCATGAGGCCTTATTAATATTCATCCTCTTTGCCATGTTGTTGCAATTACTGAAAGACACAGTGACCTTTGGAAAGGAAGACTTGAGGGGGGTTAATTTCTGTTGGATTTCTTTAATTCTTTTGCCATTTGATTTTTCAGGAGGAGGGAATGGGGAAGGAGGCAGGGGGAGGAGAAGATGCGGTGGGTCAAAAAGTGATTGTTAATTGCAATTAAGAAAACAGCATCCAGAGAGAAAAAGGATATTCCATCTGATAATTAATATGTAGAGATTGGTAATGCATTAATGAGGCTGATTCAGATCTTGCTACAGAAAGGTGCAACACTTCTGATAATTATGGCTGGAAAAGACAACATTGCTGGAAGGTCAGGGAGAGGGGAATGCCTTGTGCTATCACTTAGAGGCAAAGGGAGGCAAAATTTGGAGGCTAAAAGTATTCTTGGAGAGGAAATTTGTGGGGGTCCACCTGGGGTGCTGGCTTTTTTCTGTCAAAACAAGATTTTGGAGCAGGGAGTGAGGAGGATGGCTGGGCAGGAGTTGTTTGTTTGCTTTGATGCCAAGGGAGGGAGCGGAGGCAGCTCCTTCTAAATCTGGGGATGAGGAGCTAAATAAGAGATCTCATTAGAGACACCAATATTTTTATGTCAAGCAGCATGGATAAAAAATATGGGGAAAACCAGTCACAAAAGGAACTGGTTACCATAAGGAACTGGTGCTACCCCCTGAACCGGTCCTGGGAAGTGTCTGACGCTGACAGTACCACTTGCCAGGGGATATGATAAGAGATAAAGCCTGGGGACAACTAGAAACCAGTGTCTGAACCTCATTTAATTTAATAGTGTAGACATTGGCATCACACCGGCCTTGGTGACATCGTTTGCCTTTGCTGAGCCAACCACTCACACAAAACTTTGAACTCAAAGGCTTTGAAAAACGCATTTGGTGGCACGCCACCAGCATGTTTCCTGAAAATCCCAACCCCGAGAGCTGCTGAGACACGTGGAGACCCCTGGATCTGTGTCTCTGCAGAAAACATGATCCGCTACACGGGCAGCCCCGACAGCCTCCGCTCGCGCACCCCCATGATCACCCCCGACCTGGAGAGCGGCGTCAAGATGTGGCACCTGGTCAAGAACCATGAGCACGGGGACCAAAAAGAGGGTGACCGAGGCAGCAAGATGGTTTCTGAGATCTACCTGACAAGGTTACTGGCCACCAAGGTAGGTGGTGGGGGCGGGGGACAGGGAGAGAATGGTTTGGTTGGAGGCTGTGGTGGAATTTCTTGCCAGCAAGGAATGAGAGGCCGCTCAAAGGATGCCAAAGGTGGGTAAAGAGAGATGAGCAGAAGGAAAACGGAGCAAGAGGAAAGCTCCATGCATGGAGGGAAGGAGCTTGAGCTTTGAAAGCAGAGTGAAAAAAGGGACACTGGAAAAGCAACAAGGAGTAACAATCCAGGGCCATGAGATTGGTGGAAAAAGCACAGTGGGAGGCCCTGGAGTTGTCGATTACACTGGTTTGTAATTTGTACCGAAATTGAGCAAGTGAAGAGCCAGAGCAGGTGCTCAGAGCAGGGTCCAAGGATGTGTCAGGCCTCACAGTGTGAAATGGACTCCTATACCACAAAATCCTGAGTTTTGTGGTACAAATCCTTCTCTGCTTTTCCCCTGGGCCAATGAAGACTCTTGTGCTGGTGACTTGGAGAGGGTCACATTGACCTTACAGTGAGACATGAAAACTCAGGGTCTCCAGAGAGAAAATACAGATTAAATCGAGTGGGGACAGAGCAGGGACATCCTGACCTGTGTCTCCAGACACATCTGGAGTTTTGACTGTTAGCATTTTTTGTCAGGGTATTAATAGGCACAAAGAAAGTTCCATGTGTTCGTGCAAATGCTGTCAGATTTTGCCCATCAGACACATTCCCATCACTCGTTTAAGTCCTACTTTCCAGATTTACCTGCACATTTATTCCTCAACTCATTTTGCCTCTGATGTCTGGCTCTCCCCACAGCCTCACTCAGGCTGTCTGGGCTGCAGAGGGATTTGGAGGTAAACTGGCTTTGTCTTTAGCCCCTGGTCCATGCCCCATTCCCTGGCATCAGGAGGCTTTTATGGATCACACAACATGAAAAGGAAATGTTGCTCCCCAGGGCTCAGGCCCCAGCTGGTGTAGACCAGCGAGCATTAGACTGGTGCTGATTGATGCTGTCGGGGGATACGGCCCCTACCCCACCACTGAACTGCTTTTGCTTCTGTTCTGGGTCACAAACTCAACACTTGGGTTGGTTTTTTTGTCGGTTTGTTGGGGTTTTTTGGGGGGATTTTTTTTGTTTGGTTGGGGTTTTTTTTAATGGAGATGACAGAAGAGCAGCTGCAAAACCTGCGCCGTGACAGAAAAAGCAGGAAGGTTGGGGTTTTATTGTTTCCTCTCCTGGGCCAAACAATTTTCTTTTCTCATTGTGACCATTACAGGGAGGGAAAGAGAGAGAGCAGTCACTGGTAATACAACCCCCAGAAATACTTCGTTAAACTGACAATGATTTTTATTCTGGTAAATCCCTGACCTGTGATACCTAAGAGCATCTTGCCTAAAAGCCTCAGAGGTTTTCTTGGCATTTGTGAGGGCGAGCATGTAGAGAACGAATTCCCTCCAGGAAATGAACCTGGGGGCAGCTCTTCCATGTCAGACCAAGAGGATTTCCCCTCCGGAGCCCTTTCTGAGTCAGACATGTGCTGCAGGGTTTTGCTCGCCCCGCAGGAGTTCACAAAAGCAAAAGGTGCCTCTGTTTGTTTCCCAAAGAATAAATCAAGTGGTGAATCAGCCAGAGACACCAGCTTTCTAATTAAGTGTTTGTTAGCTCCAGGTAAACTTGAGTCACCCTGGTGGAACCTGGGGCTTTGTTTCTAGAAAGGAGACATTTCTTCCCTAGGTCTTCAGAGAAACAGCAGAGTTTTATCTTTCAGGAAAGGACATTTTTCATTTCAGGGAATGTTTGTTGGAGATTCAATTGATCTTTGGTTATTTTAGCAGCTGTATGGTTTGTTCACACCAGAGCCTGTGAAGCTCTGGTGACAGAGAAAACGTGTCCTGCCTGGTTCCATCCCAAAGCCAGCCTAGAACTCCTCAGCTGTCCCCTTCTCCAAGCCTGGTCACCCTCAGATATTCCAGCTCCTCTCCTTCCTGCTAAAAGTCAACTGATCTCACAAGGGTGACTCTCCGAGCCCTGGATCTGGGATTGTCCTGCCAGTGGGGAGTAAAAAACGAGGAGGCCTCTTGGGAATGAAGTTTGTGTTATTTATGGCACCGGTCACACATTAACCAGCTGCCTCTCTCCAGGTTCTCTTGCCCTATTTCTGTCCATGACACCTTCTGCTGTGCTCTACGGCAGAACTTCTCTTCCAGCTGACTTCTCTTCCCAGCTTAAAAGATGGGTGAAAGCCAGCATAGAAAATGGCTGGGTTTTGTCTCATGGATGCACTAAGGCCTTGAGGATCTGCAGAGAGAGGAATCTGTGTGGCAATGAGGTGTAAAGGTTCTTGTGACGCTACACACCTGTACTGAAATTCCCAGGTCAAGTCACACTTAACCAATATTAGGTGGCCCCCACTTTCCAATCACACCTGGCTCTGATCCACAGACATGCCCTGTTTTCAGTGGGGTTCCAAAATTCAGCGTCCTCTCCCCACTTGTTACCTCATGCTCTTCTTTCCTTCCTTCCTTCTCCCACCAGGGCACCCTCCAGAAATTCGTGGATGACCTGTTTGAGACCATCTTCAGCACTGCTCACCGTGGCAGTGCCCTCCCCCTGGCCATCAAGTACATGTTTGATTTCCTGGACGAGCAGGCAGACAAGCACAACATCCACGACCCCCACGTGCGGCACACCTGGAAGAGCAACTGGTGAGTGAGTGAGACAGCCCAGTAGGGTCCAGCACCAGATACTGGGCTGGAAGGAGAGCAGAGTGACGTGGGGGAGCTGAGGACCTTGGCATGGGATTTGAAGCACCAGGCTCAAAAAGGCTTCACCAGGCTCAGTCTTCCCAAGCCAATGGGGAAGCCAGAAAATCCCAAAATCTAAAGGATATTGCCAGGGATGGAGCACTTTTGCTAAACGGGTCCCAGTATGCCTTGTATTACATGGAAATGGATAGACTTTTGAGGGATTTGATGAGGAAAAATGAAGTTTTGGATTGCTGCAGTGCCCAGGATCCCAGACATAGGAATATCTAGAGAGGCATGGGAAAGGATTCGACACCGCTGGCTTCATCTGCACTGGACGTTTGAATTCCCAGCTCCATTTGTTTGCCCACACAGAGGTATCTCATGCCAGCTGAGAATTTTAAGGTATCCAAGACATCCTCAGATGATGTGGAGCACCCAGAGGAGACTTGTACCCTCCTGGGTGGCAGCTGGAGGCCAGGAGAGCATCTCCAGTGGTACAAAGTGTTTAAAGGGTCTGGAGCTGGATGTGAGTCTCCTTTGGAGGGAGTGACTAAGGGTCACATCAGTGGCAAAGTGTGACATCAGTGACAGAGTGTGACATCAGCCCCCTGCTCCAGCTGCCAGCTCCTCCTCATACCTGCATCGGAAAAGCCAGGATCGATGGAGAAAAACCTCCTCTCTGCTGAGTCTCCCCTCTGGAAAGAGCTCCCTGGGGAATGGCTCCCTCCCCTTCTCCTGTGCAAACACAGGGACTATAAAAGGAACAGCAGAGGAGAGCCACGGGGCTCCCAGCTCATGCATTTTTTCCCTTTCCCAGCCATGCTGATGGCAGATCGTCACAGCCCCGGTGACATAAAAAAAGAAACCCCATGCACCAAAGAGGCTTTCAACTAATGAAACATTAGCATATTATTAACATTATCTGCGGCACTAATCTAAGGCTGATTGCAGCCACTCAGCCTAAATGAGCAGGAGGTTTATTTAAGGGGGGAGGGGGGAAGGCAGAGTGTGTGTGTGTTTGTGGGAAAAGGGGCAGTGTGAAGAAATCTGTTCAATCAGATCAAATTAACTCAAAGTCACATCACAGGGCTTCATTATTCCCAGCCAGGGACATCGTCCCCATCCCCTGCCTACGCCCAGGCACACCCAGGCACACAAACACACGCTCTGCTCCTCCTCACCATGGCTGTGCCTGTCATCCAAACACCTGCGCAAGGACTTCGGCAAGGTTCACCCATCCACCTCATTCCCCAAGTGATGATTCTCCACTCCCAGCCTAAAATCCCACAACTCCATCACGTCTCATTGCCATTTTTTACTTTCTCTTCCCTGAAGCCCTGGCACAGGTTGTTCAGAGAAGCTGTGGCTGCCCCATCCTTGGATTGTTCAAGTCCAGGGTGGATGGGGCTTGGAGCAACCTGGAAGAGTGGCAGGTGTCCCTACACCAAGGGTGTTGGAACTGGATGATCCTTAAGGTCTCTTCCCACCCAAAGCACTCTATAATTCTGTGTTTTCCAGCATCTCCCATTTCTCCTGCACTTGGCTGACAGGATTCCCTGTGTGGGGCTTTCCTTACATTTGTTCTGTGATTTTGGCTCAGGAGAACACAGAGAGATTAAGGAAAACATGGTGTCAACCCTCTGTCAGCAAGGTTGTTACCCAAAATCTATCAGACATGGAGGTGAATTTTTTACAGTGAACACAATGAGCAAATGGGAGGAACTGGGGAATATCAGGAGAATTTGCTAAGCTGGAAGATGCAGAGAGTGAAGGTAGACTTAACAATCTGCCCGAGAGAGAGACAGGAGCTGGGCTCTGTGCTCAGTGACTCATCCCAGCTCCTGGGCCATGATCCCTGCCATGCATTTACCCTGACAAAAAGGCTTGAGGCAAAGGCCACAGGTATCTCGTAAAAGGTACCTCGGGGCATCTCATACAAATGAGCTGCTCTTTGGAGAAAAAGGGGGAAAAGGGCTTTGGATTGCAACTGGAATAGCATTTCCTTGGTTAGGGCAGATATATTTTCATATCAAAGGCTGTGATACTTGTTTCCCAGTTCCCTTTTTTATTTTTCCTTGAGGCAACAGGGCTTTCCCTGTCATGTAGCAACTGCTTTCTGCCCGGGGTACTGGGATCATGTGCAGGCTTGGGCTGGAGAAGTGGAGAGTGACAGGACAAGGTGTCTCAGCACACACAGGGTGTGCCATCAGCATTCCCAGTCCCCACCTGGCAGCTCTACCCACCTCTCTTCCCATGGGACTGCTGTGAGGGCTAAAAGCCAACTCCCTCAATGAGAAATGCATAGAATCACAGAATGGTTTGGGTTGGAAGGGACCTTAAACTCATCCAGTGCCACCCCCTGCCAAGGGCAGGGACACCTTCCACTATCCCAGGCTGCTCCAACCCCCGCCCAGCCTGGCCTTGGACATTTCCAGGGATCCAGGGGCAGCCACAGCTTCTCTGGGCAGCCTTTTAACACATACCATAATAATTTTTGTGGGTTCAGTGCCTCTCCTCATCTGATGGAGCAACCAAGAGGGTCAACTTTGCATTGCAACTTAAAGCACAGAGAGATTCAGAGTCTTCGTCATCGCCTAAATTATAGTCCCTTTAATTTATGGGCACCTCCAACAAGATTGTATTGACTTTGAGACTGACCAAATCTGCCTTTTGAGGGTAAACAGGGACAAAAGGTGACCTCGCTGCCGTCCCTAGACATTGTAGGGGAGGAATTCACTGCCTAGCAAAGTTTATCCCAGAATCTTCATATCCACACCGCCACCTTTGATTTCCACCCACCGTTTGCTGCTGCAACGTCACACAGCAAAGCCCGTGAGCTGTGCACTGACTGTGTCCCCTCTCCCACCCCTCCTGCAGCCTCCCCCTGCGGTTCTGGGTCAACATGATCAAGAACCCACAGTTCGTCTTCGACATCCACAAAAACAGCATCACAGACGCCTGCCTGTCCGTGGTGGCTCAGACCTTCATGGACTCCTGCTCCACCTCGGAGCACCGCCTGGGCAAGGACTCCCCCTCCAACAAGCTGCTGTACGCCAAGGACATCCCCAGCTACAAGAACTGGGTGGAAAGGTGAGTTTTGGCCATGGAATGACATGAAGTGACACAGCGAGGCCCTGCTTTGTGGGTGGAGGTAGGAGGCTGTTAGAGTGCACCAGGTGGTGGCAGAGAGACGGGCCCTGAGGATCAGAGAGAGGGCCTCTGTCCTGGGCCCGGAGGTGACCCTGGGAGTGCATCCAGGTCACTGGGGCTGGACTGAGAGAGGATTGTGTGTTTATGGACAGACTGGGCCTGTGAGAAGTGTTCATTGGAGTTTGTGGCCTTATAGGGCATTGTTTGCCTGTTCCCATAATGGGGAACATCTGTGCAATGCCCCAGGTGATTGGGGGACACTGTGGGGAACATCTTTGCTGTTTATAGGATGTGATATCCTGTGGGGTGCTGGTATTTAGGGAATTCTGACTGCGCAATAAACGGCTTTGCCACTCTCCATCTGGTGAGCAAGGTCCTTGCCCGTGCGTCAGTACTACAAAAGGAGGCAGCATCACTATCGCTTTTGGAAGCTGCCCCTGGGGCTTTTTTTGGCTTTGGCTTTTGCTAAGTGGAAATCTCCAGGTTAGCCTTTTGTTCCCTTGTGCCTCGCGGCAGAGATGGAAATTTGATTAAGGGTGGGAGCTGAAGGTGTTTGCCATCGTTGTTTCTCTTGCGGAGAAACTGCCGAGAGGTGGCAGAGGGAGGAAGGAAGGGGAGGTGATGTGTGTGAGCCCTGGGAAGCACACAGGCTTCTCAGTCTTTCCACACAGGCCAGAAGTGGTCTGCTGCTCTCAGTCCCCATGCTGCCTAGATCCCAAGGGATTTATAATTATCCCCCAGTAACTTCCCTTGGAGTCTCTTCTGTGCTTTGAATGAGATACCAGACCACTGACAGGCTGCTGACTGAAGCTCTGCAGGTATTTCCTGTCAGGTCAGCGGTTTTTCCAAGCGTTTTGTCCACACCTCCAAGACCTGTGGCTGTACTTCAATCTGCTGTACTGAGGGTCAGTGCCTTGCAAAGCTGCTCCACAGGGAATACAACCAAAACAACTATTCCTGCAGCATGCTGGAGCTTCAGTTTCTGTAGGGTTTCCCCCAGGACGAGCAAACTGCAAGTCCTGCTCTTCATCCAGCGGGAGCTGTGCTTTGCTTTCCAATATCCTGCACTTGCCTGGCGTTATTGACAGGTTTGGGAACTGCACAGATGGGAAATGGTTGCTGCTCTGTAAATACAAAGGCAGGTTTATCCTACAGATCATTCCTGTGCACTGCATCCAGCTTTCAGCAGTGATTTCTCTGGATGACTTCCCAGGCATGGCCTAAAACTGATACCGTGTCACACAGGTTGTACAAGGGCTCTGCTGCTGCAGACACCTCACGCTGCGCTATAAATCCCTGTATTGCCTTTGCTGGGGATGGTTTTCTCTCATTTCGTGAAAGGAGTGTGGCTGATCAAACAGCTCCGTCCCCTACTCGGCACGAGGCAGCATTTTTTTCCAACAATTCTCCCATTGGTCTGTGATTTGTCTGGACAATTATTTTTAGATGTGGTTAAACACTTCAGCAAATGTCGTTTCTAGGCAACCTGCAAGGCTCTTACGAGCTACCTTGCTTAATTATGACCTACTTTTGGTACCGTGTCCAAGTTTCTTAGTATGGATTGAGGCTGATTGCTGGATTGACCTGGATAATGGGAAGGAAGTGGTGGATGTTCCATTTAGAAATCAAGTTTGTACCAACAGTGACCCAAAGGTGTCATTCTCCAGTGATGCTTTAGCAACACCCTGTGTGGGTGGGTGGGTGGTTTCTGTGGACAAATAACTTGTTTTCCATCTGGTTCCAATCAATCTGGTTGATTTTATCCTAGGAGATGTTACATTTGAGTGACAAACTGAGGCATTTAAGTGGAGAATGGGATATTTCCTTAAGCAACAAACACCTTTTTTCTTTGCCCCCCTCTGGATAAACAAAAGGCTGCAGTTTCCATTTTACTTTTTCCAGTATTGATTTCACTTTACAACTTTTTGGAGCTAAATCCTGGTGCCCAGTGATCTTCAGCAATAGGTGCTGCATTTCCTTGGAAGTTTTCCCAAACAACTGGGTTTGCAAACGAGGTACATAACACCTCCTGCTGCTTGTAAACAGCCCTGGATCCCTGTCCCCAGCATGTGCTGGGTTGTTATCTGCACTGATGTCTGACAACTCGAACTGAAGCCCAAGGGGAGGCTGCAGGTTTTGGAATATGGTTAGAGCTTCTTCCCTGCTTTTATTTTTGTGTGTCAGTTCCACTGACTCAAGGCAGTGGCACCTGGATGCTGTGGGACATGAAAGAAAAAACCTATCAGCGATGAATAAAATATAATTTGAGTTCCACCCCGAGCTAATGAATTCCTTTTCTCCGTTCCGCGATTGTGCTTTGAGGGAGTTATTCCAAATCCAAAGGCTTCCAGTGCTGGTTTGAGCTATTTCTGTAGTCAGCATCAGCTGGAGATGGCATCCTTCAAGACCACTAGACTTCTTCAAAGAGTGAATCACGAGATAAAAAGTCAGGGAGTTTAAGAAGTGGTTGAGTAAATCAGAAGAACCTGAAATCAAACGAACTTCTTTGACGAGGAGGAAACTCTGAGAGGGTAATTAGACTGTGGTAGATTGTACCCAACTTGAGGCACTCTGGATTAAAACACGCCTGGATTTAGAGGTATGGAAATAGAGCTGAGCTGGCTTACTCCAAGCCATCCCTTTGAAACCTCTGGTTTCTTGGTGTGGAGCCTTTAGGACTCGCAAAACTCAGAGCAGGCAATGACCTTGGCATGAGAAGGAGGCAGGGATGAAAGGACTTCCCTCCAATCCTTCAGGTTTCCACCTGGGAATGTGCATTGGGGAGGGAATAGTTACAGCTTCTGGACTGAGCAGTGGTCTGCCTCCACAGGGTGGTCAACTGGAAATTTGATTCCAAGAGATTTCAACAGCAAGACTGTCAGGAATCCTCACCGGTTTTATTTGTTTGTTTGGCTCATGTTTTAGCGTAGGATTTCCTCATGTTTTCAGTTACTTGTTTGTGATGAGTCAAGTGCTGCCTTCGGAATGAGGATGCATGAAAATGACTAATTAAAAAATTTTAAAATTTACCAGTTTTTGCAATTTCATGTCAACTTAATGGAAAACTATATTAGAAATGGAGATCTTCCATGACATTTTGAGAGGTTGGTTGTTTTAGTACCCATTTCTATAATTAATCAAGATAATGGACTTGCTGACAACAGCAACAAAAGATTATTGTGCATTGGCTAAATCCAGTTGAAGATGTTCCCTGCTCATTGCAGGGGGCTTGGACTAGACGACCTTTAAATGTCCCTTCCAACCCAAACTATTCTGTGTTTTATGATAGTCCTTTTATAACATTATTGGAAGCAGAGGTGGACTCTGCCTGCTGAAACAATCCAGATGAGAAATTTTTGGGGAAAAGCAGGCTCACTGTTCAAATGATACACCCAGAGCTGGAAACACGTGGTTAAAAAGTGTCCCGGCGCAGCCACATCTTGGATTTCCTGCTGCAGAACACGAGGCCTGGTGAGGCAGGACAATTAACCCAGGAAACTGGGACAGGCTATTTGGCTTTTGTTGAAGCCACGAAGAGTCGGGCTGTGGTTCTAAAACAAAGTGGCGGCTTTTCAATTATCGTTATATGAGTCTATTAAAAAAAAAAAAAAAGAAGAGGAAAAGAATGGGAACGGTAGAGCAGAATCTCATCTGACTTCAGTTAGTAAAACTCCATAGGCTCTGCTGAATTTACATTAGAGCAGCTTCAGATCTGCATCTTTTCAAGTTTACTTCAAATGTCCCCTTTGAGCCTGGAAATCTGGAGAACTTGGGAGCATTTGATGCAATCCCCAAGCAATACAAAGGGAAGCCTGTTCTAATTGGGACTGTCTCATTAGCATTCAACACCACACTGAAAAGATGACAAAGGGCTGTGGCTGACCTTTCATTTCTCTCCATGCTGCCAAGCTTAAGATAACACTTGTTTGAACTTCATTAACACCATTTAATTGCCTGCATCACAATCAATATGATGTTTCCCTCCCGAAGCCTGGCATGGAGGCAGGGATGTGGGAGACTGAAAAGGGGCAGAGCACAAAAAGCAGAAGCCAAAGAGTTTTCCCTTTCACAGTGGTGCCCAAAACACCTGCAGGGCTGCAAGGAGAGGATCTGGTGCTCTTTTTCTTCCTCATCCCTGCAGAGACTCGGTCTCCTTTTGGCTGCTTATTGTGCATTGAAAATAGCCCCTCTATGGAAAACTTAATGGAGACATCAGAAGTGTTCTTAACTTAAGATTCATCCAATGGAGACCATTCAGAATAGGCTTGCCAGGTTCGGGATCAAAAGAAGCTTAAAGTGATCTGATATGTGGGATTTGGAGTTAGAATATCTGCATTTTATTGTGTTAGCCTGGGTGCAAACACTGTCTGACCTAGCTGGTGCTACCAGACTCCTGGGGCCGTGATCTCATCTACCTTTTTTTTCCATGCATGGGCAGAAAGTTATAGGATGAGGGGGAACAATTTTAAACTGAAAGGGAGAGATTTAGGTGAGATGCTGGGAAGATATTCTTTACTCAGAGGATAGGAAGGCCCTGGCACAGGGTGGTCAGAGAAGCTGTGGCTGCCTCATCCCTGGAAGTCTCCAAGGCCAGGTTGGACATGGCTTGAAGCACCATGGGATACTGGAAGGTGTCCCTGCCCATGGCAGAGGGTGGCACTGGATGAGATTTGAGGTCCCTTCCAACCCAAACCATTCTGATTCGATGATTCATGAAGCAACTATATGATTTGCATCCCATTAGCCTTTAGATGTCAAGGTCTAGATCTTGTTTGGAAGTGCTTTGAGAGTGTTTGGAGTACACAAAACAGACAGACTGTTCCCATTTGGGATTTCACCTACCCAGTGGTTCCCCTTGGGGTTTCAGGGCTCTCAGGTCACCAGGAAATCTCTGTCTGTGCAGTGCTTGTGATGTCTGCGGTCACTTTGCAGCTAACTTTAGAAAGAAAGACAAACTGAGCCAGTTTAATGCAATAAAAAGCGGGAGGTACCCTAACATTGTGAGTTACTGAGGTTTTAAGGAGAAACTCTGAGGGCTTTAAAAAAGAGCATCACATGACAGGTGCAAATCCTGGCTCTACTTTAAAAAATGAGTTTTCTGTGCCCCCTCTCCCTCTGCTGGAAAGAAGGCTCAAGAAGTAGCATACCAAGGGTCAAAGTAGGGGGTGTTGTCAGTGGAGATAATAAAAAACAGTGCTGGAAGGGGTCTCAGGAGGTCAGCCCGACCATCTCCTGCCTCAGGGCAGGATCAGCTCTGTCTAAAGCCTTCCTGACAGATGCTTGTCTCTACCCCTTCTTAAAGGCCTCCAACAACAGAGCCTCTGCTGTCCTCAGGCAATCCATTCCCGTGCTTCCCTGTCCTTCCCATCAGAGTGTTTTCCCTGCTGGGCAGCCAAAATCTGCCTGGCTGTAATTAAAGCTCAGGCATCCCCAGGGCAGGGGGTACAGCTCATTCCTTGTATCTCTGGGGCAGCTTTTGGTGTACCTGAAGACTGCTCGCTTGTCTTTCTTCAATTTTCACCTCCAAAAAAATCCCAATGTTTTCTCACCGCGGTAACAAGCTGGCAAGTTGAAAATGTGTCCATATGAGGAGGGTGCAGCCCTGCACATCCTCTGCACTGAGGTGGGGCTGGAAGACCTCCTCTCCCAGAGAAACCTGTGCACCAATTCACTCTTCAGCCATCGAGTCAGTGCTGTCCATTAACCATCCACTGTTTATTCTGAGAGGAGAAGCAGCAGGAAAAGCCACGCGCAGGCAAAATAAAAGCATTGCCGTTTCTAGGGCTTGAACACACAGACAGAATTGTCCCCTCAAACAGTTTGGGTTGGAAGGACCTTAAAGCTCATCTCATCTCACCCCCTGCCATGCGCAGGGACAACTTCCACTATCCCAGGTTGCTCCCAAGCCCTGTCCAGCCTGGTCGTGGACAATTCCAGGGATGGGGCATCCCCAATTTCCCTGGGCAATCTATTGCAGTGCCTCACCAGCAGCTCAGATGCTTCCCAGGAAACTCGAACTGTCATTCCGTGTCAGTGCAAGGACTGACAGCATGTCCTTGCAGTGCTTCACTGCATCCCATAAAAGAGCTGGTCGTTCCCAAGCTTTCCATCAGCCCTTCCCTGCTGCAACAGTCCCCCATATCCCTTTCACGCACCTCTCCCTCCTTCAGTGGTCTGGATGCAGCCGGCTATTGCATAACCCTAATTATGTTATTGCTGTAATTGTGCCTGCCGTCTGCAGCACATGGATTCGTTACAAGCTTTTCATATGCTTAAATGATTATTAATGAGTGCAGTCCCATCCCAGCGACAAACAACAGCCATGACAAAAAGATCTTTTGGAAGGCAATTAGCTCCATGCTAAGCTGCCTAAACCATGGGCTGTGCTGGGAAATTTCAGGCTGGGGAGGAAGCACTGGCAACGTGGCTTTTCTCTTCTCTTTTGATGAGTTAATGAGTTACTGAGCGGCAGCAGGCACAGTCATTCTTGTGAAACAGCTCCACTAAGGAGCCTTTCCCTGTCGGTACCGAGGGAAAGAACATTTATCCCTGGATAAACAGAGGACAAAATGTAGTCCCAGGTCACTGTGATGTATTCGCAGGTCACTGCTGTGTCGCTTTCCTTGGGAAAACAAAACAAAACAGAACAAAACAAAACAAAACAAAACAAAAACAACAACAACAAAAAAAACCACAAACAAACAAAAAAGAAAAAACAAAGGCAACCCAGGGAAAGACGAGGTTGGGAGGAACAAGAATAATTATTTTTTCAGTATGAGAGTACTAATTATATCCTGGTACATCCCAAATCCTTCTCCATCCATCAGTGGCAATGGATGGTCCCCTGGGCTCTCTCTCCAGTTCAAGGCAGGCTGGGCTCAAGGAGTTGCTGTGCTCATGATACTTGTGAGGACAGATCCCGTGGCCTAGTTATCCTCACATGCTCCATCTGAGCTGCAGTGCTGGAATGATGGGTTTACCCCAATTCCTCATAATTTTAATTGCTCATAAAGTCTAATGAACAAATTTCCTGTCACTTCAGAGGATGAAGAGCCTTGAGGTAAGAATGGAGGCTGTTCCTGTGAATATGGGGAAACTCAGACACATAAGGCTGGATCTTTTGATATTCATCTAAGGATCTTCTGGAAACAGCTGGGGAAGGATCCACTGGAGATGAGCAAAACTGGAGTACAGAAGTAGCAGCAAATCTGCTCAAGACTCTCACTCTTGACCTTTTGGAGACAGGTTAAGCTAAATTTGCTGCTTTGCTTTGCTACCTTTCTGTCTCATTCAGACGGAAGCCGGCTCAGTCTTGTGTTCCCAACCTCCTGCTGTCTGTGGAAGTGTGAGTCAAAGACCTGTCCCTGTCTCAGGTGAGACCCGGTGGCCCTCCACAGGTGACAGAGCATCTCACTGCCTCTGGCACTACCTCCCAGCCCAGCCCTGGTGTGGGAGCTGTCAGCTGCAGGGGTGATGGAAGCAGCACAGGCAGCCTTGCAAATTCCAGCAGTGGAAATGTAAGGGCCTCTGGGGTTTGGTGACAGCTTCTCAGTGGTTTTTGCATTAGGGGTATGCAAATGGCAGAGAGGCTCTAAGTACCTCTGAGGATCCGGGCTGGAATCGAAGGTAAATAAAGACTCAGCAGGGATGTTGTCATCTCCCTGCTAGGATGCTTTAATACACACATTCATCATTTCTTTAGAGAGCACAGTGATGGCTTCATTAGGAACTCTTCTGCATAAATAAGTCGCTGGGCCATGGCAGAATTTGGATGGAAGGATATTATGTCTTCTTGCTCATCTAGATTGGGGTATTGGTACATGTTTTTTTCCCCCTTCTTTTGCTTTTATTTTTGCCACAAAACACACTCCCTCAATACCTTGGTTTAGTGGGAAATGACTTTTAGGTGTGTGATGACAGGGAATTGAGTCTGGAGGAGATCAGAATACTTTGGTGGGTGATGCGCCTGTCTCCCCATGTCCCGTTCCACTATAAAAGGGGAAGCTGGGAAGGATTCTTTTGATAGATTTTTCTGACGAAAAATCAAGCACTAATATGCAACATTATACCTGAAAACCGTTTATTGAAATAAA